>JAULKK010000001.1:9572640-9588953 GCA_032355705.1 Rubia peregrina | reverse complement strand
CCAAGGTTATGTTTAGCTACTAGAGTACATACTAATTAACAAAAGAAAATCAAACATGAATTCAAGATGAAACTAAGGTAGGAAATGGAAGAAAACCTAGGGTTTTCATAGCAGAGATCGGGGGAGAAAAGTTGGAGAAGAAAGATAAAAGTGATGAGTATTTATAGTAAAAAAAATCCCAAAAAGTAAGTCTGGGCTTATGGTCGTCGCGACTCGCAACACAGGCGTCGCGTCTCGCAACACAGGCGTCGCAACTCGCAATACAGGCGTTGCAACTCGCAACACTATCTTTTTTAAAATTTACCTGTGATGTAGGCCTCAACACTATCTTGCGGCCCTTAGAGAAGAAACTACCCAGGCCTAGAAAATGTACATTTTTTTCTATGGGCCGCACCAATGTCTTATGGCCCGCAGAACAAAAACTGCTCCAGCCTCGATTTTTTTTCAAAATTCCTCCATTTGGTCTCCTAAATTCCTCCCAAACAATATAATCCTTCAAAATCACCAACAAAGAAAACGTAGCATAATATCGCTCTAAAATCACAATAAAAATATAGTTATAGTTTCCCCCCAAATTTTTGGTATGAAACAAAACATTAAAAATGATATTTAAATAATAGTAAAGTAAAATAACAATTACATCGACGAAATCTCCCAGATGATCAAAACCAAGTTTATTTAATGTCGTTGGTACAACCTATTCACAAAGATCCAAAAAATTGAAGCTACATCAACAGAATTGCATTAAAGCATCCAGATTATCAAAACCAAGTTTATTTAACGTCGTCGGCACGATGTATTCACACTGAAACCACTACTCACTATCTGAGTCATCAAGAAGTGTTTTCTCGACTAGTTCCGGTTGGAAACTCTCATAATAGGGTTTCAAATGGTGGCCATTAACTTTGAAGACTTTGGAAGTCTCTTCACTCATAATCTCCACCGCTCCATGCATGAAAACTTTCATCACCACAAAAGGGCTAATCCACTTTGATCGTAATTTACCCGAAAATAATCGAAAGCGTGATTGGAATAGAAGGACTTTTTGACCGACGTCAAAGTTCTTTCTATTGATTAAACCATCATGTTTGGCCTTGGTTTTGTCCTTGTTAATTGTGGCGTTCTCATAGGAGTCATTCTGGATCTCCTCAAGCTCTTGTAATTGAAGTCTTCGGTGCACACCGACCTCATCCAAATTCATATTGGAGCTTTTTACAGCCCAATATGCTTTGTGTTAAAGCTCAACTGCAAAGTGACACGGGGCATCATCTAGCCAAATGCTCCAATCTTTCCTATTCGGATTAACCATTTTCTCAAGGATTATTTGATCTTTCGATTGGATACTTAAGCCTGGCCATTTCATTGTGGGTGATAGGCCGTGAAAGTTTTATGGGTTACCCCATACTTCTTTATCAAAGCCTCGATTGTGCGATTGCAAAACTGGGTTCCTTGGTCACTAATCACAGCTCGGGGGATTCCAAACCGGGAAAAGTTGTCTGCTTTCAAGAACTCCGCTGCTAATTTTGAATCATTGGTTCTAGTGTCCTTTGCTTCGACCCACTTGGACACATAATCGACGGCGAGCAAAACATATGTGAAACCAAAAGAATTTGGGAAGGTTCCAATGAAATCAATCCCCCCATGCATAAAAAATCTCACAATACAAGATACTTGTTTGTGGCATTCCATTTCTTTGGGAAATGTTTCCCGTGCTTTGACACTTGTCACAAGATTGACAAAACCTATAGGAGTGTTTCATCATGTGATGCCAATAGATACCGCTTTCTAAAATCTTCAAAGCGGTTCTTTTTGTGCCAAAATGTCAACCACATGCAAGAGAGTGACACATATTTAGAATTGAACCTACTTCACTCTTCGGGACGCATCTCCGGATCATTTGATCTGGATAATGCTTCCATAGATATGGATCATCCCACATGTAGTAATTAGCCTCACTTTTCAACCTATACCTTTGAGCCTTATAGAATTTTGGGGGGGAAATGGCGGGAGACAAGAAAATTGACTAGATCGGCATACCAAGGGTGGGCCTCTCTAAGTGCAAACAAGTATTCATCGGGAAATTCTTCCCTGATGGTCTCCCTCCTAGGCTCTTTAATAGCACTCTCCAACTTGAGCACATCAGAAGGTATCTGAAATTATAGTGAAGAATATAGCCTTTTTTGAAATTCCCGGACATTGAAATTCGACTTCTATGAACATGTGGAAACATTAGTACTATAAACTACATGCTGCTAAAAAAATTCATATAGTTTATGCAGTTGTTAACTTAAATAATGTATAGTTTATGATAAAATATGCATTAGATTGAAAGGAACAAAAATACAGAGAAAGCATTTATCAATTTTGACTTTGGATAAACTTGTGCATTGTTCAACTTATAACATGTACAAAATATGCTAAATTTTGCATATGTTACACTACAAATAGTATTTATTGTAGTGATCAGAACCGAGCTTTTATAAGTTTGAAATTCTAAGAAACTTCTTGTAGACTTTGCATAAATCACATTAGAACATGAATGTCTTACATTATAAACTATATTTATAATTTGATAAAGGTGCAGACCTTTTATAAGTTTGAAGTTCTAAGCAACTTCCTGTAGACTTTGCATAAATTACATTACAACGTGAATATCTTACATTATAAACTGTATTCATTATTTGATACAGGTGCATACCTTTTTTTAAGTTTCTAATTCTAAGTAGCTTCCATTAGACTTTGCTTAAATTACATTAGAACGTGAATATTTTACATTATAAACTGTATTCATTATTTGATACAGGTGCAGTTTTCAAAATTTAAATGAAATAAGTGCCATTGAAAAACTTATGGCATAAAAGCAGAAAATTTGTAAGCTATACATGCTTTGTATAAGAAACATGAAAATACTATTGGTTTCAGCTACAGGAAAGACTGTCAACGTCTAAACAAGAAAAGGCAGATTCGCAAAAAGTACTACAAGTGCTCTTTTGGAGGATAGCCAAAAAGATTTAAACCCAGCATTATCAGCCATGTTCCTTGTGTGGATGATGAAGTAAGTATGCAAAAAAAAGGAAGAGAAAAGACCTGATTACAAAACCAGGATGCCTAGCTAAAATTAGAGTCAAGCTTGAGCAGGATTATTACATCGTGGCTCACCACATAACCGTACATAATCATGAGTTAACAAGACCAGCCTAGCAGTATCTCAGTAGGTGTGAACGAAGGATTATAGAAGACAGAGGAAAGGCCATTATATAAATGGAACAAGCAGGTTTAAGACCTATTGTAGGATAAAAATACATGGCTTTTGAAGCTGGTGGAAAAGAAATTTTAGGGCATATGATGAAAAACAATCCCAACTTTGTGAGTCGACTTCGAATGAAAGAAATCGAAAGTGGAGATGCTCAGAAAGTTGTTGATACACTCCTGGAAATAAATGACAAGGACAAATATTTCTTCTTCAAAGTCAAGTTCGACGAGGAGACAAGCCTATCAGCAGTATTTTGGAGAGATTCAATGATGCTGGAGGACTACAAAATCTACGAGTATGTCACCATAGTCGACACTACGTACAGTTTAAACATGTATAACTTGATTTATGGGTCAATAGTTGAAATCAACAATCACTGTAACATAACAATGTTTGCTTGTGCTTTTATTACAAATGAGCTGGCCGATACTTTTGTGTGGCTCCTGAACACTTTCACGAAATCAATGGAAGGGAAGAAACCTGTCACAATATTCACAGATCAAGATCCTGGAATGGGAAAAGTAATAAATGAGGTATGTTATGAAAAAAAATTACTTACAGATTTAAACACTGAATATAGTCTATCATAAACTAAAACTGTTACCTTACAACATGTATTAAATAGCTTGTAAGTGTTACTTGTTACTTTAAAAAATAGGTTTCTTGAAAATGATGCAACTTCAGAAATTTTATTACTTACAGACCTAAAACTAAATAGAAAATGTTAGATTCTGCACCTGTTAGCCTACCATATGTATAAATTATGTTCTACGACAAATTAGTTACTTTGAAAATTCATGTATTAATCAACATTAATTTTCGGGTACAACTTTTAGGTCTTCAAGAACACAAAACACAGGTTGTGCTTATGGCACAGAAAATAGAATGCATTACAACATTATGGTAAATTGAAGAAAGATGAATCGTTCAAAAAAGCTTTAGACTATTGTATGAAGGGATGTGCCGATCCAGCTGAATTTGAAGAGAAATGAAGCTCAATGATTGCCAATTACAAGCTGGAAAATAGCATATGGTTTCAACAGCTATACGACATTCGTGAGAAATAGAGCACAACATTTAGCGAAGATATTTTCTCAGCCGGCATTCTATCATTACAAAGGAGTGAAAGCACCAACCATGCCCTATGGTTCAATGTAAACAAAACTACACTCACTCACTTCTTTGAGCTCTTCAGCCAAACAATCAAAAAGTAGAGGAGAGAGGAAGCAGGCTGAAAAATACATGTGCAAAAGCAAAACCAAATTTTGGAGAGAGAGAAAAAGGAGAAGGTATGGCTACATTCAAAACATTTAATACCGCTAATGTATTAATTTGACTAGAACCCAAAATTGTTAACTTACAATGTGCATTTGTTTCCCAACTACTGGAACTGTACAGGTTTGGTTAACATGCTGCAAATATTTAAACACTTGCATTGCACAAAGGATTCAAAAAGGAATTTTATCTTGCAATGGCAACTAAAGTCAAGGAAGTGTTCTCAAAACCACCGTCAAGAAAGTATGAAGTTAGCTTAGAATATGATGAATCTAAATATGAGACGGTCGATTACAAAAATGAAGATGGACTAGTTGAAGTACAATGCAAATGCAAATGATTTGAAGTGTCATGTATGTTGTGCTTTCACATTCTTAGAGTATTGCACCTCAATTCTATCACTGAAATCCTAGAGAAGTACATCCTCAAAAGATGGACAAAAAAGGTCAAAACAAAAATATGGGACAAGGTTCTTGGCCAAGGAAAACAACAATAAGAAAAAAAAATCAATAGTTTAGTTTCATGGAGGAATCATACGTCCAGGAAATTCTACAATTTAGTTCTGGAAAGAAAACGAAACTAAGAAGCTAGGAAAATCCTTGAAGTGATGTTCGACACATATTCAACAATAATAGAAGAATTGTTGGTTTCACCAATGCCATTGAACAATCAGCCACAAGTAGCCAATGCAACTCCACCATAAAAAGTGCACCTAAGGTACTTGATCCAGCCCAAGTGAAGACAAAAGGAAGAGAAAAAAAAGGCTAAAGTCAGGATTGGAAAAAAAAAACCAAGGCAAAAACTACTGAATTTGGTACAAAAACACCAGATGTAGGGACACTTTAAAAGTGGAATTGTTTAGGATACATGTTGCATTTATTTACCTACATATCGTATTTGTTTTCCATTAATTTTAAAAAATTGTATTGCACTGAATGATATATTGTATTTGTTGCCTTACAACTGTCACTTATTAACTTAGAACTTGCATTTGTTTTGCTTACCGAAAAACCAACATTTATTAAGCCACTTGCATTCTATATATAATTCATATAATTTTAGTGATACAAAATCACTTCATTCATGCAGAATTAGTTGGCTTACAACTATAATTTATCAACCCATCAATTGCATTTGTTTTCTTATATACTCAGCTAATCACAACAATTAAAAACACATGAAATAACTAAAATTTAACTTGGTATTAATAAGCATAAAAATAGTACTTCTTAATATTCAACATGAATTTGTTTCAAACAACCTAAAACCATAAAATAGATCCTAAAACATCGTCTCAAAGTCGCATAAGTTGTATCAGCCATAAACAAATTAGTCTCAACATAGGCTTATTACAAATCATCCAAAAACAATTAAAAGACATCAAATTCAAAAATACATATCATCAAGTCCTTCAATCCCAAGGGAGAATGAAGGAATCATGGAACGAGTTTTCCTCATGTATTCATCAACAATCCTATCAACCCACTCACATATCTTTGGGTCTTCCATAACTTCTAGTGTGCTCTTGACATACTCAGGATCCTCATTTGTGCCTTCTTGTTTTGGTTCTGATTGGGGTTGTGGCTGTGATTGTGGCTACGGTTGTGGTTGCAGTTATGTTTGCACAATGGGACTAGTATTTGCTCTCTCAAGATTCAACACCAAAGCTCGAGCCATAACCTACATGTCTCGTTTGAAAACAAGAAAATCCCTATGCACAGGCTGAGTGAAAAACCAAAGACTAACAATCAGAAACTAGAACAAAACAATCAGAAACTTTTTTAAAAAACATGAACTACAAACTGCATTAGTTTGACTAAAACCATCATTTGTTTTAAAACAACATGCACTAGTTTTAAATTAATGTCAGTAAAAAAATATTTAAAAAACTTACACTGCTGGAAGATTTCTCAATGACCTCATTGGCCATCACGCCACTTGAAATGCGATACAAAGTGATTTCGGGCTCCTGACCAACACCATCAAATGCAACAATCGTAGTACAAAGCCTCTAACAGCCAACATTCTCATTACGAATTTCCTCGGATTCATGGCTGCTACTTTTCTCTTTCAGCCTGCCATCCTTGTTCAAAGGAAACCCACCCTCAACCATAACTCCCTTATTATACCCCCCATCTTCTTAAGAAAATGAACCATTTTCAACAAGGATTTGTTTAACCGATGCATGAGCAAGGGCAATCTAGTAGGGCCAGGTTGACCTCTAAAGGGAAACCTATACATGTATGCCAAAAACTAAACAAACACACAGCCACTAACAGAAGGAACATTTTTACTCCCAGATTTAAAGCTACCAACACCCTCACACAGACGATCCAGAACTAAACCACACAAATTAAGACTCTTAATAGTTCCCACACTCTCTGAAGCACTAACAATCTTCATGTCTGCCGTATTTCTTGTAGTTGATGCCAAGAAAGTACACATTACATACACAACAAAGTATCTCTTAAATCGATCACCTCTCTCACTCAGTTTAATAATCTCATAAAAATAATCATTTACATGATATTACCATACTTATCAGCCCCTAACTCAGCTCTCCATCTATCCCTAATATCTACATCCTTATAGACACCCCTCCCATTGTTCTTCACCAGACCCACAGGATGCCCTGGAACCCTAAGAATGCAGAAAATGTCATACACATCATCAGCGGTAATAATATACCTGGAGCCGGCTACTTGTTGAACACACCCCAAGGGTTTAAATCTCTCAATCATCCATTGGGTGATTTAAACAGGGATAGATGTAATATTAAAATGAAGCATACCACGAAATCCTATTTCTTTAATATCCTTCTTCTGCTTGGGATCAGGGACCCAAAGACGTACTTTAGCTTCGCAGGACAGCAGACACTAGAAAATTTCTTTGCAAACCTAAAAAAATTGAATATGAAAATATTAGACATACACATCTTCAAAAGTTACTAATAAACTTAGGATACTAATACACTAACATATGTAAAACATAAGTTTAAAACTAACAAAGAAAGATGAAATTTTAAACAATAACCAATCACAGTATTTAGTACAACATAAATGTTAACATATGCAACATTTAATCAAACAAATGCAAATTCTAATATAAAACTGAAGAGAAACCATTTTTTTTGTGGAAAACGGTTAGATAGGCATTAGTAACAAATAAACTATGAATATTAACACATGCAACAGGTAAGCAAATAAATACAGTTTCTTATCAACATGTAAGAAAATATAACAAGACTGAAAATATACAAAGTATTAATAACGAATAACACCATAATATTAGCATAAGAAACATTTTATGAAACAAATACAGGTTGGAACATATTCAAAGAATACTGAGAATAAAAAAGAAAAGAAAACTTACGTGTTACCCTCCTCATCAACGCCTTCAATAACCTGCTTCTTCGGACGATTACGTTGTTGTTTGGAAGGTCTTCCATCAATAACAACACCTCGTTCAACATACACCATTTTCTCATAACCCGATGCTCCACCAGCCACACTATCCGCTTTCCTCTTCACACTAGATTGTTTACCAACTTCATCTTCTGGCTTCTTCGACTTTGCCTTTAGTTTCTCACTAGATTTAACACCATCTTGCTTCTCTTTCTTCTCAACTAATACCTTTATTTTTTTCTTCAACTCACCAGCTGCCAACTTCCCAACTACTTCCTTCCCCTTCTTCTTCGACTGCACAGAAGAGGGCTTATATTTCCGACTTTGAGACACTGCCTTCTTTTTCTTAGCAATTGGGGACATTTTCTTCTTCTGTCCTTCAATATCAATAACCACAGCAGATACACTTTCCTCCCTATAAGACTCACTTCCATTCCTATTCAACATATTCAAATCAACAACGCACTCCTCAAAATATGCATCAACTTCAGCATCAATTGCAGCATCAATTTCTTCAGAAAAATCATTCCCCCAACACTCTCACCAATACCCCCTAGAATCACCTTCAACACCATCTAACCATACATCATCAACATACCTAACAACTTCAAACCTAACACCTTCAGCGGACCCTTCAATAGAACTGACCCCTTCACCACCAGCACTAACATTTTCAATCATTATATCTAAAACATTAGAAAAAGCTTCCCTCACTACCCCAGCCACCAAAGAACCCCCAGTCTCACCAACCACCTCACCAGCTATTAAACCACCAGCCTCACACCACTGAACCACCAGCCTCGCCAGCCACTGAACCACCAACATCACCAGCCACTGAACCACCAGCCTCACCAGCCACTGAACCACCAACCTCAACAGCCACTGAACCCCCAACCTCATCAATACCAGTTGTCTCTCTACTCATTCGAACTATATCACTCAGCAAAGTGCCATAGTCAAAGTCATTAAAATCCTAGGTTGATCCATCTTCACCGGCCTTCAATTTCTTCACGATAACTTTCAACCTTTTCTTCTTTGGTGAGGTAGGAGCAGCAGCAACAGAAACCTCTAGGGTAGCAGCACCACCAATCCTCGCTGGTCTACGTGCCAATCAAGCAACTACACAACAAAACAGAAGCAAGAAATATGTAAGCACATTACAAAAAAACATAATCACATAAATAAAATACAATATATAAAGAAAACAAAATAACCTCCAGATGCATAGGACTGCTGAATCTTCTTCAGCTTAGTCTGCAGTGAAGGTTTATCCTTCTTCTTGGATTTCCTCACAAGAGGCACAACATCTAAATACCATAACACATTTAAGATATATAACAACTCAAAATAAATAAGTAAATAAATGTAATACAAAAATATTACAATCACTTTCAATTTTTCAGGTTCAACATTTTTGAAATGTGTCTTCAACTCCTACAGGAAAAGCTAAAAACAATATATACACAGTCAAGAGCAATAAATTATTAAATGACAGTCAATAAGCAATATAATGTAAGATACACAAACAGTATAACTTACTAATGTAGAAAGTACTCTAACATATGCAACTTCTAACGAAATAAATACATGCTATCAAATCAGAAGAATACACACACAGTATAACTAACTAATGGAGAAAGTATGCTAACATATGCAACTTCTAATGAAATAAATACATGCTATCAAATCAAAAAATAAAAGTAAAATAGCAGTTTCATAGTTTTTCAAAACATATGCACAACATAACTAAAATAATGCACACTACATTAATCAATAGCTATATATCTTACACTATAGCATACGGAAAACTTTATAAACTAACAATCAATAAGCAATATAATCTGATAAACACACAGTGTAACTAACCAATGCATGTTGTATATTAACATATGCAATTTGTAATGAAATAAATACATGTTATCAAATCAGAAGAATACACACGGTATAACAACCAGTAACTATCATAAAGTAAAAAACAAAAAACAGAGCAACTAATTAATACATATGTTATACTAACACATGCAACTTTTAAAACAAACAAATGCATGTTATAAAGAACACTCAAAACATGCAGATTTGACTTACAAATCAAAATAATAAGCATACTCTAAAACAAAAGTCAACAGCACCAAGATTGAAAGACGCACACACACAACAAGAAATAAAATGCACGAAACTCCAAATATTTAAAATGAAAAAAAGAACCAGAGGAGGGAGAAGTTCGAGTCATCTTCTCCGCTTTAAGGGAAACGACCTCCTTTCCATTCGTCATATCAGCACTGGATTTCGGAGGAAGACCTCTTGTTTTACACTTCACCCTATTCATACTCTACAGCAAATATGCAACAAAGGTGTTAAATTGAAACGACGAAAGATTATCAAACAATAAAATGCAAACGAAAATCAATAAAGCCTAGAGTCGTCAAAAAGCAGAAGAAACAAAAAACTTACCGAATTCAAGCTTGAGGTTAAATGGTGAGATAGCAACGAAGTTGAATGGCGAATAAAATGCAGGATCGACAATGAATTTGGTGAAGAAAAGCGAGAAAATTATAGAGCAACAATGGCAGAAATAGAGAAAAAGTGAAAGAGAGAAAAAGTGTGTGTGAGAGAGAGAGAGAGAGAAAGAAAGTGGAGAAGAAAACACCGAATGTGAAGAAATGGTTCAGTAAAACCTCTAGGAAAAACAAAAATGAAAAAAATTCTAATTTAAAAAACTTCCCTAATTTATGATTAATGACAATTCAAACCCCATTTTGCAAATCAGTCTCTGGCTTATCCATAAGCTTATGGACATACCATTTTTCTGAGATTTTCTCTATTTGAATAGATATATAAACAATAATATTATCATATACTTCATCCGTCCCACTTTAAACTTCCTATTTGTTTTTTCAGAATCAAACTTTACAAACTTTGACCCTTAATATAAATTAATATATAAATAATAAATATATCATGTGACATATCGTTAGATTTGTCTTAACATCTATTTTATAAATATTAATATTTATGCGACATTATTATATACAACTAGAAATATTTACGGTCAAACATGCTCATTCAAGACCGTGAAAAATCAATTCATAAGTTTAAATGGGGACGGATGAAGTAATACATAATTCCAGAGATGAAGGAAAGAAAGTAAAAGCATAATTGCTGGATTTATGAGGCCAAAAAAGGAATTATTGAAGAGATTTGGATTTGAAGAATTAAAATATTTACTTCCTATATTGATTAGAATTTCATAATTTATTTTCAATAGAAATTACTTTAATTTAGGAAATATTTATTTAGTTTAATTAGAATTATAATTAGAATCACATTTCGTTTTGATTTTGAAATTGAAAGCGTATCTATCTACTATTATACTAAAAAGAGTGAGTTGATTGTTTGGGAACATGTTTAGGTACGGTGGCCTGTCACTCGTCCCTCCAAGATCGGTTCTGCAGCCTGCTTTGCCTTTGCATCGTCGTCAACTGGAAACCTTTTGCTCCAGGTCATCAACAATTTCAGGGTAGCCGGTTACAATTTACCTGCCCTCGAATCTTTCCCCCAGTTTGGTTGATTTTTTTGTGAACCCCCTGTCACCTTCTACGCCGGTGGCCAGAATTGCGGCTTCCCACTTGCTTGGTTCAGACCGCTGCATGTTGTTCTGATACGTGTCGACTTGCTGCCTCCCATCTTCCTTACATGTCGTCTACCCGCCTTCGCCCTTCCTATATGGCTCCTCATTTAAGGTAATTTATGGTATGTGTCCTCTTTTCTATTCTTTGGATGATTCGAGCTTTCTTCTATGTTCACCCTCTCCTCAGATCTCTGTTTTAACAAAAAAAATTGGCATCATTTGACATGATTGGGGTATCTATTCCTCATTTTTATTCTAAAATTATACTATGTGCCAAACTCTGTAATTACCTCTCTTGCTTTATCATCTTTGGGTCCTGTTACTCTGTTTCGTATGTTTCTGTTTTCTCTCCATGTCTGTGATTAATGGTTTTGATTAAAATGTTCTTCTTTATTTTGGAAGGTGCTCGTTAGGTGTTTGATATTTGTCCTTAATCACGACCTTTTGTATACCTAATATCAGTAGTTTTGCCTTCTTCATTACTTTTCTACAATTCATGTTAGTGGTTTTTGTTTCTTCGGGAAAATAGTACCACGAATCTGGCATTTTGTGGATTCTTCTTCTTCGAAAACTCTACTTACCATTGCAGTTTTGGTTTAATTTAACTGTAGGTTTCCAACACTCTGTAGAAAGATTTTAATGAGAATAGTTCTTGAATATGTTCGTCATATATGTTAAACTCTTCTATAATGCCTGGAAGTTTTGTGTTAAACTATGATACGGTGCTTGTTCTTTCTCTTGTTGTAAAGTGGTTAAGTTCATTATGATAGTTGTAGTCAATTGCTTGTAGCTCTTGCCTAGGATACTTCATTGTACAGTAAAAATTTATGTGTTCAAAATAACATCATGGAAGCTGTGTCTTTCATTGTACAATAAAATGCCTTCTTGGTCAACAACTACAATCCACTGTTGCGTTGGTTAGAGTTGGTGGCTATCGGTATAGATTTTTTTATGGTTGTCTTTAGGTATCTTAGTTGTAGCTTTTAAGTGTATGATGCAAAATTGTACTGTGTAGTCCAGTTGTTATTTCTCATTTAGATGCATCCATTTTTTATAATTGCTCCGAGATTTTGATAGCTTAGTGAGTTACTACAGTTGAGGACTTGAGTTTTTGCTTGTTTAATGCTGCTAAACCGAGGTGTAAAAGGTCAATTATTCAGATTCATATTGTTGTTGTTCAATCTTTGTCTGAATACTTTTAGACTACACATTTGTGCTTCAACCTGGTGCTATTTTTTATAGCCTGATTTAGGGATACATATTTTGTTATTAGCAGTTTGAGGGTTCTTACTTTAAAGTTTTTGGAGATAATTGGAAGAGCTATACTTGTATCTCAGCTATTCATCTGAATGCGTGGCTTGGTTCTAAAATGCGTGCCCGTGTGATGCGCGATGCGCTCCGATGTGGTGCCTTCACGCATCTTGGAGGTTGCTGCACTAGATTTCCAGGATGCGACCGCATCGGATAGAAAGCACATCGGTCGCATCCTGGAAACGTTGCGGTTTGGGCCTTGACATTTGGTTTTAAACAGCCCATTTAAATTAAAGAGCCCAGTTTAGTTTTTTAAAAAAGGAAAATCCTTGGTTTCTTTTTGCCTTCTTATTTTTGCATCGCCGCTGCCTTCTTATTTTTGCGTCGCCACTGCCTTCTTTTTGCATCACCGCTACCAACCTTTTTGCTTTCTAAGCTTATTTTTCTCCTCCCCTGTCACAGTTTAGCCTGAAAGGTATATCAACGCCAACGTCTCCAAAGGCAGTTAAAAGAGTCATTGCTTCTGACGTACTCTGACACAGACTTGCAGCACGAATAAAGCAAGTCCATATCATATGATCAGGTTCTAAACCTTCTGCTTTCATCTCCAAGACCTTCTGAATGGCAATATTGTAGTCTCCATTCTTGAGATATGCATCAATGACAGAAATATAAGGTAGTGTACCAAGAGCTATACCAGATAATTTTAAGTCCTTCAGAACTTTTTCAGCTTCTGTTGCGTTGCCAGAGGTTCCATAAGAAGTCATAAGCAAATGCATCGTAGCAATGGAAGGTTCCAGCCCAGATTCCTTCATTGTGGCCAGCAGCTTTTCAGCTTTAGCATGATTTCCTGAGCTTCTGTACATTTTCATCATTAAGTGGTAAAAAGAGCGATTAAGCTTCTTTCCTTCAGACCTCAGCCTTTCAAATAGCTCTTCAGCTTGTTCCAGCATCAGCTGTTTACAAAATGCTGCTATCAAGCTTTTGTAGGTATCCAACCTCGGTTCGAGACCTATCCGTATCATTTCATGCATCAAAGTAAGGCCTTCATCTGGCCTATGATCCTTACAGTACATCAATAACAAAGTATTGTATGTATCCTCATCTGGTTCAAGTCCAGATTCTCGAATTTGTTGATATACTTGAACTGCTCTCTGAAAATCCTCAGTTTTTGTATATAACTTAAGCATCGAGTTCCATATAATTATATCAGGCTTAAACTCTGCTTCCTGCATTTCAAAGACCATAGCTTCAACATCTCTTACCTTTCCTGCACTGGATAGTAATCCAATCATAACCCTATATAGATGCATAGTTGGAAAATACCCAGAAGCTCTCATCCCATGGTATATCTTCTTCACTTCAAAGATGTTTCCAGCTTGTGCAAACGCATCAAGCATCAACAGGATAGAGCTTTTACTAACCTTAAAACCCATATCTTGCAGCTCCTCAATAACAACATAAAGTTCATTTAACCTGTTATCAACAACCAGTGCTCGCAGGAGGCTATTAATGGTTTCAACTGTTGGGGAAGGACCATCTCTCATCATTGTATTAAAAGCAGCTCTTGCTTTCTCATAGTAGCCACTTGCAGCATAAGCCTGTATTAGTGCATTCCAAGCCTTTCTGTCCACAGGACTAGAATGCTGTCTCAGAGTCCCCACAATGCTCTCAGCTTTTTCTAGTGACTTCGCCTTACAAAATGCATCAATGAGACCTACATAAATGGATATCTCATGAACAGCAATGCCCCTTGATTTGGCCTCATCAACCAAATAGTGAGCCGTCTCTGGGAAGCCAAGTGTACAATAAATAGTGGCCATAACTCTGTAAATATCCCAAGAAGGTTCCAGCGCATTGAACCTCATGTCAGAGAAAATCTGTGAAGCTTCTTCAAAAAGTTCGCTCTCCGCGCAACACTTGATCAGCACCTCATACATGGTGAGACTACTAGAAAAGAAATTATATTCTCGAAGCTTTTGGTACTCAGACAAAGCAGCATTCAATTGAAGAGCCTTGCAGAAAATAACAACCAGAGCTTCGGATATAAACCTGCTATACCCAGAGGCTTGCTCTTTTAGAAAATTCAACAATTCAATTGCTTCCAAGTGCCTTCCAGATGAGCTATATGAACTCAAGATGGTTAACAAGTTATCCTTGTCCAAAGTATATCCCTGTACAACTGCTTTTCTAAGCATTTCAGCTGCAAAGCTGTAGCACTCTCCCTTTGTCAGCACAGAGGAAACTGCCTGCGGGTTCAGCTCATGAAATAGTTCCAGGTCCTTGACCACTTTCCAGACGTTTTCAGCTTTGTTTTCCTTTCCAAGAGTTTTGAGCATAAGCTCATAAAGGAAAATATCCGGTAGAAAACCATGATCAACCATTTCCTGATACAGGACGAAAGACTTCTTGGCATCACTCGATCTCAAATAGATATCCAACATTACAGAATATGCCAAACGATCTGGTTTAATCCCAGAACGCCGCATGGTATAAAACAGCTCCTCGGCCTCCATTTTCTTCCCAGCTTTTGCATACCCGCAGATTAAAGCACTGTAGGTACGAACCGTAGGCTTTACACCAGCTTCAATCATTTCTGTCATTACCTTTACAGCCTCTGCAACCTTATTTGCCTTTCCAAGTGAGTCAATAAGAACAGTATATGTAACTACATCAGGATTTCGACCTGATGTCTTCATGTCTCTGTAAAGTTGCAATGCTAGATCATCCTGACCATTTTTCCCATACATGTGGAGGATGGTATTGAAAGTCATCTCATCTTTCCCAAAGCCCATCTTTACCATTTCGTCACAGACCTCTGAAACCTTGCGAGCATTACCTTCCCTTGCAAATGCATACAGCAAAGAATTGTATGTAACAGCATCTGGATAAAACCCTTTGGACCCCAACCCGTTGAAGAGCCGTTCAGCCTCAGCTGGTAGTCCACATCTGGCAAATACAGAAATCATTGCATTGTATGTCCACAAATCAGGCTGGCACTTGTGAGCTTCCATATCATCGAATACCTTAACAGCCTGCTCCATGTTGGACTCACGGGAACATGCACTAATGATAGTATTGTAAGTAATAATATCAGGTTTAATCCCTGATCTCCTAACTTGATCCAGAAGTTCAATAGACAAGTTTGGCGTCATTGGCCCTGACTTCAAACGTGCATTGATGAGAGTATTGAAACTGACCAGGTCAGGCTCACATCCACGCTCGCGCATCAAATTAAGGAGTTGCTGAACCTTTGCAAAACGACCATTGCGAGCATAAACTCCCATCATTGCATTATAGACTTGAACAGTATTGCCAACTAGAGTCTCAGCTCGTGTGAATATCTCCACAGCTAGAGCTTCCTGATTGCCCTTTCCAAGCACACCTAGCATCGTTGCGAGCATACGAGGATTAGGTGAGTACCAATCTAGGTAGCACGGGTACGGTAAATAGGTCACGGTACCCGTACCGGGTACGGATTCGGTGTGGGTACGGTCTGGGG
>JAULKK010000001.1:9553458-9568465 GCA_032355705.1 Rubia peregrina | reverse complement strand
ACCAATCACAAGATCGGATCATGGGCCACTAAAACTGAATTCTAGTTCCTAGAGTACGGGTGAGAGATACAGAGCAAAACCAAAGTTTGAAGTATTATGGATCCGCAGGGAGGAGGTCATAGATATTATCAAGAACTCATGGCACAAAAGAGAAATTTCCACTGACAGGTGTTGTATATCGCAGCAATATTTTATGCCCACATTGGATGATAAGCTAAAAGTCACAATTCAACAGATGAGCAATGGGAGTAAAGAAAATATATGATGTTTGGAAAGAATGATTCGGAAGAAGGAAAAAGATATCAATAGATTACATATGTGGATTGAGTTTGAAGCGGCAAGTGCTAATGTGGAAGAACTGGAATCCCTATTAAACCAGTAGAATAACTTCTGGAAACAGAGGGCAAAGAAAAGTTGGCATGCGGAGGACAACAAAAACACCAGTTTCTTCTAAAATTGGGCCAAAAAGAAGGAAGGAAGCAACTGTATTACACAAATGAAGAACGGTCAATGGAGGTGGATATCTGACCCAGATCAACTGGGGAACCTGGTTGTCGAACATGTAAGCACAGTTGATGTGAACGAATCCATTATGCCATTGGACGCATTTGGAAATTCAACCATTAGCGACATACTACAGCTTATTGAGCCATCGGTTGATAATGAACAACGCACAAAACTATCCAAAATTGTGTTCGATGATGAAGTTAAAATGGTGGTATTTCAAATGGGAAAGTTGAAAGCACCTAGACCGGATAAGATCCCAGCTGGTTTCTACCAACACTACTGGAATGAGGTTGGGGCGGATCTTACTAAGACGATCAAGGAATTATTTACAATAGGAAGGATGCTAAGAGAGTGAAATTCGACCAACATCACACTTATTTCGAAGAAAAAGGTACCAACTAAACCTATTGATTTAAGACCCATTAGTTTGTGCAATGTTACATATAAGGTGATTGCAAAAATCTTAGCCAAAAGACTTAAGAAAATCATGGGGTATTTAATATCCGGCAACCAAGCGGCGTTTGTACAAGGTAGATCAATAGTTAAGAATTCCCTGATAGCGCATGAGCTCATAGAGAAGATCAGGAAACAGAAAAGGGGAAAGAAGGCAATCGCAGCGCTTAAAATTGATATGAGCAAAGCATATAACCGTGTTTCTTGGGACTTCCTTAGCAAGGTCTCGGGGTGGATGGGATTCCCAATTAAGTGGATTAATTGGATCATGGAGTGCGTTACAACGAAAACGTATTCTACTAAATTCAATGGGGGGAATCACAGCCTTTCAAACCCATACAAGGACTACGTCAAGGATGTCCGTTGTCCCCATCATTATTCATTCTATGTCAGGAGGCTCTGTCATTCATGATAGCCTCAGCATCATTTCAACAAGTGTGCAGGGGAATACAGAGTGGTAGAGGGGTTTCACGAGTCTCAAATCCGATGTTTGCGGGCGACTGTATCCTATTCTTCGAGGTAAATGAAAGAGGGATAAGGAAATTAGTTTCCACACTAAATATGTTTGCGGCATACTCAGGACAACGGTTAAATTTTTGACAAGTCTTCTTTCCTCATTAGTCCGAGCGCAAGTGCATATACAGCAAACCAGATCAAACTAACTTTCAACATTAAGACAAATCTTCTATAAGAGAAGTACTTAGGCCACAACATTAATTTCAAGGGATCAAAGGCTAGACTATTCAAAGGTTTACATAGGAAAGTTATAGCAAAAACGGTAGCTTTGAGGAAGAGTGATTTATCGATAATGGGAAGAATCGCTTTATGCAAACATGTTTTGAGCACTTTGTTGCAGTGCACTATTGGGACATTTAGGATACCAAAAATGTTTGGACAAGAAATTGATAAACAAATAGCTAGATTCATCTGGACTGGAGACCCGGAAGGGAAAGGAATTCATTGGAAATCATGGTCGAAGATGTGTGTCTCAAAATGGCTGGGTGGTCTCGGGATGCGTTCAACAACGGAAATGAATCAAGCAATGCTAGGGAAGCAAGCTTTGTCACCGCTAACAAAGAAGGAGTCTTTTTTCTCTAGATTCTTTTTGGCAAAGTATTGTAGGAACCAAGGACTACTATAGACGACCCAGAAACGAGGTGATTCTTGGGGATGTAAAGATATTCTATGGGGGGGTCAAGCTTATTAAACCACATTTAAAGTGGAAAATTGTAACATGTGAGGCAGTGGGTATTCAAGATAACTGGATACCTCTACCGGCTAATCCGATCCGGCTCGTAACACGAACATTACCAGCTCTTAACTTCAAGGTTTCAGACTTAATCGAACCACATAAGAATTGGAGAATGCTGCTACTTCACGCTCTCTTCCTAACTCATGCGATCAAAGAGATAGTCAAGATACACATGCCATCCCACTGCTTCAGAGACTACATTGCCTGGGAAAGAGAGGCATTAGAGAAATACACGGTAAAATCAAGGTACCATGCAGCATGGGAAGCGAAGTCCAAATCAGAGTCATCTTCATCAGTCACTCAACAAGTTAGTTTGGACGAAACAAATACGTGGAAAACTCTCTAGAATGCCAATATTCCATAACATATCAAATTCCTTACATTGAGGATGATCCAAGGAGCTTGCCCGAGCCCCAATCTCAGGAAAAGAGGAATGAACTTATCCACAAGGTGTCAAACGTGCTTTTCAGCAAATGAATCAGTAGAGCATATGATCTTCAAATGTGACTTCACAAAAATAGTACGGCAACAGAGCATACTGGGGTTGGAATTCAAATCTGGCAACCTAACTTCATTAAAAGTATAGCTACAACAATGGTCCAAGATAGCACCTGAAAAGGATGACAAGGTACTCGCTCGCTTTGTCATATGGGCGTTATGGTGCTCCGGGAACAAAGTTACAATGGACCAACAACCACCATCGGTCACGCATACAATGGTGGAAATCAACACGTTAACCTGGAGAGCAAGGAAATGGGAATTAGCAGTCGGGCCAATCAATTCAGACCCAGAGGCGAATCTCCAGCCGGTGTCAGTACAAATGGATACAGGGGAGGAGTCATTCGTGGAAACAAGGAAAGTTGGAGATATCAAAGTTATGTGGCTTAAAAAAGACAAGTGTGCTGACCATCTTTTCCAAGACAACACCATTATTACGACAAATGCGCCTTTTAACAACAATACGGGAAACGGAGTCGCGGCATGGTGTAAAAAGACCACCAATGTGTCGAAGAGATGGAGTTGAACATTTATGGTAAATGCTTTCTCACCAGTCCAAGCAGGGCTAACAACTATATTCCATGCAATGAAAGATGCATGTGCAAGAAGGGAAATAAGGTTGCTAGTCAAAACTAATTGTGAATGCATTGCGTTATATCACCAATTACCCAGATATCCCGCCTGATGTTAGGCAAATAGTGAGGGAAATTAAAATTCTAGGGATGGTGTAAGGTAGACTGGCTAGTAGTAGAGGAAGCACGTAGACTTGCACATTCGACCCTATGATGTATCCCTACCATTTACTCTGATTATGAACGAAAATTAATCATTAGATCTAAAAAATCCTCTTTCAATCCAATCTTGCAAGGAAAACAACCAAAAATAACGTATAACACACTCTGTCTTAGCAAGAATCCCCTAATTTCTTTACAATAACTTAATTAGTTTTTCAGACACTAAGTCTAACACATCACGAACCCTTAGCTAATTTATGTGCATTAATGAGTCTTTTTGTAAACCAAATTCTTGTTTCGCGCAACACCAAATGGTTTAAGAACCCCAGCTAGCTCATCGAGTTTGTTTTGTTTCAGCAGCCGCGCGCAGAGCATCCAATGCATCATCTCTTTGCTGACTGGGATTTTCCCATTTGTTCTTGGTTTCATGGCCCTTTACGACAAGGGACTATAGTAACAAGATATCCGGATTCATTCCACCTTTTTCAGGCTGCTGCTTCATATCTTCAGACTTTATATACATGCGCCTTAACTTGTGCTTCAAGGCTACAAGAAGGTTTTTCTTCATTGTTTTCGCTCGTTACATTGTCAGAAGGCACTCCTGTACTGTGATGCAGCTCTCTCATTGTCAGAAGGCACTCCTGTACTGTCAGCATTACTTTCCACTTTATCTGTATCACGTCCAGGTTCTGAATCCCCAACACCTCTCTCATTCTTTGTTATCACGGTATCTTTCTTGTCATGTGATGCAGCTTTATCACTGTGGGCTTTGACAGAAGAATTGTTCATATCAAAACTAGGATCCTCTAATAACTTCAGAGGCACCTCACTTACATGTTGGTTGTCGAGTGTTTCCCAATCTTCTATCCTCCCGACATCTATGTCACCCTCTTCAAATTGTGGGATACAATCCGGTGAAGAGTTTATCATGTATGCAAATTTGATAATTAACATGAAGAGTTAGCAGTCGGATTTCCATTTGAGATGATGAGTCTGAATTATCCTGATAATCACCATTACAAACAAAGGTTTCACAGCTTGCATCTCCACTTGTTGAATCATCAGTATCATGGAAGACCTTGGCAGGACAGCAAGAGGGACCAACTCGCTTCCTCTCTAGTTTGTCATGTATATCATTATCATCTCTAAGATTTGTGAGTTGGTGTTCGACTTGATCATCAAATGGTAGAATACGCCTCTCTCAGCTTTAACACTGTGTCTGCACTGTCTTTGTCGCCACTAGATTTTTTAGGTGACGATTTTGCACCTCTCTCTTTTGCGGTATTTGGAGATTTAACAGGAAAAAGGGTTGTAAGGTTGCAGGTAGGCATGTTTCAACAACTCTGCAGCCTAATATTTTGATTTTCAAAGTAACTAGTCATCACAATTCGATCTAATATCCAAACAATCTAAATTGAAGTCACTTTTGGGGGATGTTACGAGCTTTCCTTCAGCATGCTTTTAATAATCTGTTTCCTATTCCAAATAGGCATTTTTGACAAGGGTGATTCTCTCAACTTGGTACAGATAAGTCATACTACCAGGAAAAAATCACTCTGAGAATCAGAGTTGTAAAACCAAAACTTCAGTAATCAATCTAAGCAAATACTTACTGGGACAAGGTAGTGGAGAAATGGAACATCTGTTAATCTTGCTGATTAGTCCATTCATGTCTTGTTTAATTTAGTTAGAACGATTATTATTGCCACCTTGATGGACTCTAACTGACCTAAAAGGAAATTTGAACTTACAGAAGCTCTAAATGCAACAATCTCAAATATACAACAATCTGAGACAATGAATTGATGACACCAACTCAACAGAGACTCAAAATTGAAAGTGACATCTTGCCATTGACTTACCAAGTGACCAAATATCCGATTTGTAGCCATAAGGAATATTAATTGGCACCAAAATTAAAATAATTACGCTAGGACCTCCAAATTTGATTTGTCTTTTGCCTTAAATTATTGTAAGTCTCTGGTTTTACAGTAAAACTACTTCAAATAAGACAGACTCGATATTCTTAGTTTTTGAAAAACATGTAGTAGGCCAAAACCAAAGACATTTTATTAAAAAAAAGTGCTGAAACTGACTGGCAATTCAACAAGAATGAAACCTTTTGTCCGTAAAGCTACAACATAACCACAGTTGCTGGAAAAAATGGTGCAAAGACTCACAATTATTACAAAAGGCACATTTGGAGACTGTTAATCCCCGTAGAATCCGATGAGTATACATACTTTGAAATGGAGCATAATTCTATTATCCTCATAAGCACAAACCATCACAATCTAACACTGGTACAAGGCCCCATTAATGGAAAGGATATGTTCATCATAACTTCAGATGGTGCTCAAACAAAGATGCCATCTCAATCTGCAATTGTAAGAGTACAAGAAGTCAACTACATGCTAGGAGCAACAGCGACTAGTCATTGTTTCATACACTAAGTATATTAAAATCTTCTTAAAAATCAATAACTATAGAAGTTGAGCATGTAGTTGCCGTTTCATAGGTAGCTTAATATTTTATAAGTTGTGAATATGTGGGAAGTTCCCATCTGCAAAACTGAGATGTTTCTATATTTTAAATTCTATCAGTTTCCAACTCAAAAGTGGCACTTGAATGGTGGTTATATAGCACAAGATCCAGAAAAGGATAACTTTTGTCCTAAAATAACAATCAGCTCTGTTTGAAAGAATTAAAAATTTGTTGAATTCTACATAATAATTATGAAGCGGGTCCATTTTCTATCAAATGGTAAATCACCGTAGATGGCAAGTCATCATCGGTCCTGGTGATGCATGTCAGTCCTCTTTCCATATATCTCATGGGTCAAAAATAAATAAAGAATTCATCCACAGTAGTAGTTGATAACTTGATTATCATACAAAACAGATCCTAACGCTTCAAGAATATTTTCAGTCGTAGAACATAAGAGGATTAAAGGAAAGTCAAGAAGGAATCTTCAACTAAGAGTCTGCTTAGAATTGAAATGATGTTAAGTTTGATTCAACTTACAGCAGTCAAAGCTGCTTCTGCACCTTTATTACCCGACTTCCCACCAGCTCGATTTAAAGCCTGTGTCAGAATAAGATGATTTTAAAACAAGATATAGGTCCATTAACCAAGACAAAGAATGGTGGCATTGATGCAAAAATTACCCAATATCAAATATACCAGCAGAGAACGTGAATTTGGCTGGACTTCATTTACTGGATGATTTCTTATAATTGACAATATTATATTCCATACACGAACGTGAACCTTAATCAGCCAAGGCTAGCCTTATAATACATTTAAGGTTTGTTATAGACTCTTCACTTAGGGTGAAGTACCCACAGACAAGACACGACATGGGCCATGGCTACTGGTACAAAAAATGTACCTACACAAGTAAAGTTTTTTGGGCTCGTTGACTTAAAGATTACTTCACGTTTTACAGACTTTGTACCAAGATTTACTTCTGGGAAATTGTTTACAAAGTTTAATAGAACAAATCACAAGGATAGAACATAGAGGAGATTGAGCATATGTTTAGGGACGCAGAATTATAATAGGAAACAGCACCTAATTATTATATTTCTTTGATTAAGGAAGAAACTGCTCTCCCAAGATATCTCTATTTTTTTCAAAATTATTGTCATCTGCTTGCATAAAAGAGCGAGCCAAAAGTAATTACGTCAATTTTGCTGGGACAGAGGGAGTATAAAAGTTTCCCTTCAATACACAGGTACTGCAGTTACAATTCTCCATTTTATCCAAATCATCTTCTAGAAAACTAGTACTGAAGATTTACCATACATACATTTAGTCCACAATGACTAATCATCAGACTGACCCTATTTAATGGAGAAATTTGGAGCCAAAGTTTGTCTAAGCTTGGTATCAGAAACCGTGTTTGTACCTTGAACTGTGTGGTTCTTGAATTTCTAGTGGTTTTCTTCAAGTTCATGACTAAACTGAAGTAGGATTCGACTACATTGTCAAAAGATAATGAGTTTTTGCACTTACTTGAAATTCTTAGACTCCCTCCACTTCACTAACATTGCCCTCATTTTAAATGCACTTAGTTTTGGAAGTATATCTTTCATAGGTGAAGTAAAAGGTTAGTTGGGGTAAATGATGGTTGAAGGGGCATCGTGGGTCTTCTAAAAATAGTACAAATTCTAAAGGTTCCCTAATAACGCAAAAGATGAACATTATAGGTTTTTCAATTTTTTGTCCCCCTCAATATTAGGAAACATTGTAAGAGAGCCATTAGTAAAAAACCAATCTAATATGGAAAGTGAGACAATATTAGTGAACCAGAGGGAGTAGATGTTTTGTGCTCTCTGCAAAGTAGAGATGAACACACACAAACATTCAAGAAAAGACTGGGCTTCGACAATTAAATAAATAATTACGGACAAAACTTTAGACTTGATCAATAATTTTAAATGAATCGTTCAATTGTTCATGAAACACTTGATAATAATTTTATCTATCCCCTATTTTGTTTCTACTTTTTTAACAAAAAAACAAGAAACTAAAAATGAAATTGAACAATTTTTTTTTACTTTTTAACACTTAGATCCCTCCAAGAAATTTGGAATTGTCGAATCATGAAATTGGCGATACCAAAATTCAATTGAATAATATAAAATTGCAACCTTGCGATTTGGGCATGTATTGGTGAATGGAAGGGCCTCGAAAGTCAACACTGATTACCTGTACACAATTTTGAAAAATTACATTGTGCCCAAAATTGTATTTCCCCATTATCCGTTGCTCCAAAATACATGATTTTTTTATTCTTACATAAATATACAAATATTAAATAATATATATTTTTGGTGAATAGTGGAAAAATGCTAGTAGATGTTCAGGAGTAACTTAGAGTTGATTACATAGAAGTAAGGAAGAGAAATCGGAAAGGATTACAGATATGTTCTTATGCCACATCGATGATAAATATTCCTTTACGGATTTGGAAAATAAAACGGGGGTGTATAGAGAAGTACCACGTTCGAGCGGATTTCAATTTGAAGTTACGAGCAAAGTTTTTACTTTTTGCACTTAGGTCCTTCCAAGAAATTTGGAATTGTCGAATCACGAAATTGGTGACACCAAAATTCAATTGAATAATATACGATTGCAATTTTGCGATTTGGGCATGTATGGGTAAATGGAAGGGCCTCGAAAGTCAACATAAATTACTTGTACACAATTTTGGAAAATTACATTGTGGCCTAAAATTGTGTTTCCCATTATTCATTGCTCCAAAATACATGATTTTTGTTATTCAAATATTTATATTATTGTTTATATTAGGTCAATAAAGGTTGATCGTTGATTAATTTAAGTCAGCCTACTTATAGTTAAAGTCAACAAAGGAAGTGAACGATTTTGAAACTTAAGAAAAAAAATTTATTTACCTTAGAGCAGCTGCATGCAGCTGCATCATTCTCATGGTATTGCTGCACCATTGAAATTTTAAAAAAATTTACGCCGGTTTTGGCACCTGTTTTTAGAAAACTGGTGCTAAATATTTTTAAAACTCCGTGGTTAACCGTTAATTAGATAAATTCAAACATTTGTATTTTTATTTTATATATACTAAATCAATTAAGGGTTGGATGTTAATAACTTAACGCCAAACATATTTATTCTTATTTATATATATTATGTCACTAAAGGTTGATAATTGATTAATTTAAATCAACTTAGCTACTAGTTAAATTCAACAAAATAAGTCAATGATTTTGAAAGTTAAGCAAAAGTATATTTCTGCTAAGAGCGGCTGTGCCCATCTCATGAAATTTTTGACCAAAAATAAATATATTTTTTGGCGATTTTTTGGCTGGAAGATTGAATTTTAAAAGTTTGGCAAATTTTTAAAAAAATTGGTGGGAAGATTGAATTTTTAAAATTTTATCACTAGTTTTTTAAGTAGAACTGTTTTTTTAAAAATGGTGCTAATTTTTGACGAATTTTTTGGCGAGAAGATTGAATTTTAAAAATTTTAGCACCTTTTTTTTATTAGCATTAGTTTTTGAAAAATGGTGCCAAATTTTGGTAAATTTTTGGCTGGAAGTTTGAATTTTAAAAAATTAGCGCCGGTTTTTAAAAAAATCGGTGATAAATTAGCACCGTTTAAAAAATTAACATAATTTGAAAAAACTAGTGCTAAATCAAAAAAACTGGTGCTAATTTATTTGGGGCAGTATTTTTAAAAACCGATGCAAAAAATCGGTGCTAGAGGGGTGTTTCTGTGGTTGTGCTCGAACTTCTTCAATGCAGCCATAGAGGGCAGACGAGACAGACTGGCGAGGTGAGAGATCAGTGCATAAGGGTGACCACCATCAGAAATGCTATGGAGGAACCCTTCGTTAAGATTAGCCTTCTGCTACTCGAGCACCTTCTCCGCCTTAGCCAGTTTAGGTAAATTTTGGACCTTCACGGTGGGGGTTCAAAATCCGCAGTTAAGCCATAGCCTCAACATACCCAACTTTTCTAGTAGAAGTGGAGATTTTTTTCAAATAAATTATAAAAAGACTTCTTCTTCATCAGTTGGTAAATGAAGACCTGAGGGTATACAGGTGAAACATGATCGTTAACCTGCAGCTCCTCCAGCTCGAACCGTAACCTACCAGCTTCCTTCTCAGCAGCCAGAGCACTAGCCAGAGCTGATTTTACAAGTTTTTCAGTGGCTTCAACAGAGGCATTCAAAGTAGTTGACTTTGCCTCAGCCGCCTGTCATTTCTCCAGCAGCAAACCGTCTCCTTTAGTAAATTCAGCAACTCCCTTACTGACGAGTTACAGACTCTCACCAACCTAATTTGTGAAAATATGCAAGCAAGTATGGAGGATAGATATCATAATAAATAAGTACAAAATTAAAGCCCACATAAAACCTTAAATAAAATTTTAAAAATAAAAATAAAAATAAAAATAAATATAAAAACATACCACAATCATTGTCTCATGAAGAGACCGTTTGGATATGGTAGCTGGAATTGTTCCTTCCACCATCAAGTCATGACTTCGCAATGGGGTATTAGAATTAGAATGGCTAATGCGCCCGTTCTTTTGAGGATGCTCTAAAGTGTGAAGGGATTCACCCATTGCTTCCTTTTGTTTTTTCTACGAGAAGTATCATTAGTATTGTGTGAAACGATCTCCCTATCCTCTTTAGTGGTAGCCTTAGAAGTTTACAGTTGTAGCCTGCAGGATAGCTTTAGTAGCCTTGTCTGAAGAGACAATAGTTGAAGTGTTTTCAGTGTCTTGAACAACCATATCTTTGGATTGTTTATCTTCATCGTCAGAGAAATTTTTTTCTCAACTGGACACTTAGATAAATCTATATCTGTAATTTGACCAAGAAAATCAAAGGAGCACAAGGAGACAACAAAACAATGCGAATAGTAGGAGATAAATAAATAGGACAAAAAGAAACAACAAAGTCGTGACAATCAAACTTTTTCGCTCATAGTATTAGCATTGCAAAGAAACATTTAATGTTCGCTTTTCAAAAAATCTTGGACTCACCATTAAGGTGGGCCCCTGCCTTAGGATGTTTTGATTTAGAAACATTGAAGTTCCGAACTGGAAAATATTGTTGGTCTCATCTCTAGGTTTTAGAAAGAATTTTTTTTAAAGCCATACCCCATAGTTATTAGGGAATCCGCCAACGAACTCAACTAATGTAATGGCTGGGTAAAGGGTAAATTCATCAGATGAGTTCTTCACCTTGCAAACATGGTAAAGGCTAGAAAATTGGTCAATGGAAAAAGGAACTTGAGCCACTTTGCAGAAAACAACAAATATTGAAACACCTTTTGGATGAAGCTGAGATAATGCAACTCGATAATAGGAGAGTAAGTCTAGGACATGTGGAGGTAAGGGATAAACTAGCCCAAACTTAAGATAGTCTAAATAACAGGAGATAAAGCCATAGGGAGAAGTGCGAACACTTTCAGAAGCCTTAAGGGCCCTAAGTTCATATGAAGATAAAAAAGGATAAGTATCATAAATATTTTCTAAGAAGTAATCAGAAAGAATACTACTAACGACAGAAGAGCCGGTGTGATGGTTGGAATCCTCCCCGGAATCGAGACATGGTCAACGGTAACATCTCTTACTGAAGGTTCGATATTATTAGAGGCAGATATTGAAGTAGTAAGAAATCCTAAGATCCAAAGGAAAACTATCAATCAGAAGTTACTAGAACACCAAATAAAGAGGTATATTCCAGCAACAAATGGAGAAATAAACACAAAACACACTATAAAAAACCAGAGGAAAAGAATGCCATTCGGAAAATCCCTACACTAATGTTAAAAATAAAGCTACGGTAACAGAAACGATGCACAAATACACAAGTGTCTCCCTACACAAGATTGGGAAAGAGAAACTTAAGGTCTGATGAGGAGCGACAAGGAACAAGGCAATATAAGAAATAGGAAGAAGATAAAGAATGTGAATGAGTTAGTAGTATAAGTTTGAGAAGTTCAAAAGGAAAGATAATTCAAAATGGAAAAGAAAAGTAATGATTGACGTCTGTCAAAATGTAACTTACCTTTTTAGAAATACGAGACATCGGCGGAATATAGACAGACTCAGTAAAATGAATACTGATAGAATTAAATCACAAAAATCAAAACATTTATAAAAGGGAATATATAACAACATGAGAGAATTTCAGAACAGTACAACGAATAAGAAAGAGGAAATATCGGTTCGATGAGGCAAAATCTCAAATGGCTAAGTTAGTTACAGGTATAGTGGATGAAGAGAAAATTTGAATTTCAAATTTAAACTCCAAAAAATGGAAAAAACAAGAAGGATCACATTAGTAGCCAAGAAGCAAGCAACACTTTGTGAAGATAATATTGGCGAACACATTGTTACAGCTTCAAGACTTCGTGAAACAACAATTTGCAAATATAATACAAAAATAAAAAAGTTATGGCTTCATATTTGTTAGTCTTCATGGCTAGGGGGGCTTATGGTGTATACTTGTCCCAACTAGAGACCGATGACTTCTAAAACCCAACCCAATCTTGATTCATGAACAACCAAGACTATTCAGTCCAGAAGTCTAAGCTAACAGTGAGTCGATAAAGAAGGAACAAGGTGATCGTGGATTCAATTATAAACCAAGAGAGGCGGCACATAGACACAAACCAGAAAGATAGTGATCACGATGTAACCCACCATCCCAAGAGTCTATAAATACAGGAAGAGCAACACTGGCTCGGATAAGTAAGGCTAAACTAAGAAATTCTAGTTCTCTAAGGAAAATACTGACTTGAGCATCAGAGTGTTTTTCCCGGGAACGTTTAAATATTTTTATGGTATATAATCCTTAAAACCTAAGATGTAGAATTAATTTATCATTGTTAACTTTCAAATGTGGTAATAGATATGTGAATTTCAATGAAATGGACTCGTGATAATGTAGTGTCATCTTACAATGTCTTAGATTAGGTATAGGTGGAAAAGGGTGATGAAGGGGAAGGGTCCGAAGATGTGATAGTTGAAGGACACATTTTAGGGAATTAGAAAGGATAATAGCTAGGAAGGAATTAACTTTGTTGGCTTTCAACAAGTTGGGGCATTGCTTGTCAAATGAATGAGCTAAATGGTCAAGTTGGGTCGGGAAGGTGGGTAGAACAAGGGTTGACATCCGGTACGACAATTGGATAGAAGTCCCTACTTCTCACTACTTGATCCAGTCACGACATAATTGGCCGCTTCTTCATTTCCTCCTTTTGGCTCGCTGGTAAATCTAAAAGAGCTAGTGGGTTGGAGTGGATGCCGTAGAAAAACATCATCTATATCATCCCTGCCGTCCCCTTCCTTAGCAACCTTCTTCTCAAAGTTATCTTGCATTTCTCAAGCTCTTCTAGTAAGGGAAATGAGTTCATCTTCTCTAACCCTACCACGAGATGCAAATGATGCCCATCATCCATGAAATTCTAGTAAATACCTCATCCACCTTACACTTAGCAATCGCTAAAGCTTCAGAAATAGTATTGGCATCCTCCAACCCCTCAATCAGGGTTCTTGGTACGTATGCTCTCCCATGCATAACAACACCCCCCATTAACTATCTTAGCATACATATCAGTAAGGAAGTTGTAGAAACCTCTTTTTTTGCCCAAATTGTTCACCAAAACTCAAGGGTATCTCAAAAAAACGGGGCCTTCCTAGCGCAGCTGAGACAGATGGTCGCACAGTAATTGTTTACCTTATCCTCCTCATTAATCAAAATCCACTCTTTAACCACCTTTACTTACAAATGGTCACAATGATTCTCAGCTCGTGCCAACTCTACTTTCAACTCAATCACGACCTCTCCATAACCAATCAGGCAAACTCTTCACGACCTTGCCATAACCAGCCAAACGCTGGACCATAGATACCATAGCACCACCCAGCTGAAACCAAACAGGCCTATTGTAAACCATTGAACCAAATACAGTTACCATCGCTCAGACACCGAGTCACATAGTGCATCAAGGTCCTTCACATCTCCTAGAACCAAACTAGAATGAAAAAAAACCCCTCCAGGCTCCAAAACCTTCCCACCTTGCTAGAACACCCTGAGCTGAAAACTTTTGCGGTAGAGTTGCATGCTACATGCACTTCGCTACCTCTTGCACTCGACCCCTAACCAACCTTATATTTATTCTTCTCGCGAGGATTCAATGGAGTATTAATGTAAGGATCATCAGTGCCCCTTACAATACTACCTGGCCTAGTCACTGCAATATTTCATTGTGTTATTCCTGCATAAAAATGCGTAATCATTAACAAAAGACAATTAATACACTTTTCAGAGTGAGATTGATGAGGGATGAATTGTGGTATCAAAAAATTCGATCGAAGTGCATTCTCTAATTACGGAGGCGGTGAGGTGGTTCTTGAAATGGAGCCAGACCATTATGTGAAAGATATTGGGAATTTGTGGCCACCTCCACACTGTGTGACATAGGAATGAAAAAGGTTTAATATATCTTACACATGATATAATCTAGGATCAAAGTCATCAATCGGTCATGTTACACAAATACCCCCTAGACTAGTTAATTAAAATTTAATCTATGTTTGCATGCTCTGTAGTTGTTAGGCACAACCCATCCTTAAATGTTTAAGCACTAACTATTACTGACACACAATCGGAGTGACACCCGATTTTGGCTTGTGTGTAGTTAAATTTGAAATTCTAGTATCTCTGTAAATGACCCCAAACTTCCCACTAGCTACTCTACAGTGGTTAGTAGTGAGCACGGGAGCAACATTTACAAATTCTATCTTTGAAACGTGCTTGCGGGCTAATTGTTCTCCTGCAAGGCAGTCAAACAATCTTGAAGGTGCAGGTCATCCTAGCATAAGAAAACACCTCACTACAACTGGGAGGTCGTCGCCGTACCTCTCAAAGATGTAATTTATAAGCCCTAAATGCTCACTAAATACAACTGAGTAGATAGTTCGGGAAGTCGGGGTCGTCCACAGAGAAGAGGGTTATTTCCAAGCGTCTAAGCATGCAATGGTGAATATAAGCCTAGATATA
>JAULKK010000001.1:9530587-9545809 GCA_032355705.1 Rubia peregrina | reverse complement strand
CCGTAATGAAAGTTATTGATGGTCAAACATGGTCTGAGAAAGTTGACAAAAAAATAGGCCAAATACTCTGGAACGGGGGGAGTATAAGCTAAGATAAAGGGAGTAGCAAATTCTAGATTGTTTTCATCCACATAATTTACTTTTTACTCTTTCAATGCATTCTCAATCACTAATTCTACCTTCCTAAATCTAAGTGTCAAAAGCAAGTGAGTCAATATTAGTGAACCGGAGGGAGTAAAAAAAGAGTATGTCTCTTGAAAGACGGTCTTTCCACAAGTTATGGAAAGACCAATGTTTAAACTACAAATTTGAAGAAATCAAAATAAAATGTTCGGTGTGTATTAATCGGGTTATAAACTTATCACTCATACATGTTGCAAAATATTTTTTTAATATTGCAACTAAAACCTTTTACCTTTTTATAATTTCAATTCAACCTCATTTTCCATATAACTGTGGAAAAACGGTCTTTCCCAAAAGTTTGCTTAACGAGAATAAATAATATTAATATTATTAAGTCTTCGCAGTCCACCTACAAGATTCTGAGTGGAAGGACACACTGTTTATAAATCAAATCTTTGACGTTATGTTCCGATAATGACGACTCTCCCCACCCCGCACGTACTAAAAACAATTTTATTTTTCTTTTAAATTAACAATTCCCATGTCTCGTTATTCATCTAGGTCTTTGAGTCCGTCTTTTGAAAGATGACATATATATTATGAAAAAAATCAACATTTAAAATTTAAATTAGAATAAAAAATTTATGTTGCTTTAATCGAGTCTGGAACTTATAACTATTGCACGTTGCATAATAAAATTTTAATATTGCAACTAAAACCTTTTAACTTTCTATAATTATAATTCAACCACGTCTTTCCATATACCAATGAAAAGATGATCTTTCCCAAAACTTTGTCTGCTTCTCTTTTTACCTTAAAAACTCATTTATTATATTTTCTTAATTTCTTTAAAATTCCTCACTGTATTTTTTCCTCAATAAAAAAGTATAACTGTGATCGTAAACTTTTACTAACATGTAAATTGAAATATTACCCTGCCAAATCTTGTTAAAATCGTAGTAACATATATTTTTAAAATTTTCAATTTATACACTCCCTCTGTTTTGTTATTTATGGCACACTTACTATAAATTGATGTTTTCTTTTATTTGGCACTCTTTTCATTTTTGGCAAGATTACTTCAATTTCATTCACTCATTCTACTTTTTACTTTCTACATTTAATTTCTTCTATTCATTTTTCTTCACCTAAATCCAAGCACACAAACTTATGGTGCCATAAATAAAAAAACAGGGGGAGTATATATATTTTTTAAATATTGACAATTAGGTTTATGTATTTTTATATTTTAAAAAGTAAAGTGAAAAGATTAAAAGAAAACGGGGGAGTGAATGTTATTCTTTATATATTTTTATTATTCTTTGAGGAAAAATAGCAATGAAGGTCTCAGTTTCTCCAAAGTGCTAAATAAAATCTTAGCTAGTAGCAGAAACATTTTATTTAAAAATATACCAACTCTAGTGCTCGTACAACACCGAATTTTTTAAACTGCAGATATGACCATGAGTTAGCCTGATATCTGGATCAATGCTGGTCAAAATCTACAAAATCCTAAAATATCAAAATGATATCGTCTTAAATTTGGAAAAAAGAAAAAGAAAATTTGTCTCGATTTTCCTCTAAACCACCCCTCTGATTCACACTCGAATACTACCCCTCCCTCTTCCCACTAATTCACACCGCTAACCCAAATTCTGCCACCACCATTCCCCTATATTTACACCTTAAAGCCCACCCCCTCCCACTTTCCTTCGATGATACAGTGATGGTGTTTTCTGGGAGGAATCCTAACCCTTGCCTTTGATTTTCAAGGGGAGTTTGGTTGGGTGAATCAAAAAAGGTAAAGGGAATATGTGATATTGATTCCCTTAATTAGTGTTTGGTTTGACATTTTTATCATAACCTTTCCCATTTTTAGTTTTACAATTATCTCAATTGGGTGTAACGTGATTATCTGATCTTACCCTGAGACAAGGATTCTCATTCCTTCCTTATAGCCTTCCATTTTACTCTTCGTTTTCTCAACTACAAAATAATATTACACTTTATATTATGAAAATAAAAATTTTAAATTATGATTATGCTTTCAATTAAAATATTATAATTTTATTTTTGTAACGTTATAGTTCGAATTTAAATGAAACTATAATTTTTATATGAACTCTTTTAAAAGTAATTTTAAAAAACATTATACTATAAATAATAGTTATGTTATTTTATAATAAATATATTATTTTATATAATACTATTATTTTATAATTATATAATATAAATAGTAATGTTATATTTTAACTTAATAAAATTTAAGATAAAATTTATTTCATACTTAAAAAAATAAGATTATAATTTTACTTTTCGAGTTGTATATGAGTGGAATACTGATAAAATTATATAATTTTATAATAAATATTATTATTTCATAAATATTATTATAATATAGAGGTCAAGCAAACAAATTGAATGTCTTACCGCTGTCCTACCCAGATGAAAAGGCAATATGTGAAGTTTTAATTTGGTTTTAATGCTTTTGATGGAGGTGGCGATATTTATGTGTAATATGGTTCTCTGAATAATCAATGTTTGATTTATAAAATATAATTATTTTATTAGAAAAATATTTATGTATTGATAGAATATCCTCTGGATGTCCAATCTTAAAAGATTATCGTATGTGATTTTTTATCATCATCATTAACATAGTTTTATATGAAATGAACTGCATATTTTTAAATCAATCTATCGCATGTGATATGGAAAAATGTAAAGATGACAATGTATAAATAAAATATTTACGACAAATTGTAAATATATTTACATATTTTTTAATAACATACAACATATTAATATGAACTAGATATGACAATAATTCATGAAATACTTTTATATTGTTTAGCAGATTTGATAACGCAAAATAATACTTATGTATATTATTTTATAAATAATGCTAGAAATTAATATTTGTTTCCCTAGTGTGAACCAAACAGTAACATAGGGAATGAGAAGGAATTTTATTCTATTTCCACATTTCAACCAAACATATTTTTTAAAATAGGGTTATTCCTCTCCTTTCTCTTCCTTTCCCTTTCTTGATTCCATTTCCTTTCCCCATTTGAACCAAACGGCCCAAAATCTCAGGTTTCTTCTTCTCCTTGGCAAGTTTATCCAAGCCTAACTACGGTGCATAGACATAGTCATAGAGGTACAACTTTCTCTTGAGTCCAACCAGGTCAACTCGACGTTGGACTTGGCATGTTGTTGTTTTCTTGACCATGAAGAGATCAATGATAGCGGCGAAGGTGTCGAATGTTGGGGGTGTGGGTTTAAGAATATTTATGGTAAAATTGAACTCTTATTTTATAGAGGAAACAAAAGGGAGGAATGAGTTAGAGGTAATGAGCTAGTGGTGATGGTGGTGGTTTTCCATAGAAATGGAGAATGCTCGACGAGTTCCAGTCTTCTGAATTTAAAATGCATATAATCAACAAAACACAATTTTTATGATGGGAGGTGATATGGCCGATGGTTGTGGTGGGCGATACAGGTTGTGGTACAGTATGTTCTTAGAGGTGGTGGTTTGAGTGTGACTGGTGGTGCTGAGGGAACAAAAAGAATGTGTGGAAAATTAATATCTTCAATTGTGAGGGTAGTTGTGTCATTTATATTGGGTCTGTGTTAGAGATACTAAGGTCTAACACCGATCATAGGTCTTGGGGTTTAAGTTTCATATTCAATATCGGTGAAGGGTTATATGAGTGTTTTCAGAAAAATTGAGGGTATATTGGCACATACAAGGAAATTATGGGGGTTACTTCTTTTGTTACCAACATAGATGCCAAAAGGTTTGAACTTTGGTCATGTTCGGTCAACCGTGGCTTTTTTTTTGTAAACTAACATCATAAGTTTCCAAAAAGTTTCAAACTTTACTCGTGTTAGGTCAACCATGACTTGACTTATTTTTTGAACTAATATAGATGTCCAAAGGTTTGACCTTTACTCATGTTAGATCAACCGTGGCTTGACTTCTTTTGAAAACTGACATAGATGCCAAAAGGTTCAAACTTTAGTCGTAGTTGGTCTGCTGTGGCTTGAGTTCTTTTGTAAACTAACATAGATCTTTGCCAACTGGTACAAACTTTACTCGTGTTAGGTCATTTGTGGCTTGACTTCTTTTATAAATTGACATAAATGACAAGCTAAGATTTGACCTTTACTTGTGTTAGGTCAACCGTGGCTTGAGTGCTTTCGTAAATTGACATAGAGGCCAAATAGTTCAACCTTTAGTCTTGCTAGGTTAACCATGACTTAAATTCTTTTTTTAACTAACATAGATGCTAAACGTTCGACCTTTACTCGGTGTTCAGTCAACAGTGACATGACTTCTTGACATTACAATTTGCCAAAAGGTTCAAACTTTACTCGTGTTCGGTCAACTATGGCTTGAATTTTTTATAAATTGACATAGATGCCCAAAGGTTCAATCTGTAAGTGCTAGTGTTATCTAGATTAAACATGGCTCAATTTCGATTGTAGACCTACATAGATAGATCGATGCCAAAAAAAATTGGTTTTAAATTGCTCGTCATACGTCAACCGTGCCTCAACATCATTTTCCATAGTGGAAAAGTAATTATTTAAGCCATAAATAGAGTAGGGGTTATTCGGTGGCTAATTTATTATGCCAGTGGGTTGGAAAAAATATTGGCCCAGATTGATATGGTTGACGTCGATTTTGTGATAATTTCATGTCAGTCCAACGAACATGAAAACCGACGTTGCACATTCATGATGGATTCCCCGTGATTTGAAATAATGTTGTTTCATGACATCTATATATAGACAAATCTCAGAATATATTCAAACTGTTCATCTTTCCCAATAATTCCAAAGGGTTCCACCCATTCTCCTTCCCCTCATTCATTTTGCTTACAAATTTGAAGAGACATGTCTGCGTTTAGGGTCATCATTCGATCTAAATTACTTCCTTGTTTTATTTTTTAAAAATTGTACTTATAATTTGTATGGAATCAAAACTTGTTATTTTTTCTTCTTTTTATGTAAAATTTATGTTCTAATTGTTCTTCAATGACAAATTTATATATATATATTAATGTTATGTGTGCTAGATTCATTGGTATATATGAATGTGTTTGATTAGGATTTCCATATGCATGCGGCGTCGGTCGCCAGTTGGTCAACAATCGGTGTTCTCAACTACCGAAGTTGTATGTTCGTGTCAGTTATTCATAGTGGTTTAGGGTTTTAGTTTTAAGCGGAGTGGCAACCAGCTGGTTGTGGTGTCATTATAACCGATTGTTGACCGATATCGTATTTTCTTGTCGGTCATCAATCGGCTTTGGATGATCATAGATACGATTTCTGTCGCAAGATGTTGGCTTAACCGATAGCAGTTTCGAACTGCAGTCAAGGTCGCACGCACTCAGTTCCTGTGCAAATCCAAATGAGTTGTCATATTTTAACATTTTCAATTACAACTGTTATTTTATTTCATTGTTATAAAATTCAAGAATCATGGCTGACAATGGTAAATCTAGTTGTGCCAACTTTGAGGTGAGTCATTTATGTTGAGTTTGCTAGATTTATTTTATTTGGGTACTTATGCAAAATTATTTATTTCCTTATTGGTGTTTAGGGGAACATGTAGCATGTTGCTAGATTCGGTTATAGATAGACACTATATCATGTCATTGGATTGTCCACGTTTCAGCCTCATCTTGTCGCAGCAAAACTTTGGTAAGTCTACCTAATACACGTAATTTATGTTTCATTTAAGATATAATTTTTTGTCAATCATTACATACTAACTGTATTTTTTTATGATCTAGTATATTTGAGGAATATGGTAGCATGCTTACCAAGTCAGAAGACTTTCGTTGTGCTAAGGTGCAATGAATCCAAGCGGCACATGAGCTACTCGGGGAACAAGAAGATCAAGACCCCGTCCCTAAAGGGGTTTGGACACTTTCTGACTGACAACAACCTATTTATTGGGGATGCAGTTTTTTTCGAGCTACTTTATGCTACCGTCGAGTTCATAAAGTTCAAGGTCGTGATTATGCATCCTTAAATTATTATTTTTTCTTATGAATATTTTGATGCAGGATTGGAATAAAAATAACATTATTGGGAATTTTAGAATTTGTGTTCATGTATTTTATGTGAAATTTCATACACTAATGATTTGGTTGATTTAATATGTATCAGTTGTCTCATTTTTTAGTCCTTAACATTAAAAATTATATTTTCAATTACTTTCCAAGAACAAAATTAAATTAGTCTCGCGTATGAATAAAAATGTTTCAATCATTTTTAAACAAGCAAATAATTGAAAATTTTGAACTACCATTGACAAAAATTTCGACCCCAATTTCTTTTAAATAGTTTTTCTGAACAATAACTGACATCGACCGTCCATCACATATGATTTAGGTAATACCGACTTATAATGTGAAGTCGGCCATTTGATAGAACAAAATTAACGATATCGCATACCCTTTGGTTACTTCATTTAATTTGATTTCATAGCTTATTACCTCGTTTAATAAATAATCGAAATAAATAACCTACCTTTTACCTCGGCTATTTTTTATTATCCGAGTTTAAAAAAATTTATACTTATTTTTCAAACAAAACCGAGGTAAAATAACCCGTTACCTCGGTTATTTGGCATTTTTTAAAAGAAAAAATGAGGTAAAAAGTTAAAAGTGAAAAAATAATTTTTCTTGTAGTGAGTGTTTATCATACTACTAAATGGTTCTTTTTTTTAAAGCTACTGAAAATAATAAAAGAGAAGGTCTCCTCTTACACAGACTAACGATTAAATTATTTATGGAAAATATTATTTTCCTAATTTTTTAGTTTGGATATAGGTATTCATATGTTGATATTCATTTAAAGTAGTTTTCATGATTATAGATATATCATTACAATAAATTAAAATAAATATCAAATCACCCTATTGATCATACTAATTGTAAAATTATCCCGTCTAACGTTTAGGTAGTCTAAAACTTACGATCATAAAAATAATTTATGAATTAAAATTATGATATGAATCTCTTTACGAAGATCCTGTTTGCGGAATGATTAAAAGCACTCATCAACGGGTGAATCGAAGCACCTTCTTTAAATTAAGAAGACACACTTGAAATGTTTTGATGAACACAAATTGAACTTTAGTGACACAAGGCCTACTCCACGAACTAAGAACCACTTGCACGCTAAGAACAACTTGTTCTAAGTATTAAATCGAAAACACAAAACATAATGATTTAAAAACTTTAATAAGAAACGAGTTTAAACTCAAAATATGATATATATATATATACACACACACATATATGATTGATAAAAGGTTGAATAAAAACGTTGAGAACCATCCCCTATTTATAGTGCATAGGTTTTGACACAAGGAAGACAAAGAAGATGCTATTTGGTAAATCCTGGCAAAAACTGGAATAACTTATGGCAGTGTTAAGAAGCTAAAACCATATCGAACTAAACTTTCTAATTTAACCTAAATTATGGTTGAATTCATCATCTAATCCTAGCTGAATTATCCTTATTCTTTCTTTATCTAATATTTGCAAATCTGATCAAATCTAATAATTGCCTAATCTAATCAGATTTGAATTGATATTCTAAGACCTGAATGCAGCCATGAATCATCTCAAACTGGGCCAACATGGCTGAGATTATCATTGGCCAAAATACCATAAAACCAAAAGTACGAAAGATGTAAACTGTTGTATAACCAACCCACTAAATAAAGGTCCAACCTGTTCTTTTAAGTTGATTCATTATCCTTGGAAATAAGAGTAACATTAATCCAACATATCTCCATTGTGATCTTCAAGTCTTCATCATGAATCTTCTTTGTAAATGAATTCAAGGTTGCATCTCTAAGTTTCTTCCTTGACCTAGTCATAGGACCTGCCAAATCACTTTGAGGATCTTGAACATGACCTTTGAATGTTATATCTAGCCTTGGCATGTATTCATCCATGGAGTTGTTCTTGATATTTTTATTATTCTCTCCTTGGTCGAAAGGTTTCATCCCGAAATTGAATCATCCTCAAAAGTATATTTGAGGTAAATCAGCAACATTAAACGTAGTACTAACACCACAGTCGCTAGAAAAATCAATCTTGTAAGCTTTGTCATTCATACGTTCATGGAATTGAAAAAGACTATCACTATGCTTGATTTTTTTATTATTCCCTCCGAGAATTAGGAAAACCTTCCTTGCAAAGATACAACCAAACCCAGTCACCTAGTTCAAACTCCAACACTTTTCGACCATGGTTTGCTTTGTCCACATTCTGAGCATTCATCCTTTCAATCTCTAGCTTAACTTTTTCATGTAATTTCTTCACGGAAAAAACCTTCTTCTTTTCATCAAGGTTTCTAACATGCTTGAAATTCAAAGGAATAAGATCAAGTGAAGTAATAGGTGGGAAATAAAAAGGAATTTCAAATAGAGATAAAGAAGTAGTAGAGTGAATAGTGCAATTAAAGGCAAACTTTGCTATCATGATGCAAGATTCCCAATTCTTTGAGTTCCTTTGCAATAAGGCATGAAAAAGAGTTCCCAATGTACCGGTTATGACCTATGTTGCCCATCAGTTTTTGGATGACTAGCAGTAGAAAACTACAACTTAGTACCCAACTTCCCTCATAACGTACTCCAAAGTAGGATTAGAACTTAACATTGCGATCATATACAATGCTTGTAGGTATCCCAAGTAAATGAACAACTTCCTTAAGAAACAAATTTGTCACATGCTTTGCATCATCCATTTTTCTACAAGGAATAAAGCTTGCCATTTTCGAAAAATGATCAACCACAACAAAGATAGAATTGTTACCCAAATGAGAACGTGGAAAGCCAAGGATAAATTCCATGGTACAATCAACCCACGGATTTGTAGGAACATACAATGGCGTTTATAGTCCATGAGGCATATTATTCGACTTATCCTACAAACATTCAATACAAGTCCTACAAATCCTATCAATAGAAAGTGTTATCTTGGGCCAAAAGAAGTGTTCATGCAACAAGTTACATGTTTGAAGAGCACCAACCATTCGTACCTACATAACTTATTATCACGAAACAAGAACCCACCGTGCTTATATAACTTATTCAAAGCACCATTTTCACATGCATTATTAACAGATAAAAAGTTGGGATCATTCTTGCATAAATCTTTCATAAAAGAAAATCCAAGAATAGCACAATCAAGACGTGTATCAAAGCATGCATACTATTGAAAGCATCAACTACCACCTTATCTTTACATTTCTTATACTTAAGAGCATGTGGAAAATTTTCAATAAAGCTGACCCATTTAGGATGACACTTATTTAACTTCAGCTGGCTCTTCAAATACTTCAACAACTCATGATCAGTGTAAATAAAAAAAATGGAAGACGTATTAAGTAATGTTGCCACATGTCTAAAGCATATAATTCATTGTCATAAATGGGATAGTTAAGAGCCCCACCCTTAACCTTTTCACTAAAGTAAGCTATAGGTATATTCTCATGCATAAGTACAGTCAAATTCAGGTATAGCAAGCACTGGGGCATTACGTAACCACATTTTTAGTTCATTAAAATCATTCTCTTGACTCTCACCCCATTTGAATTTAACATCCTTTTTAACTAGCTCATTTAAAGGTGCAACAATAGATGAGAAATCACACACAACCCTTCGATAAAAACTAGCTAAACCATGGAAAGAATGCACCTAATTTGTATTGGTAAGGGTCGGCCAAGTCTTGATGGCTTCGATCTTGGATTCATCAAGTTCAATTCCAAGTTTGAACTCAACATATCTAAGAAAAATAATTTCTGACGCACAAAAAGTACACTTCTTGATGTTCACATATAATTCAGCATCACGAGCGCAAGTAAGACATGTTCAATATGTTCACTTATTATTTTAGAATAGATCAATATATCATCAAAGTAAACCATAACAAATTAACCAATATACTTTCTTAAGACATGATTCATTAACCGCATAAAAGTATTAGGAGCTTTAGTTAAACCAGACATCACAACCCATTCATACAATACGAACTTAGTTTTAAAGGCATTTTCCATTCATCACCTTTTTCACACGAATCTGATGATAACCTTGAGTTATATCAATCTTCGTACAAATCACAGAACCTTGAAGATCTTCAAGAATATCATCTAACCTAGGTATAGGATGTCGATACTTAATATGTATCTTGTTAATTGAACAAAAATCAATAAATATTCATCATGTTTTATTTTTCTTGGTAACTAAAATGACAGGCACAACACAAGGACTTAAAGATTCACGCACATACACATTTTCAAGAGGAGCTTCAACTTTCCTATTTAATTCGTTCATTTCATCTGGATTTTCTTTGTGAGCATGTCGATTAGGGAGCACGTAACCTGGCACCAAGTATATTTGGTGTTCTATGCCTTGAATTGGAGGCAAACTTTAAGGGAGTTCCGTAGGAAAGGCATCTTCAAAATCATGTAATAACTTAGCAAAATGTGTAGGAACATGCAAAAGTATATCATCTTTTGAAGATTAATCTCCTTATAAAGTAAGACTTAGACGAAAGATTTATTATTTATAGCACGATTCACATCCCTCACTGAAGTCTAAAAACTACGACTAGAATTACGAGGTAATTCAGATCGCATCATAAAGGTAGAAGGTAAAGGGCTTAGATGTGAATATAGATTTTGACGCTACTTACCTAGATCCTTGGTCGACTTAGAATTTGGGATGACCGACTTAGGGTTTGACACGATTCTTTCCGGTGGCATGGTTCGTTCTTGTGACAAAGTTCGTGTGGGCAACAAATCAGTCATCAATCTTTCTTTGTCAACTTTCATGTGCTTTTGAGCCCCAAAAACTTCTAGAGGATAAAGATGGTTCAAGGTAAACCTTACCTTATCCTTGATCACATTGATTTTTTTTATAAAGCCATCATGAATTGAATTCTTGTAAAACTGCTAAGGTCTTCCCAGCAAAATTTGACTAGCATCTATATGGATAGCATCACATATAATCATGGTATTTTTCGATAATAAAGTTAGTCATTCATTGCATAGTAACTTTCAGTTCGCCACATCCATTTCACCAAATCAGTTTATATGGAGATGGATGCTAAGTAACATGTAACGCTATCGACTTAACTAAAAGATGCGAAACACTATTAGCACATGATCAACCATCTATAATCAGTATGATATGTAGCAATAACACCTGACTGCAGAAGATCACGTACAAAATGATGGTCTACCTCAATATGCTTTGTTCATTCATGAAAGAGAGGATTAGCCAAAATATGAAGAGCAGATTAATTGTTGCAAAAGAGACGCATGGGTGCAAAATGCTCAACCCCTATATCTCGAAGTAAAGACTTAAGCCATAATAGCTCAATGTAAGTCACAATCATAACACGATACTCGACTTCAACAGAAGAATAAGAAACTGCATGTTGCTTCTTTATCTTCCATGAAACTGGAGTATCACTGATCATCATAAAATAACTAGAAAGAGATCGTTGGGTAATGGGACATGCAGCCCAGTCAGAATCACAATAGGTTATTAATCATAATGAACTACAAGAAGAGAGTAAAGGACATTGACCATGATGATTCTTCAAGTAGTGAAGGACTCGTAAAGCAGCATGCTAATGAGGAACACAAAGAGACTGCATGAACTAGGTAAGCGTATGCACAGAATAACTGAGCTCCCCACGCGCTCGATATCATGTTGTTACTCCATCAAAAAATCAATCGGTTTAGCAGCCAATAAACCAGTATCAGACAAAATATCAAGAGCATATTTCCACTGAGAAAGAAACATCACATCCAGTCTTCGAGCAATATATGTGCCCAAGAAATAATTAAGAGCCCCAAGATATTTCATGTGAAAATAAGAACTCAAGTATTTCTCGAATTCAGGGGGAAGCGAAGAACTACCAGCAATCACCAAGTTATCCATATAAACAATAACATGCAATGTAATTGAATCACATGAATAGGATAAAAAAGAGTGATCAACCTTACTCTGAACAAAGCCAAACGCGCAAAGAGCAGCAGCCAACTTGGAAAACCAATTACGAGGAGCATGTCGCAAGCCGTAGAGAGATTTTTTAAGTCTGCAAACAAGCCCAGGGGCACAGAGTAACTAGGGAACGACCGAATGAACACTTCTTCATGAAGACCGTCATTCAGAAAAGCATTAGAAACATCCATTTGATGAAGCTCCCAACCACGGATAACTGTGACAAATAGAAATAACCGAACCGAGCTTACCTTTGCAACAGGAGCAAAAGTTTTAGTGAAATCGGTTTACTCAATATGAAGATTACCCAAAACCACCAGACCATTAGTGTGTTGTTCAATAGTACCATCAAAATTAAACTTGGTATGATAAACCCATTTACACCCTATAACAGTTTTTTCTGAGGGAAATGAAATCATTGTCCAAGTTTTATTATGTTCAAGAGAACGAAGCTCATCCGTCATAGTCTTATGCCAATAAGCATGTTTTGATCCCTCATAATAAGTGGTAGCATATGCACTAGAAGTTACTACACCCAAAAATCTAGAATGCGAAATAAAAAATTCATTGCAATTTACACAAGTAGTTAAAAGATAGAGAACGCCTGAGGATAGTGATGATGCCGAAGGGAACATGCAATAGGGGGGCTTTAGAATATGAAATAAGGCATACATAATTATTTACATAAGCAGGGGGTCGATGATCATGAGCACTATGATAAATAGCGAGCTCAGGAGACACAAGTTGTGCAGGAGATGAGTGATCTGGCTGAGCTGATGGGGGAGCGGGGGGTTCGGCATTTGGGGAGAGCGGTAGAGCATCCAAAACCAACGGTAGTATAGTCAGAGCTGGCTAGCTGGTGCTAATGATAAGCGATGAAGATGCATCACCACTGGATGGGTGGGTAGCACAACGATGAGCTGGACGGCAGCCGCGACACTACAGTGGAGCTAGGTGGTTGCGCAAACTTGGCGGAAGAGCGTGGTGGTGATGACGAGTCATCATAGATATCATCAGGCACAGACTGTGCAGTCTGAATAGGAACAAAGGAAAAACCAAATGGAGATTGGTCTTCATAAAAATCAGCATCACGGCTGCTGAAGAAAGAGTGTGGTTCCAAATCATACAGACGATAACTTCTCTTGCAAACATGGTAATCAAGAGAAATGTATTTTTGGCTCCTGTGAGCGAACTTGTCACGAAACTGAGGAACGCGAGATACGCAAAATAGGCAGCCAAAGACATGAAGAACCTTGTAATTTGGAGCACATCCATGAAGAAGCTCGAATGGAGTGAATCAATTGTATTGTATTTTCGAAGTCTGATTGATCAAATATGCAGCAGTCAGAACACATTCTCCCCAAAAACTCAATTGGTAGATTATCCTGAAAGTGCAAAGCCCGCACAACATTCTGGTAATAACAATGTTTGCACTCAATACGGTCATTCTATTGTGGTGTGTCAACTATGGAAGTCACAAATAGTATGCCAGATTCCGCAAAATAAGATTGTAAAGGAGGAAACTCTATACCATTATCAGCACGAACAAGACAAACAGTGCGTCTAAACTGATTCTTTACCAAAACACAATATTCCTTAAATCTAGAAGCTACATCTTACTTAGCCATTAATAAATAAACCCAAACAGCTCGAGAATAATCATAAAAAATTATCAAAAATGAAATGATCCACTAGAAGAATGTGAGTTATATGGTCCCCCAAACATCACAATATCTTAATTCAAACAAAGAACTAGCATTTAAAAAAACTCAAAAGAAAACTATGTCTAGTTTGTTTTTGCTGTATGACACACAGAGCAAGGAACAACAATATTATTTGTGCTAAATTGAAGAGCGTGAACAGAAGACAGCACCGTTGAGGACGGATGTCCAAAACAATGATGCCATAAATGAAGATGTGATAACAGAAGCTACGGCCGAAATGGGATTCAGAAGAGGCAGTCAAACTCGGCCATCCAACAGACAAAGCCAGAACCCCTACCCCTTGTTCACCCACGCCAATCAGAACCTCGTACTAATTTTATGTAATATGAAATAATTTTTAGTAACCAAAGCTAGACATTGTAATTCATAATGCAATCTAGAGTATGATAGTAGGTTGCAATGAAGGGTAAGAATATAAAAGCACATGAGTAAGAGCTCCTAGTGATGAACCTGAAGCAGGTAGACGATGAGCAACATATGCCATTGAATCAGTTGAAGTTTCACGTGCCCGAACAATGGATTTGTGAGTCTCCTCCAGAATTGCAAGAGCTTAAATGCGCATCTGCGGAAATTTTGGTCCATTGTCAAGGTAAACTCTGCTAACAAGATCATCCCACAGATGTTTAGCAGTATTGAAGTAGTTTGCGATTATCGTACTGATGGATCAACAGTCTGAAGGATCCAGCAAACAAGCATAGCATTACATCCAGGCCAATCATCATAATCAGGATGGTCAGCCGGGGGTTGAGTGATGGTTCCATCACTAAAACCAGGCTTCTTCTTTGTAAGTAATTCACTACGGATTGCAGTAGTCCACTCTCCATAGTTTTCTCTACCATTCAGAACAATGGGACAAATCACAAATCCAGGGTTATCGAACTGCTGAAGATAGTACAGAGAGTTCATCAGGCGGCCATTCTGCAGTAATTATGAGTTACCCACATGTAACTGCAGCTGACTCGGGAGAGAGTGGAAACAACATCAGTGGCAGCAAGATCACGAAATTTCTTGGCTTTCTTTCTTCGGCGTTATGGGAACATTTGGCATTATCACAGGCAGCATTGGATTTGGGAATCGTCATCGAGCAACCACGGAACGTGCACAACGACGGCAGGTGGTGGCATTGAGTAAGATGGAGCGGTGGCGAGTAGATCTGTAGCAGCTCGGACGGACGTGCACGAAAGCTTGCAGCTACGATCGATGTCGAGCAAGAAGATGTGGAACAGTGGATCATCAATGTGGGAGGTCATCTCCGTACCTCTCAAAGATGTAATTTATAAGCCCTTTTTACTTACTAACTACAACTAAGTAGCTAGTGGCAAGTCGGGG
>JAULKK010000001.1:9482996-9497660 GCA_032355705.1 Rubia peregrina | reverse complement strand
TCGCATGGCTTCGAATTGTTGAGTTTTTTTCGCGCGAGTGGTGCTTTTCCCCGCTGAAACATGCATGCGATAGATTCTGGAATTGATTTATTTCCTCGGTAAATGTAATTTTGTTTTTGTTAGAAGAATTAGAGAAGTGATTGCCGTATGACTGCTACTTATCTGTTGTTACCGTGGACTAGAAACTGTTATGTTGCTTGATACTGAAGAATGTTAGATTAGTATTGATTAGTTTATTCAGGATCTAATTGACTGAATATTTTGGCACTGTGATGTGTACTATGTGTTTATTGATTCAAGCGCGTGAGTAAATGATGTAAAGTCTTAGTTAGCTGCTCTGATGAAAGGTCTAATTGTCGTATGTTCTGTAATTCAGCTTTGATTTATACTATCGGAGGAATCCGTTTGGCAGTGAATATACAGTATTTGCTGGTTTAGAAGAGTGCATAAAATTCATTGCACATTTTACTTTTACTGAAGAGGAGATTGCTTTTGTTCGCGCATCTCTACCTTCTTCATGCGAGGTAAATTGAATCACTCTTCGTTTTTGTTTTATCATATGAAACTATGTACATCCTGTGAGAAGAGTAAGGGATTCGTGAGATGGAGATCACGGGGTGAGGTATTTGTCGGGGATAATCCCTTGTTTATTAATTACAAAGATGTACCCAAGGTTTCGGAAGGCTTTACCCCATTCTTGGGGCATGGGGTCAGATTCATTATCATACATGCAATGCGGGGTAGTTATATGGGAGCGGGATTCCCTAATATCTGGCAAGGGCAGCAGTGTTGGATGGAAGAGGAAACTGTCTCTTTTAATTTCTTCTATTTTCTATTTAATTTGTCTTAGTATCTTTAGAATGTTGCATGATTCTCAAACAATCTGTTAGGAGTTTGCATAACGGGCATATAAACACTTCATTAGGGTCCGGAGTCGGTAATGGGGGAAAAACCGAGGCCAAACATTCATCTAATTGGCAACATCATTTGTTAACAGAAACATTTTTAAGTGGGTACATGATCCATTTCCTTGTGACTTAACTTTGGCAGGGTTTTACAAAATAACCATCTCTTGATATGCAGGACGGCTTCTTCGACTATCTTAGGGGGATTGATTGCTCTGATATGGAAATATACTCTATAACTGAAGGATCAGTTGTCTTTCCTAAGGTTCCTTTGATGAGGATTGAAGGACCGATTGCTGTGAGTTGTTCAACTATATCAATATCTAAACACAAATTACTAATTGATTTCCATTACTCTTTGTTCTGACTGTATAATTTGGTCCTAAAGGTTGTCCAGCTGCTTGAAACTCCTTTTTTATATCATTTCATTTGTGGTGCACTGGTTGCAAATATTTCAGATCAATTGGATTGGGTACATTCACTCTATTTCATACCTGCATTGAGATATTTCTGCCCGATTTCTTAATGGACTTGGGGAGGAGTGATAATCAGGCCGGGTTTGATTTTGGTACAGTTGTTCAAGTTGATTCACAGTCTTTTCTAATTTGATGGATGCTTAAATTGTCAGTGGCTGAAGTGTTTGGTGTCGCTGGCAGGTGATTAGCATAAGACGAGGGAGGAGGCATGAGACAATGGGTAAGGGAGGAGGATTTGGCCAAGGTCCTCAATTTGCATTCCAAGCTACTACGGCGCACTTTGCGGTTACTCGAGGAAGACAAGTTGATCAAACAAGATCATCGCAGAGAGGTTTGGGTTCTTGTTTGTGGCTTCTATTATTTCTTTTTTTGGTTATTAGGTATAAACTGCCTGGTTAGATATAAGAGTTTTCAGTTGGTTTTGTGGTTTTCTCAAAGAAGTTTTTAGGTACAATATGTTCAATGCAGTTTCGGCAAATAAATGTAAGATATTGATCACGATGGTACAAATTTAGTGATCTGTGTGTAGTTGTCAGTTATCGGTGGTTGATGTTAGTCAATGGACAAATTATTTTGTTTTTTCATAGAGAGCAACCTGTTACAGTATAGTATATTTTTACTGTTACTGACAGCAAAAGGTGCAAAAATATACAGCAGCAACTGTTGAGAGGATGACAGTCAAATTTCACACACATTCTTATTGTAGCTTAGATTATGCACAAGTTAAGTTTTGCATGTCTGAGTAATTATGTATATATCAATTCTCACTTCTCAATTAACATAGAAATGACATGGTTGATTTATTTAATTATCATCAGGTGAAATTGGCATCGACTTTTATATACTATGAAAATTTAGTACTGCATAATGAGAGTACACATTCTAATAAACCAGAATTGTTGCATTTCACTGTCAATAAATGAATAAGCTTGTACGTGTGTGTGCGTGTCTTACTATTTTCTTCTTTTTATTCACTCTTTGGATAATTTGTTGCTTTACTCCTTCAAGGGCGGAATGAGCAGCGTTTGTCAACAGGAAATAGACGAGATGAAACAACGTAGTAAGGCTAGTGGCTTGACACCTGATTCACCACATCTCAAGCTTTCAGAAAAGGAGGTTGACAAGCAGAAGCATGTTGTCGATATTGCAAATGAGAAAGTTGCACTGGCTTTGCATGCTTATTAATTGGTTTTGAATTACGTGTTAAAATCAACTCTTGAGTGATCATATGTGAATTTGCCTATGTTTGAAGACAACTGGTCATGAGTTTGGTGGCTGAATCATTCTGGTTGATACAACCTTTATTTGTATTCCAAGTTTCTGATGTATTGTCACAAACAAGGCTATTAAAAGGGAAAATTAATTGATCATCTTTTACAGGATAAAATTGGGACTGAGCTTACAATTGTAGTTGGGATTTTGCTACTTTGTTCCCAAATATGATAAGCTAGAAATGCAATGTGAGTTGAACTGCTGTAATCATGTTATCAAGACACTCATTTGGCAAGAACAATGACGCTGACTTTCTTTTGGGGACACAAGATGAATTGTGCCTTTGTGTATGCAACTCAAAGAAAAAATTAAATAAAAGATACATGATCATCAGATCACGTTTTATAGCTTCAACTCAAAGTACTACTACTGCTTATAAGCCTCACAATATTTAATTCATGCAAAGAAGAAGAAAAGAAGATTAATAATAATCAATACATCTTTGCACAAAAAATATAGTGAACCATCAGTACACATTGTAACAAAAATGAACTGATTCAATGTACTAGCATAGATAGTCTCCTATCTTATGTTCTAATTTCATATTCTTAGCCACAGCTGAAAGAAATTACTACACAATCATTTTTGTTGCTCAAAATAGAAGAAAACACTTGAATGTGTCAGAAGGTTGCAGCTTTCCTCTTTGTTGTTCCCTCCCCGTCATCATCACATGGGACAGAAGCAGCTTGCCTGCTTCGGATGGATCAAACGGCAACCAGGAACACACTAAATGGCTTGCACCAGAAGCAGAGGATTCCATTCAAGAAAATTGTGGGAGACAATGCATCTAAGAACATTCCTCCTAGTACATTTAACCCTATTCAGAATAATTAGGTTAAACCACCAAGCTAGACTGCTACTGCTATGTTTAACTTCAATTATGATACATAAACTTAACTAATGCACCAATTAATTTTGTACCAGAACTTGTAATCAATTATATTGGGTATATGCTATGGTGTTTTCCTTACTTCACTGCAAAAGCTTGTTTCATTAATATTTGTTCTTCCTCTTCAATGCTAAGAATCAAAATAGATACATCATTCAAGAAATCAAGTAACACAATCAGCACTGCAACTTGATGGTGTTCATTTTCAAATTAAATTGTGTCCATGCTACTAGGCATACTAGCTTTAGCCTTATGCTAATCACCTGCCAGTGACACCAAACACTTTAGCCTCTAACAACTTAAGCATCCCTCAATATAAATAGTCGGTTATTCACATTCCACTGAAACTTGTTAACATTCAAGAGTTTGATGCAACACTCAACTAACATTTGCAAAAAATTCATCCCTGATACTCAAAACCAGAATGCAAGATACCTACAGGCTATGCAACATGTTTTCTATCAAGTGTACATTACTAGCTAGTCTTTACACACAATAATCATTCATGATACGTCTCATTTGACCCCTAAGAAGTAAAAACCACGCTTCATTCCTACCAAAATTTCAAAGAGAAAAGAAAAAACATAGATTAAATATGTAGCACACATCAAAACAAGAAGCAACCTGCAGTTTATTTGTAAGAAAGGCATATAAATGTCACTTAATCCAATTTGCGAAGAGGTGTAAACAATCTCATATGTATTGCACCTCTTTTAAAAAAGAGAAAACACAGACCATTTCTATATTCATAAACTAAGTAACAAAGCTTGCTAATTTAAGAACGCATTTGTTACAAACATCATCCTGTTCTTATTTTTTCTTGAAAGTAGTAATTCATATATCTTGTTCTCTCTGTTTTCCTTGGATTGTTTTCTTTCACTCCTCAAAAACAAAATCAAAGGAAATAATTTAGATGGAGTTCATAAAAATAATAATAATTCCAATCTCTTCAAGAAAGGCACACAGTTTACCTTAAACACTCTCACACACAATCACGCAGCACCAACCACGCTGCCACACACAATCAAAATTAATGAACTGAAAGAACGTGTTTCGTAACACAATCACAACAATTAACAACCATCAATAACCACATTTAACAGGTCTAAGCTCATGCCGAATCGAGCTCCTATTTATGTATTCCTCAAATTTGTGTGACAGACACACATTACAGAATTCCCAGCAGAGAAATGGCCGACAAGAAGCCCAGGATTATGAATTCAAATTATACAATCGACTTCGAAAAAATTGGGGATTTATTTTTCAAATTAACGAAAAGAAAACAAAGCTAAGAAACGATTGCTACATACTCGTCGGCTAGATAAACCCTTAGCGGAGAAGAGCATAGGAGAGAAAAAGGAGTACTTACGTGGGAAGAAATTGATTCTTGTCGGTGAAAGAGAGCGAGAAGCGGGATGTGCGGAGCGTATATCGGGATATTAAAGAAGAAGAACCGGGCTGCCTGAGATGCACAGGTGCCGCCGGAGCTACGCAGCTGCGAGTGAACAAGAAACCCTAGCTACTTTTACCCATCTACAACGCCTAACCTGCCCAGATCAATCTTAATCTTTTCCATGGATCTAGGCGGCGGCGCAACCTCTAATCTCCATTGACTCCTCCGACAGTTGCCAGCGAGGGGAAGAAAGTAAACGGATGAAGCGGAGTTTGGGTTAAGTTTGGCGAAGGAAACGGAGCTAACGGATGTGAAGAGTTAGGAAAGAAGTAAAATGAAAGGATATTTTCGAACTTTCCCCATATCTCTTCCCAATTGACGCTCTTTCGTCTTATGCCATCTTCCAATCTGATGCTGACACGTTGGGGGGGTCGACGAGCCCCAGGGTTGTTCTAAGAGTCTCCGAATGAAACTCTTCTTCTTCTCATGTAATTTTAGTCCATTTTTTTATTTGGTAAAGACAAAACATAGATTCGTAATTTATAAAAGATTCCTAGGATCTCAGTGAAAATCTTAGAGGTCAAAGTCTTCCATAGTGTCATTAGCTTTAGTTGAGATTAGATAATTGATTCACATGTCGGACAAATAAATTATTAATTAAAAAAAAAGTAACTTTCAGAAAAAAGTGATGGCTGTGTTCAAAGTTCAAATTATGAGCTGCTTATTTTTTGAGATTTCTACATACAGGTTAGTGATTCATATCTTTCTCTCTAACTCTCCATTCACTTTTTGAATATTTTTTTGAGCATTGAACTTCACCAGGTTCAGTTTAGTCAATTGTCACGTAAAATCTGCGACGAATCATCTTAACACAAAACCGGAACCAATAAATTTTCGGAGATAAAACTGAAGCTGAGGAATGCATAAGTTTCCAGTGAAAGTACTCGCTAATTACTGCTCTGATACATCTTAAGCTAAACTACTTACTAGGTTTTTCTTTTAATTTTCAATACTAATCTGTGAAACATATATTTGGATTTAGAAATTAAAAATACCTGTTGTACGGTACAGTTGTAAACTCAAGGATCTATATAGGTACTGTAATGTTCATATATAATACTATATTAAGTATTAACATTCATGACTACCTTTCCATACCCTTCACAGCTCGCCTAACTGCAGATTGCGAAAGCTGGTAAATGGCTTCAAAATTCCTTTCAGCCATGGCTTCTTCATTGAATATAGCATCTGATAGGACCACTGCTGTTGCTCCTTCAGCAAGATATTCATCAACTGAATCTGATCGCAAGCACATTCCCTTTTTATTGATTATTATAGAATAAATAACGAAGCAAAATTAGAAGAAAAGATTATTCCAACATAAAAGAAACAAAAGCCAAGAAGTTACATTAACCATAATGAGAGCATTTCTCTTAGAGTGAGACAGCAATGTATAATACACATAACAATTGACTCCATAAAACTTTTTACCATAAAAAACTGCCTTTGGCTGACCATGGGAGATTGTAAAGCCCAATAATTTATATACAATCAAACTTGCTTTGACACAAGGATGAAACTCCAAGCTATTTTTATCTAGGCTAAACAACAGTTTTATACATCATATGTGGAGCCTACTAACTTTGTCATCCTAAAAGGCTTTAGAGTCAGTCAAATTCCCAACAAAGTTCAAACTAGTACACAAGCTGCTTTTTTAACTTTCTGTATAGTCCGTTTGGAAAGGAAAGTTCGTAAACTTGAGAATGAACTTTAAACCATGACTATCCAAAAGGAAAAATGGCAAGGCAATCAAACAGAAGAGTATAGTCATGAGAGGTGAAGTCCTGGCAAGGCAATCAAACAGAAACAATGGCAATGCATTCAAGAAATACAAATTATGGAAGTATCAATCCAAAGAGGTGAAGCCGAACCTAAGTTTATGCCCTGAGATGCAACCAATGGAATTTGAGGAAAAACCTTTTTTAGGGTTGCAATGTACCGAGCTCCACCCATAGCAGACACAGGGAATACCTAATGTAACAAAAGAAACAGGAACTCAGTAGAGAGAATAGAGTACTTCACCATCCATACAATGAATTTGAGTTAATATAGAGTATAGTTCAGCTTTTACAATGATCTAATGTTAACCTTTTATAAGTTACGGCTAGCATTATATACATCCCCAATAAGTGAAACAATAGGTAAGATCGTGAGATGGTAAATTTGTGCATAATCTCTTAGTATGTTTCAATTATGCCAATACCTGGGTTAGAACCTGGATCAAATTCTATTGTTTTTTATTCTTTTTTTTCATTTAAAAAGTTTTCTATAGCTTTAGACATTTTGGATCATCTTGATTATTTGGGTAAGGTGGTTATATGGACTGCCTGAAGGATTTTAGAACAAAATTTGGACTTGTGCCGAGAACTTTTACATGCACCCTAAAGCAGGTAGAAAACAGAGAATTCATTAGAAAAAACCCCAAAAAATTGGAAAGAAAATATCTATAATCCATGGTATATCTCAAGTTAAATAACTAAACGCTTAGTTGATTATTAATGTTTGTACAACATACTAAACCATGATTCACACAAGTGGCTTAAGTAATCTTTTGTACTGTACATCTAAATCTTAAAAATACATACTAGTAAGTAAATTAAGATCCAAGAATATAGGCAAATTCTAGTAGTCTACACTTCTGGCCACCACTAGAGATGATCCAGGTATTGCTGCTATAAAATAAGACATGCAAACGCATTTAATGCAGCTTTTACAGTCAATGACTCGAAGGACTCATGAGTTTGGTAGTTTATCTCGAAATATAGCCCCAAAGATCTAGAAATTTTATGGTTGGAAGAAAAATATTGATCCACTTTACTATTAAAATCAATAAGTTAACACAATTGATAAAAAAAAGGGAGACGTCAAGACCACCAAATCAAGTTATTGAATGGGAGGTATGCAATCATGATCGATTAGGAGGTAGCAGGATCCTGATGATAGTCCATTATATATAGTTTCAAAAGATCGACCTCTAAGGCCGGCAATATACTACCTTATTAGAGAGTACATTGGACATATTTTACCAGTTTAGATCAAACTTTTAATACTACCGGTTTTCAGTAGATGTGAGGTTATGTATCTTCTACTGTTCAAACTTAAAGGCAGGAAGAAAGAGATGAATCTAGAATATTAGACGCTGTCACCAGCAAAACTGCTCTTATTAAAGCTTTTAGCCTTTGCGTTCAGCAAACCATCCAACCTCAGCCTCAAAGTTTCCACAACGACTTGGTATCTCTTAAGCTGCTTCTTAAACTTGATTCTACCAGTACACTTCCATAGTGCATGCCCATCCCGGCATTTCACCCCCATGTGAGCACATCATCGAACATGTTGGAGTTCCACCATATCAAATGGGTGAGAAGACTTTTACTGATAGGTGTCGTTTCCTAGAGAGTTCTACCTTGATGTGATTAAGAATCATCAAGAGGAAATGTGAATACAGAGGTTGAGACAAGATGATGGCAGGGCAGGAGGCTTCCTAAGTACACAGAGATATAATACTCTATGGCCCATACATGCCATATTTTCAGTTGGGAGGGCAAGAGAAGAAGCAAGTTTTCGAGAGCTTTGGGAGAATAAGGGATTCAGGACTCTGGTTATACAAGATTCCATCTCTTTGACAGATTTGGGTGAAATTGAGAAGATATAGGGGTTAGAGTATACTGTAAAACGCTTGCAGAACTTGAAATTCTTTCAAGCATATTAATTATATGAGGAACTTAACTATGGTTAAGTCTAGTTGGAAAATGAATAAAACTTGCAAGAATAAAATGCTGAAGTTCAAAATGCTTCATCATAATTGAAATCTTGGAAATTAATATCGTGCAGGTACTTTGAGCAATATTACTACCCAATGTATCCTTTTTACATTCCAAATCTTTTAGGTGTGGCTAATAATTACATTACTCATTTACCCCATGTCAAAGTCCAAATTCATGTTTCCTCTACCAAATTCCAAATTTGGAGGATCAGCATATTATTACACCTACTCCGTCCAAATATGAGTGGGGGGAACAAAGTTATTGCAGAAGTGCAGGTGGACTCTTGTACTAAGACTTTAACTTAAGGGTTCTCCTAAATATGTGGCCACCTCAACATTTTGAAGCAGTCCTAATGTTTTATGCATAGTATCACCCTACCAAAATATATACTATTTGAACATTTCCCCTTCCAAACTCCATGGCCTTAGCTCTGCCCCTGCCTAAAATGTTCATTTCAACAGTTAACACTCCCTTCATTCAAGTAGATATGGCTCCAAAAGTTCACAATCAAATCTTGGATTTATGGTAAATGAAATGAGTGGATGAAATTGAATTTAGGAAGGAACATGTAAAATGAGTTAATGAAATAAAATGAATCTTGCCAAAAAAAGAAAGCGTGCCAATGTTAAAAAGACAACAACAAAAGGAAAGTGTGTCAAATACAGTTTAAGTTAAACTGAGGGAGTAATATAAACCGTTACAAACCTTGATCAAGCGAGCACCAGCATTAAATGTAGACAATACCTGCATAGTCACAATTATTTATTAGGATCTTGACTACCTCTCTCAATCCCCTTTTTAATAAAAGTAATATCACTTGTAGGATAATGAGGATTTGTTAAGGGAGATAAATAAATCTCATCGAACACGTATTGTTTACGAAATCTTGTTTGGAGCAGTAAAACGAATTAGTATTGACAAGGCTATTGAAAACCAAATTTTGATCACATTAAGTTGTTGAAACCTAGGGCTCTTTTCTTACCTCTGTTGGAGTCATGGCTCCAGGTACATAGAGAGTTTTGTCGAATGAAGCATTGTCTAAAATACCCTACAAAAATAATTGGCACAAGGATGTAACTATGCATAGAATTCTAATTAGATCTTGACATGAAATGATGAAACACACTTCTTTATATTTTCCCATACTTTAACCATTGCAGGGCTCAAAAGAAACTTAGCTCCAATTTTAATTGCGGTTTTAGCATCTTCCACATCTAAAACAGTTCCAACCTGCAGTAAACAAAACTAAATACAGATTCATAGTGTAACAATAAAAACATTTCACAGGTCCACTTTTTCTCCACCATAATATTGGACTTCCCTGAAACTCCAATTTAGCATGACAGTATTAGGGCAAAATAATATTTCTACCCACTGTAAAGTATATTCGACATACACTGATGAAATGTGTCCAAGCATCATCAGCTATTTCATGCATTAGATTCGATACAGAGGGGTGAACACAATATGTCCTAGATGCAAATCACTTCCTTAAATTCATCATTTTCAGCATTCAAACAAGTGAAATGGAAAAGGAAAAACACATATGTAAATTCACGTGTCCATCCTGCATGTCAAATTTGTAGAAGACTTACACCTAAAGTTTTTGTTGGATAGTACTGCACTAGCTTCTCCAAAACCTGAGAATTGGAAGAAATATACATTAGCCGAGAAGTTTACTAACACAACTTCTCCTAGAATAAATTGAAAAACAAATAGGCTTACCTCAAAAGCACCTGGGTTGGATATAACTAGTTCAAGCTACAAAACATCAAAGCAAGAGTTAGACAGAATAAAAATTTAGAAAACATCTATTTCACATGCTATTTTTAACATCAAGACTCACTGCCCCCAGCCCTATATTCTTTACCCCAGTGAAAACCATCCTAAAGAAAAAATGTAAGAGTAATAGTTTAACAGAAGCGGATATTAAAGAGATAACTTAATGTAGATCATCTACACCAAACACACAGATATATACATGTGTGCATCACACATATGTGCCACCAAAATACATAAGCAAATATGACTAATGAATCTCAAAATACAGTCCCAGTAACTCACAAAATTTAGCTCATGAGTACCAGACCATTACTAACAAACACCTCACAAACTACAGTCCCGTTTGGAGTTTTTGGTACCTCAAATGCACTACTACCAAGGAAAATTTGTTCTCCTTCTAACACAAGCTTGAAGGAACAAGGCAGAAAAAAATTTCAACTTCCCTTTTGCAAAAGAAAACAAAGATCATCCCAGACAATCTTCCTTTCCATACCTAACAAACACCTCTGAACAAGTTTTCACCCACCATTCATATCCATACTCCACTTCAGATAGCCTGTCACCATGTGTCTTATGAATGCCCTTAAAGCTTTTCCCTAGTATAAATATTGGCACCAAATTCTGTACCCCCATCATAATATTGAAGTTGGAAAATCCCCAGCAATGCATTTGTTTTTAGATGAGTTCTAACTTTTTTCTAGGATAGCAAGAGATATGGAATTGCTGATGAAATTCAATCAACAACATACAATATTACCGAAAACAGAAAATCAATCCATTAGATGGCTAACTCACAAAAGTTTCAATGTTCAGAATCGAAATGCCCTTAGAAACTCTCATCATATCGTCTAATGTCATCATAAGATTTTCACACAAGGAAAGATTTTTTCCAACCATTCATCCTCCAAACTGAGCTGGAAAGAAAAAATCCAATGACATGTTATCATATCCTTCTAAGTACAAAAGACGCACATATTTCTGCAAGAATAACATAAGAAACGTACAACAGTGACTCCGCCATCTAAAGCAGCAGATGCAGCCTCAAATGCCAACTCTGCACTAAACAAAACAAAATGGGGGCAGATCAAATCACAACTCTTCCATATTCATAATTTTTTTCTAACAATCTCAACATGAAAAATCCAAATCCCCTCTATTAACACACAACGTCACAGTCCAGATAGCAGTACTCATCAAACATGGAAAATATTTTAGTCTTCTCAAACTTCACATTCTTTCTAATTATAACAACAGATAGGGAATTTCTTGGAAGAAAATCCCATTTCCATCCCACTTGTTTCATTTCAATTTTCAACATGTATCATGAACTCAACAATATACTTGTTATGAGAATGTTTGAGGGGTTACCTTTGGGCGCGGAGGCAAGCGATGACACCGGAATTTTGAATTGCTGATAAAGCATCGCGGGAATCATTTCCAGAAAGTGGATAGTTTTTAGAAGGGTGGAAACATGGGGAAGAAAGCTTTTGTTTGGAGGAGCATTGAGGTTTGTAAGGTAAAGAAGCTACGGCTAAGTTTGGCGCAAGAACCAGTTGATAGGAGTACATTTTACTTTTTCTAGTGAAGAAGATAAGGCTACACTGCTACAGCTCCACGACTAATGAAAATATAGAGGGGTATTTCCATCACAGTTGTGGATAGACACCACATAATAAAGCTCCATTCTTGACCAGAAGAAGAAGAATCCATCCCAGCTCTCACTCAAGTCACCAGGACAGCATCCATGGCTTCCTCCACAGCAAGTCTCACTCTTTCCTCAGTTTTAATCCAAGAATTTAACCCCCTCATCCCCTCCAAACCTTATCCACTACACTTCAATCCCGCGAAGTACCCTTCGCTCTTCCCTCTCCTGCTTCACTCCACTCCCAGAAGGCCCTCATTAGGCCACTCCGATGGGCCCTTTTCCAAGTCCTCCACGGCGCTGGCTGCTGTGGCTGAGCTTGCTGAGGAGCTTCAAGAGGAAGCCGCTGATGCTCCCCCTGCCACCAAGCCTAAGAAAGGGAAAGCTGCACTCCTTCTTAAACGAGATAGAGTATGAACCTTTTTCCTGCATTTTCTGAAAAGGGCCCGCCTTTGGGTTCTTTTTCATGTTCCATATCCTGTATTTCTAACAAGGGTTCGAATTATGAAATTTTATTATTTTGTGATTTCATATGGCTCATCTTGTTGAACAAGTGCACACTTCACGTTTAAGATAGTCTTCTGGACATGTGCATTGGACACCTTAGATGCTTCCATAAAGCGGGTAGAAAATGGAGGAACACTGAGACAAATTAAACTGGATGGGGGAAGATTTAGATTCATTCTGTGAAGATAGACTTATATGTTAGTTAATGTAGACAATACAATGTGTCCTTACCGAAGATGATAGCGAGGTATCATCCATAAAACTGACACAAACGGTGGGATCAGTGTTTTTTTTTGGATGATGCTCTAGCATTGGAGCTGCATATAATGCTTCTGATTGACCTGTATATGCATATGCAGTATGTGCAGTTGCCTCACCTTACTCGTTCTCCATCTTTGGTATATCTTATTTGGTGTTTATGGTTCTTTGTTGTTCACCAGTGGTAGTAGACCATGGAGTTTGTAAGCGTATTTTAGGTCTGTGACATAATATTTACTCTTTTTATATTTCTATGTAATGGCTGAAAATCCATTGGCTTCAGAGTTCTGTGTGATATTTGTTTGTTATAAGAATTACATATCATTTCAATTTTAACTCGGTTTAGCTCACTGGTTGAAAATTTCAGACAAGGTCCAAGAGATTCTTGGAAATACAGCAACTGAGAGAAAATAAGAAAGAGTATGATCTGGCAACAGCAATATCACTAATGAAGGAAACGTCGAAGACAAAGTTTGTAGAAACTGCAGAAGCACATTTTCGATTGAATATCGACCCAAAATATAACGATCAACAGCTGAGAGCTACTGTATGGTTTGTCACTATTAGTTCTCTCTCTTGAACACAGCAGCATTACTCTTTGACTGATTTGACTGACTCTGTGATCTTTATGTTTAGGTGAATTTACCCAGAGGAACTGGGCAGACTGTTAAAGTTGCAGTTCTTACTCAAGGTACTTTACCTGCTCACATTTTTCCCCAGCCGAAGAGGAAGTTTTGTGAATTAGCATGCCAAAGATGCATCACTTTGGTTTTACAGAAAGATTGAGTTTGGGGATGTCAGAAAAAGTTTAGATGTTGGGTTGCCCACCTCTCGGCCTTTGTCTTTTTGAGGGCCTCATTCACTGAAAGTCTGAAACAGCATTAGTTTTGGTCTATAGATAAATCTTTCAGGAGCTTGGGTATTTCTAGCTGGTTCGGTTCACACTTAATCACAATGCTTAAGAATTCAATACCCCAGTCACACCATAGGCAAACGACATTTCTTTTTTTTCTTTCAGCATGGGCATGGGTGGATATATGTGGACAAGGAAATAATGCCTTATCAACTTGAAATTTATACTACTCAGGCAGAAGATTCTTTCTGTATACTTGTTATTAGAACCTCTCTATGGTGCTTCAACAGACTTATTTGTCTAATAAAACAGTTTGAGGAAATAAAGCCATTCAGATACAGATTTTATTTGAGAGGAGAAGAACTTTTTACATTTTTGTGTATATATCCGAATGCTCGTTTCATGTATTATGAAGTCTACACACATATCAAACCATTGTATATCTGAAGTAGGTTACTGTACCATCTACACTCATTTAATACAGCTGAATTTCTTCAGGTGAAAAGTTTGATGAAGCAAAAAATGCAGGCGCTGACATTGTTGGTGGGGAGGACTTGATAGAACAGATAAAAGGAGGATTTATGGATTTTGACAAGTTAATTGCCACACCAGATATGATGCCTAAGGTGGTTGTTCTACACTGCTTTACTAGATAATATATGCATGTATGTTACACAAAGGAGGGTACAGTCAAGTATGAGAATTCAGTTCTCTCTCTGTGTCTCTCTCGCTTTCTTCTCCTTATTATGAGCTACTGGAAAGATTTTCTTGTTCGGTCTTGCCAGATTCTCCAAGTTCTTGGGTTTGACTTGTGCATACTTAGAGACCTATTATGAGTTTTCTACCTGAACCCTTTTATGTAA
>JAULKK010000001.1:9457401-9468345 GCA_032355705.1 Rubia peregrina | reverse complement strand
TTAATACAACGAGCTCAATCAGCATCAGAATAACCCAAAACTGGCAAAGCGGGAGAATTCTTGCGAAACTGAAGGCCATAGTGGATTGTACCACGGACATAACGCAGAATTCGAGTGACAGCTTGGTAATGGTCATCAGTAGGAGACTGAATATACTGACTGACCGTGTTCACAGCATAAGAAATATCGGGACGCATAATGGATAAATATTGTAGTGCACCAATCAAAGAGTGATAAAGTGTGGGATTCCCGAGTGGCTTGCAAGAGGAGTTAGAAAGCTGTAAAAAAAATCTACAAATAGAATAGCTACCAGCATTAAATTCTGCATCCTGGCACGCAATAAAATGTCCTTGGCGTATCTGGCATGTCCAAGGAATAAGCCATCGGAATTACGACCAACCTCTAATTCCAAGAAATACTGTAAAGTAGCAAAATCGGTAATCTTACATTCCTGATTAACCTGATCAAACTTTCGAACGAGATGACCATCATTCCCGGCAAGAATAATGTCATCGACATAAAACCAGCAAATAAAGTAAAGAGGCACCCGGTGAGAACTCAAACAAGGAGGTATCTGCAGAACTGCAGACAAAACCCAAGCCGATCAAAAGGGTACTAAAAAGTTGAAACCAAGCATGATGTGCTTGTTTCAATCCATAAATAGCCTTTCGTAGACAACAGGCATGAGCAGGATGCATTTGGTCTTTGTAACCAGCAGGCTGCTCCATGTAAATTTGGGAATCAAGAACACCATTTAAAAAAGCATTCTTAACATCAAGCAGTCTCAAAGGCCAATTTTTTGTGACACCTATGGATAAAACAGTACGAACAGTAGATGCCTTCACCACAGGACTAAAAATATGATCATAATAAAAACCAGGTAATTGTGAAAAAGTCTGAGCAACTAACCTAGCCTTATGCCGATCAAGTGAACCATCGGACTTGTACTTCAAACGATACACCCCCTTTTGAGCCAACAACATTAACATTTTGCGGACGCGGGACCAATTCCCACGTCTGCTAAGCACGAAGAGCAACCATTTTGGAGTCCATAGGAGCAACCCATTCAGGGTCCTTGACAGCAGAGCGATGATTACAGGGATCGGTCTTGGCAAATAAAGAGCTCAATAAACCAGAAATATCATAATCAGAAAAATCCTTGTATCATAAAGAACCAGTGTGTGAATGAGTAGCCATCGGATGTCTGGAAGAAGGACCCAGAGCTAGGGATGGCTCGAATCCCAAGGTGAAAGGCACGAAACCCAAGACATGTAGAGACTGAAGTTGCCAGAGCTGCTGGTGGTGATGTCGGTATCAACGTTACCGGTACGTGTGAGCCACGGGCTGCTAGCGTCACCAGCGTGTAATGGTGACATGCATCCCGGATGACCAGCACGTGAATCAGCGGCTGGTGCGTCATCGGCTGTGCTGGCGGCGGCAGCTACTGTCGATGATATTGCTAATCACCTTGTGGCAAGCAAACACAATTTTCTGAAGAACCCTGAGCTTGTGGTGAAATCTAAAAATTCAATCCTAAAAAATAATTGGTGAATCCAGAGAAGAAGATGGTTCAAATACCTCCGATGAAACTGGCAAAGAATCTAAAAATGCTGAAACATCCAGCGATGAAAAATCTGTAACAGTACCAATACGTGTAGTTGGAAAAAATAACTCATCAAATCTGGCATGATGAGTGATGTACTCCTTGTTTGTATGAGGATCAAAACATCTGTAACCTTTGTACAGTGAAATGTAACCCAAAAATATACAGGACAAACTTTGAGTGGCCAATTTTAAATGCAGCATATGGCCTCAATTAAGGAAAAACACGGCAACCAAATGATTTAAACTTCTGTGAAAAAAACATCATACCAAAATGAATGGTGAAGGCCATAATGATAGAGCATTGATAAACCATTCTCTGTAATATGAAGATGTTTCCTCTCTGCACGACCATTTTTCTCTGGAGTGTAAAGATATGAAAGATGATGATGAATGCCCTTAGACGCGAAATGAGTCTGCATGTGATGATTCACAAATTCGGTTCCACCGTCACTTTGAAAAACTTTAATGGTGGTAGAGAACCGATTCTCAACAAAGGCTTCAAATTGCATATAAGCCTCCACAAAATCAAACTTACGTCGTAGAGGCTATAACCAAGTAAACCGAGAGTGATCATCAAATTTTAAATTATCACGAAAAGAAAGACCCTTGCCTTTAGCCATCTCACAAGAAGTATATGAATGAGGCTTGGCAGCAAACTAGTAACTAACAAACATCCTGACTTTCTTAAAGATGAAATGATATTGTGAAGTACATGACCCAATCTACTATGCCAAAGTTCAAAAGATGCATTAGAGGCACTTCATGCAACAAAAGCTGAGAAAGCAGCACCACCATAATCCAAAACATATAAGTCACTATCAAGACAGTCTTTGTCAATAACATCTCTAGTAAACTTATTTGAAAAAGTGAAGGAAGAATCATCAAAACAAATAACAGCATTCATATCCTGAGTTAATTTTCTAATAGACGACAATTTTTTAGTAATTTGTGAAACCACCAAAACATCTGACAAAGATAATGAATCAGAGATAAGAGAGTGACCAATATGGGTAATGTCAAGAGCAGAACCATTACCAACAAAGACATGACGGTTACCAGAATAAGGAGTCATGTGTTGAAGAGCGGACTGAGAAGAAGTCATGTCGTTGGTCGCGCCAGAATCAGCTATCCAGCGAATACGTGGAGGAGCATGTGGTGGAGAAACAGGAGATGAGGCTCGAGAGACCAAATGAGAACAAATAGAGGCAACATGACCAAATTTCTTACACCACTGACACTGCAACTGATACCATTCATCAGGCAGGTGAGAACAAGAAGAAGCAACATGACCTAGAGCATGACATCATTGGCACCGTGGGTGATCAAAATGAGCAATAATACAAAACAAAACCAATCCTTTTTGGAACAATAAATCGGTGCTGACTAGGCACTGAAGGAGATGCTAACTGGAAATAATAAAAAAAAACTTGCGAGTCAGGATATCAACTCGCGAGAAACTTATTTAAGTCGCAAGAAGATCTTTAAAAATTGTTAGAAATTACCAAGCAAGATTCTCCCTGGTGCGTGTTTGGCCTAGGCGCTCGGATGAGATTTGTGCAGAGATTCACATGCGGGAGAATTGACTGGCGCGTGTGGATCAAGCGCCCCTTTTGCTGGAGAAATCACCGGGAAGCCGGAGAATACGGTGATGAATGAGAGATTCCTTGACAACGAAAGATGAACGAAAATTCTGTGAAGATGGTGCCGAGAGAAGAATTTTGATCTGGAATCAGGAAAATCTTGATCAGAGAAGCAAAAACATAGAAGATGAGACTTGGCGGTGATCGGAGGCGGGAAGACAGAGGTGAAAGAATTGGACTTGATAGACAGGTGCATTAGCAGGCGGTAGCATGAATAGATCGGGCGAGATGAAGGCTCGTCGGAGAGAAGATGGTCGCCGAAAAACCAATGAAGACAGCTGGAAAGTTGTATAGAACGGCAGCGGTGGACGGTGGTCGACCAGAGAGGGACTGAAATTTTTGGTAATTGCGGAAAAAGGGAGATGAAAATCAGGACTTTTTAGAGAGACCTGACTGATACCTTGATAGAATGTAAAACCCACAAATCATTTTGGCTTTGTGTATACACACATATATATATAGTGACTACAAAGGGTATACACGGTAGAATCAGATATGAACAAGGATATATACAAAACTAATAAAAGTGTATTTCTTTCTTAACATAATTCTAATTCATCTAATATTCTATTACATTACATGACGGTTAACGAATAACAACCCAGAGCGATTTGAAACACCATGGATAACAATTTTTGCGGCGGTTTAAAATCGCCGGCCATCAACGTGCATGTCCCGCAGTGGTGCCAGGGACGATGAACAAATATCATCGCCTAAACATTGCTTTCACCACGTGAAACAACCCATTCATGGACTAGTGTACTAAACAGATGCTAATATATCCTAAAATAACACTAATTTTATTCCATCTTCTTCTTTTTTCACATGCTCTTAGATATCTAAAAAAATCACATTTTGAGAATGCAACTCTTTCAGAGAATGGAATGTGTGAAGGTGGTGATTACTACGTAGACTATAGTGTTTTCTTATCAAACCGGTCCAGCTTGAAAATTATAACCAAAAGAACTGTTTTTCTTCTTAAGGAAAAGTAAAAACGCTACAATTAATATACATCAATCTGGCAACAATACAATTGATAAAGCTCCATGTCCTGCATTTATTCATGTGCCAAAGCGCAACATATATACTAATAGTACACAAACCATGCATATGCTTGGTTTCATGGGACCGAAATTGAATCCCGTATACTCCCTCTATCGCACAATAATTTTCCTAATTTAACTTTTAGGTTAAACTAAACTAATCTCAACCATTAAATTCTCTTAAAATATATATAATATTATTATTATGTGATATGATTTTAGCTTAATCATAACATATATTTTTTTTAACTAATATTTTTTCAAACAAATTTTACATTCACAAAAATATATATTAGTATCTAAACATTGATGCAATTGACTCTAAAAGTCCAATTAGGAAGATCATTGTGGGACAGATGGAAGTTTGATTCCATTTACTTTCACAAATTAAAATGTCAATGTATCATAATTACATTTTAGATTCCATTAAAGAGTGATTCCATTTTAGATGCTCTGATCAGTGCTAAAGAATTTAGAGCATCTAAAATGATCACTCTTTAACTCCATTTTTCTTAATAAGAGGTACTTTTTATTTAAGAAGGACCATTATGCAGGTTTAAAAATCACTCTTTAACAAGGAGCTGCTCCATAATTAATGAGTTACTATCTCTTTATTTGCCAAGTGTAAATCAACCAACAACTGACACTTAGTATGACTTGTTTTGCATTATTAATTAATTATAATTTAAAATAAAAAGAAGTGCTTCAAAGTGCTTATTGTAAAGAGGTCGATTGTTGATAATTGATTCTTACCTAATTTTTACCAAAATTCATGATGTGTCACTTAAAAAGTATTCCTTAAATCTACTATCATTATGAATGCTCTCAATGTTTAAAAAAAAGTTAAATTTTAGTTTTATTCAAGGTATTGATCGGGTAGTTAGTTAGTTCAGTGAATGCCTTTTTAGTGATTGAGAAAACATTCCCCATGGATGGATATTGAAGTTTCCGATTCTTGCCAACCAACTAACTACTTCCTTGATTCACTGATATTAGCTCACTTTCTTTTGTCACTTGAATTTAGGAAGAGATAATTAATGATTGAGAATGCATTGAAATAGTAAAAAATAAATTGTGTGGATGAAAACAACCTACAATTTGCTAAAAAAGAAAATGAGCTAATATTAAACAATTCTCTCAAAAGAGAAAGTAAGTCAATGTTAAAAAATCGGAGGGAGTATGACTAGTATCTAATTCCCAATGTTAAACATCTTCTTGCTTACTCCATTTGAATACTCCTCTGTACCAAACTAAATTGCACACTTACTATTTGACAGTTATCACGATTAAACTTTGACCACATATTTGAATTGATATATCAACAATAATATTATTGTATGTGATATTGTTAGATTTGTCGTAATAAGTAGTTTCTAAATATCAACTTTTATTTCTTGTTATTATGTGTAGTTAAATATATTAACGATTAAATATATTTTTTAAAAATTATAATAAAAAAATTCTATGTAATTTAGTTTGGGACGGAGGTAACAACAAGTTTTTGTCTTCCGTACTTTATGGGGCAATGTTTCCCATGCCCTCTGCCCATACACATTTGTTGCTTACTCCCTCCGTCCATTTTATTGTGTCTTATATCACTATTCATCAATAAAGTTGATGTTGTTTGAATTGTAAAAAACTATAATCATTATGTGATATATTACTACGTTCATCTTAACACATATTTTTAAAATATATAACTTTTATAATTTATTGTTATACATAATTTAAGATACTCCCTCTGGTCCCTTTTAAATGGCTCTAACTTTTGGGCACAAATTTTTTTCAAAAAGTAAAATGAATGGTAGAGATTGTATTGAAAGTGTAAAAAGTAAATTGTGTGGATAAAAAAAATCTAGGATTTACTAAAAGAGGAAAGAGTCAATAAAAAAATCATCCCAAAAAGGAAAGTGAGACAGAGGACCGGAGGGAGTATTAAAATATAAAAAAAATCATCAATAAATAGTGTAAAAAGAGGATGAAAGATACAATAAAAGGAACGGATGGATGGAGTAATCATTTTTTCTCTCTGCTATTTTGCATGTAGTACATATCCCTCCGTCACAATTCAAACTGCACACTTCACTTTATATTACTATTCACTGTTCAACTTTGACCATATATTTGAATAGATATATTAATAATAATATTATCGTATGTGATATTGTTGGATTTTTCATAACAATTAGTTTTTCAAACGTAACTTTTTATTTGCCGTTATTATACGTAGTTAAACATATTTACGGTTAGACAAGTTTCTTGATGAGCGTGAAAAGGATTTTGCGCAATTTGAGCTGGGACAAAGGGAGTATCAAATTTTCTCTACTCCCTCCGTCCCACCCATTTCTGCACAGAATATTTTCATGATCTCCAATAAATATTTTTGACTATAAATATATGTAGGTATGGACGATAACGGCACAAAAAATTGATATTAAGAAACTACACGTTACGACGAATTTAACCATAAAAGAATGTGCCAATATAAAAAAAATTGTCCCAAAAAGGAAAGGGTGTCAATATAAAAAAAACCGAAGGGAGTATTTAGTTTTTTGAAAGTGCACATATATAACGGTTTCTTGTTTAGTGCCTATATATCTCTCAAGTTTTTTAAAGCCCGTCTTCGGCTAAAGGGTACATATGTGTACTTTCCAAAAAAAGTGGGAGTATATGTGTACTTTCAAAAAAATGGGGCATATGTGCACTAAACAAATAACTAAGGGGTATGAATGCACTTTACTCTTTAATTTATTTTCTTAAGACTATAGTTCTTGCTTTTATAGTAAAAAGTACATCATTTTCATCTTCTCATTAAACTCTTTACTTCTGCTCTTAATTCTCTTCATACATTTTAACTTGATGTGTCATACAGATCGTGTGTTTGTGATTTTGTTTGTGTTTTTGTATTAGGTTCCAATTATTTTGATTTGTCTATATGTGTTTTCAACATATTTATATATAGTTTATACGCTCCTCTAAAGGGTCATGATGTTCGTGGTAAGTAAATTAATATTCCCGAGGGCAATATTACAATTTTCATTGGATCTCTAATATGTAATAGTACGAACATCAGTCTAGTTAACTTGTAATTTAGATATCGTTGCAATATGTTGATTATTGTTAGATGCTAGTTAGGTTGGATGTCAATGAGTAAATTGTCGCTAAGCATTTTTCTAGCATTTATGAATGATTGGTTGATAAAAATAAATACTATAGCTTATGCTAATTAATAGTTTATAACCTTACTTCCAGGGGAAAAAAGGTTTATAACCTTAGTACTAATGTATACATCAGACAACAATTGAGGTAAAAACATGATTAAAGCATTAAGTGAAAGCAAAAGAGGTAGCTTTACATATACAGAGGCCATAAATCTAACATTACGTAACACAAAACATGACCACCATTCCCTACCTCATATGCCTAGGCATTACTCAAGTACATCAATATTCATCATTAGAGCAAACTTTTCCTTTTCTTTTCCTCTTCACTTTCATACATTAACTTTATTTCATAATCAACTAGAGCTATTTGATCATTCTAGGTAGATTATGTAGAGAATCATGAATGCATTGATTGATAATCATCTTGCTCAACCTCAGAAGCAGGCTCATCATCCAACTCCTCAAAGCTGTTGATCCCATAGGCTCCATGGCCATTCCCAAATGCCTTAATGTGATCCTTGAGGGATCTCTTGTGCTTGAAGTCAGATCCGCAAATGCAATACCATAGCTTCCCGCAGTTCTTCTCGTGAGTCCTCCAATCGCCGCGCACTGCAAATGCCTTCCCGCATTTCCTGCACATGAAGGGCTTGATCCCATGCTTCCTCTTGTAGTGTGTTTGGAGGGTTCTGAAATCTTTGAGGGGCTTCGCTCTCGGGTGATCGATGTTGTTCCGGCAACCCGGGGCGCAGCAGTAGCAAGGAAGCCTCAGCATTCCTGTTGGCTGTGTGCCTCTCAGAGATTCTGGCCCTTTTCTGTACTGAGATCCATGCCCCCACATATGCATCTGCACCATGCCACCGACATTGTTTTTGTGCATCAATATTAAGGTTGTAAGCTGAAATTGCCAAAGTTACACAATCTAGCAGACAATCCTATTCTATTTTTCTTAAAAGGAAAATATTCAAAGTAAAAAAAAGGCTTGAAAGCACCAATAATGCGCAAGTTTACCCCGTTTTATTTCCCATAATAAGACTAATGTTTCTAATGCCGCTTTAGAAGGCTATTTTCCCATCATATACAAAATTCATATATTCAGAAGCAGAAAGAAAAAAAGAATTGCAAAACATGGGCACACGAACAAAGGTGATTAACAAGCAGGAAAGGGAGAGATTTATGATGCCATGCTGAAAGGAGAATCAATAATCATGACATGCCAACCGTATGTATCTTTATCCAAAAAGACAGGCATTTGATGCAAATTTAGCAGATACTATGTGTGATTATGTCTAAAGTCTATCCATGTCTGTTATTGGAGTTTTGATTGCTCAGCTAGCTGGAGGCCTTTGTCTGAAAACAAAAGGGAAGTATTCCGTCACTAGTAGGCTCCCAACATCCATAGATATTGCTTCAAACACTTCTAGGATTGTAGGAAAGAAATAATATTTCTTCAAACAAGATTTGATTTTTTTAGTAGAATAAAAATAAAGAAGAAAAAAGAGGAAAAATTAAATAGGAATGGTTTTTTTTGTCATTGGACCTTTGGATACGAGAGAAGAGGAGGAGGATGTACGTGTGTGACAACAGCAGTGTTTCTTGGGGGCAAAAACCCCCAAAAACCGTCTGCAGAAATTATGCAGACAGCAACAGGCACAAGAGGAACATTGTCAGTGCTGTTCAATCACATAAATTGTTGAGCCCTTGCCAAATCAGCCCAGATGCAACTTTTACACTCTGTGTACAAGACTTCAAGTAGACAAAAATTGAAAGTTCAGAAATGGGGATGCCACAAATGGCTCAGAAATCCATATCTAATCCCCTTTCTTAAAGTTGAAGCTTTTAAGAAAGGTTGTAAATTTGGAATTCTCTTTTAAGAATGATTGACCAAACTATTGTTCTCTTTTAAGAAAAAGAAGAGGAAGAAGACTACCAATTAAACAACATAAGATAAGCAATCCATGTATGATGAAACTCACTTGCATGTTGTTGTATCTGTTGAAGGTTTTGAAGCAAACTGGGCATGAAAACTGAGTGGGCCCAATGAGAATCTGGGAGGGAGTAGGGATCCAGTACTGGCCTTTGTTGAGCATGTTATTCAAGATGGGGTACCCTTCTTGTTCCTGATCATCTTTCTCAAGAGTCTCAGCAGAAGATGAGAGCACGGAGGCAAGATCAGCAGCACTAGGGTTTGGCAGCCCTATGTGAAGTGCCACTGTAACATTTTCTTCATCACACAAAAGGCCGCTATCTGTACTACTACTACTTGCCTTATTGATCATGATCTTCTGCATATCATCCATCTTCTCATGATGATGATGGTGATGTCTTGAGGGGCTCAGGGATAGGAGAGGCAGGGCTTCTTTGAGGGGAGGTGAAGGAGGTGGGCTGATGCTCTCATAGGGGTGGTTTGTACTGTAATTGTACAAGTTTTGGTGGTGGTGGACTGGTGATGGAGGGCTTATTGGGGTGGAGAAATGGTGGATGGGGTTTAGTTTGAACCATTGGTGGTAGAAATTTGAGTATGGATCAGTCATGGTGAAACTTAAGGATGAAGATGATGATCAGAGGGAGAAAGGGAGAGGGAGAGAGAGTAGAAAATGGCCAAATAGGGTGGTGATGATGATGATGGTGGAGATAGTGTGAAGACTCAACAGTTCTCAAGCTTTTTCAAAGGGGAATTAGTGAAATTTATACTCGTCGTCTAATCTTGGGCTCCTCCGTCCCAACTCTATTTGTAATTCTATTTTTTTTACATTATTCTTTATTCACATTTAACTGCATATTCAAATAAATTTATAAACAATTATACTATCGTATACGATATTGTTTAATTCATCGTAACAAGTAGTTGTTAAATATCAACTTTTTATTTGTCATTATTATACGAGGTAAACATATTAACGATCAAATATATTTTTTGAACAGCATAATAATGATTACGTGCAAACATAGTTGGGACAGAGAGAGTACTCTCTTGTTAATGTAAAGTTGATACTCCCTCCGTCCCAGCATTAATGATCTATCAACTTTTTTCACGGTTTTCAATGATCATGTTTGACCGTTAATATCTCTAAGTACGTATACCAATTTTGCATAAAAAATGATATTTAGAAAATACATGTTAAGATGAATTCAACAATATCTCACATGATATATTTATTATATATATTTTAATTTATATTTATGGTCAAAGTTTATCAAAATTGACTTTGAAAAAGTAGATAGGCTATTACTGCTGGGACGGAGGGAGTATTATAAATGTCATAGATACAGTTATATCTTTAGTTTTTATCAATGGGCCGAGATGTAAGGCTTCAGATATGAATCTCATAAACTCTTATTTCCTATCAATAGCTCCAATTGTTTCAGTTACAAGGACTAGTTCACAGAAACTGGTTGTCTGGAAACTCCCTCAGAGGTAATACAAGCTTAATACAGATGGATCTTCTCTGACTTCTGAATCTGTTGGAGCAGGGGTAGTAATTAGAGATCATT
>JAULKK010000001.1:9432262-9445010 GCA_032355705.1 Rubia peregrina | reverse complement strand
AGAGTTGACCACAGTTTGGTCTCCCAATAATTTAGTAAATAATGCCTACATCCTCTCTACTCATCCTGGTAATTCTAATTGTTTCAAGCTCTATCCTGATACATATATCCTCTCTTAGCTCTCTAATATATTGGGGGGGAAATTATTTCCCAGTTCCAGAAAAAAAAACCTCTGGGAATGGTAACCAGTTGATGACTCAAAAACAACATATAATCTGTGTCAAGGGATTGCCAACTTGCCACTTCCTAAAAACAACAGAAGGTATAATATGACCGTCAAATCATACCTATTTGTCCACCCCTGAAATTGACAAAGTCACAATGAACCTCTTCCCCAACATCTTTGCCTTCAAGTTCGGCTTTTCTTTGGACATCGAAATGAGGTAATATCATAAGGTCCTCAACCCCGCAGGTGAAGCCATGTATCTAGAACACATGATAGCACAAAGCATTAAATACATCTCTTTCGTTGGCAAAATGAAAACAAAATCTAATCAAAAGAATAACAAGCATGGGGAATAATCACCTGTAGAAAGAGTGTAAATAATCGACTTAGTGCAGAGAGCAGAAGGCCTGCAGTGCTTGACCCATAAAGCTCTTGCACAGTATGAACCAAACCAAATTGCCCGAACTGAGCCTTGTCGATAACACCGCAAACAAGCTCATTTTTCAAAACAAAAAAGCAGTTGTCAGATTTATTTTGTCCATTTTTGCCGACTGGGTGTTGGAAGGTCTCACTTGGAAAATACTGCTTTGGAATTTTCATCTCCTTTTCAATTGTACAAGGTGCACAACCCCTCGTCAAATGGTTTAACAGTGAAGTGATAACCTACAGGGAAATGTACAAATTAAATACAAATGACAGACGGGTACACCATAAAGATATTTTTAATAACCCAAGCTTCGCAACTTTTTCTAGAGTCACCATGCATGATTATATTGCAATATAAGTATATATTTTCCTTGTAAACTAACCTGTTTCCCAGTCCAAAGAGGCTTTGGTTTCCACAATGCCGGCAAGACAGGCTGGACAACTTCAGATTCTAATTGAGAAATTTTCCCAGAATGATTGCTTGAAATGGAAGGAGGTCTAATGGCACTACCAAGAGAGCCATAGAGAAGTTGATTGTATTCCTCGTGAGTCAAAAATGTATCCTTCATTGTTAGAAGGACAGCACTAACAATGTGATCCTGAAATACACAGTAACGATACAAAAGATTCTCAAATGGATATTACAGTATGACAACTACCATCATGTGAGATGAGAAAACTACGAAGTAATGGATTTGAGTCCTATAAAAAACTATCCATAAAATCAAATGAGGATAAAACAGAAACCTGAATCAAGCCTCTAACGGTGTCCCCCTTTGTTGGAACAATATATTGCTCATTAGCGTTCACAATGTTATAAGCCTCAGCCCGAGAAATTTCATCTTGAGGAAAATGAACATTCATTTCATCACCATCAAAATCAGCATTGTATGAACTGAAGTCAATATATTCAAAACTTAAGTCAGTCTGGGAAACAAATATGAAATAAGCTTCGGCTCAAAAAAATGAAATAAGCTTAGCTGCTAACGCTATCTGCTAAGTCATACCTGCAATTTGCATAATGCATGCGAAGAGTTTTCTCTCCTTTCAAAACTCGAACTACATGAGCCATTATACTTGGCTTGTGAAGAGTAGGCTGCAATTCAAATATAATTGTGATCAACAATAGCTAGAATAAGAAGTTAAAGTAAACCTCTAAATCTTGTGGTCATCTCCAGTTATTGAGGCGGGTTTAACATTGCATCATCTAATGAACAGCAGTATAATAGAAGCGGAAATGTGCAGCAATAAAGAAGAAATGTTCCAAAACAGAACAATATCATTTTCACACGTATACATCTCCAACTGAAATGGCATGTCAACAGAAACCCCTGAGTGCAAAATAATATGAATTCCATAAGTGAAGTTTAACTAAAGCAAATCAGGTACAACACAATATTGTCAGTAACACTACACGAGTCTTGGATCCCTCTGCATAGGGCAAAAACACATAAAATGGGCAACTGACGCATGCTTTTTTTAAGAAAAAAAGGAGAATGGGTTTAGAACATATAGTTCAACTTCAAAATTTTCTTCATCAACCAACATAAAGTAACAAGTTAGATTACTCTTAAGAGATCTAACTTTAGCTACAGAGTGTGAGTACCAGATTTATGGGGCCCACGAAAAAAACTATCATTCTAATTTGTCTAAAAACATACACAAATACAACTACTTAGCACAGTTATCAGGCCTAGCCAGACTGGATTCATACAATGCTGGGTGAAAACCAGGAATTTTAACACGCCGGGGGTTTTACTAGGTTGTTATTAAGATTTTAAATCTTTAACAATCATATATCAACCCAAAAGTTTGTTTTATTTTATTATAACCCTATTTCAGTCTCTAATTGTGCATGAACTATATCCTTCCTTTATTTTTTATTAGTTGTTGCATCTAACTGGGCACGCAATTTAAGAAGAGCAGAATTGAGGACCGGAACCCCATAAGTCAAAATTGCAAAAGCCCTTTTCCTTACTTTCAAGGTATTCCTATTATATGGTTCATTTTGTTGTTTTGCTCTTCTTAAAGTGTGTGTCAAGATGAATGCACCAAGCATAAAAAATGGAGGAAATATTTTTGGCCATATTTGTTGAAATACCTAATAAATGTGATAATACTTATACTCAAAATTACAAGAAATAACTACATGATTTTATTTTAAATACAATACAAGCAATCCTATTAGCATAATGAGTGATGACAACTAAGTACAGCGTGATGGCCAAAAGATCAACTTAGGGGTGGCAAATGGGCGGACGGGTCAAATACGGGTTGGGTAAAATGGATAATTAAAAATATGGATATGACCCATTTTATGATGGGTCAAAAATGGGTCGGGTCAAAACGGGTCAAGTTGAAACCCGCTCAACCCGCGGGTTGAAAATCATTCAACTCACGGGTCAAAAATGGGTAAACCCGTGGGTTTCAACCCAACCCACACATAAACCCATATGGGTTTATGTATCAACCCATATGGGTAAAACCCGCGGGTTTCAACCTATATATTGACCCATATGGGTTTATATACCAACTCATATGGGTAAATCCGCGGGTTTCAACTCATATACTATTGACCCATATGAGTTTATATACCAACTCATATGGGTAAACCCGCGGGTTTTAACCCATATGGTAAACCTGCGGTCAACCCACAAACCTAATCTGTTCAACCCATATTTTTCAACTACCAATTTGATCCATTACCCATTTGATCCATTACCCATTTTACTCATACTCATACGGGTTTAAAATTAGATAACCCGCTTGACCCACGGGTTATGGGTCTATTTTGTCACCCCTATTTTTAGTCTTTCAATGCATTCTCTACCACTAATTCTACATTTTCTAAATTTAAGTGTCAAAAGTAAGTGTGTCAATGTTAGTGAACCGGAGGGAGTAGTATATGGCTCCCTTTTGATGGAATGTTTGATCATCGATAACTTTTATTATATACAATTACGAACATCATGTGAGATGTTTTTGAATTTTTCGTAACATGTAGTTTCTTTAAAAAAAATATAATTCATTATTGCATTTAATTAAAGTTATGGTAATCAAGATAGTTTGAAAAAATATTTAAAAGGGCATAAATAAGGGATCGGGACCGGGACCGGGATCATAGAGAGTACTAATCCATTTTTCTCAAGTAAAAATAATCACTTACCTTGTTGAAATCCTAATACTCCTATACGGAGTACATCGGTTGTAAAATTTATTTGAAATAAATGCATTTATGTCAGTCGAGTTATTTGTATAATGTACATATAATCCCAGTTTTTTGAAAGTATACATACATTTCTTTCAATTTTTTGAAAATGTGCATATACCACTCCCTGTTTTTTGAAAGTGTATATATACCCCTAAAATTGGATACCGGCGTTTGAAAAACTGAGAGAGAGATATGTGCACTAAAAAGGAACATGAATATATTTGCACATTTGAAAAATTGAGAGCTATATATGCCCTAAACAAGGAGCTGAGGGACATGAATGCACTTTACTCAATTTATTTTATAAACAATCTAACCATTTAGTGAGAAGAAAGTCTATTGTTTGACCGACTAACGATTAGACTAATCATGAAAATTATCGTTTCATTAATTTTTTGGGTTAAATTATAAATGAAATCATATACCACACCCTGTATTTTACTAAATCACATCATGTATTTGTACTATTGAAATACTAGAGTATTTTGAATTTAGTTCAAAGAATAAAGAAATTGTAATTAAAATAATTAAAAATAAATTTCAAACCTAATTTGATACTTTGGTGGTGGAGTTCGCCGGCGGTGATGTTTTCTAGTGGTGATGTTCAGGCGGTGGTGTTTGCCGGTCTTCGCCATAGTGGCCCGTCGGTGTTGAAGACACTTCGGCTTCCATGTCTTCAGCGACGGTCTCGTGCATCTTCTCCGGCCAGCCCACACGCATTTCAGATTAGCCAGATGCCTCTCTGCCCAAGGCCACACCGTCCCTGCCTCGGCTCTTGTCAGCCCGCCGGAGCAGTGGTTCTCGTTTCCTTGCCCCAGCCCAACTCTTATTTTCCCACCAGCGTCGTGGCGGGTGTGATGATGATGAGGAAAGAGTGGCGGGAAGGAGTGGTTATGCATAAATTTTTCTGCGGTGTCTGCCAGCGGTGGCGGCGGCGGTGTCCAATAGCCAGCGACGAGTTTCGGGAGGAAGAAGAAACAAATTTAGATTTTTCAATTTAAAATTTAATTAAATATTATACGCGCGCACACACACACACATATATTATAGTGTGTGGTAGTAAAATACAGAGCGTGATGTAGCAACACTCAATTATAATTGTTTATACATTGCGATCCCTTTTATAAAAAGAAGAAATTAAAATGATAGGGATCTTGTTACAATAAATATAAATAAACACCAAATCACTCTATTAGTTACATCACTTATAAAATGACCCCCGTCTAACGGTACAAGAGCTTGTGCTTATTGGTTCATTTTATAATTAATATAATCAATGGAATGATTTCATGTTTATTTTCGTTTATTACAACTAGGTTTTCAGAATTTTAATACGGAGTATATAAATAATTATAATTTGACTTAAAAGTTATGAAAATTATAAGAAGATGTTTATTATAATGGTCTAATAATTAACCAGTCTGAAGACATGAGACACTTTCTTTGATAAAAATACATCATTTGATGTGGTTGATTACTTTCGAAAGCACTCAATTCTTTCGAATAATGAGATTCTGACTACTACTCCCTCCGGTTCACTAACATTGACTCACTTTCCTTTTTGGGATGGTTTTTTAACATTGACTCCTTTTTTTGACAAATGTTAGATTGTTTTAACATTGGCTCACTTTCCTTAGTATACAATTATTTTAATATAAAGTTTGTTTTCGGAAAGGCAAGTCTTTCTTAGGTTGTGAAGAAATCATACATTTGATCGTACTTTCAGAGAAAATGAGGTCAATATTCCTGGGTTAAATTAGGGTACTTGAACCAAACACTTATTTTATCCAATTTTCCCAATTAAAACCTAATTATTATTTTTCTATTCTATCAAAATCTTCCTTCTCTTTCTCGGCTATATATTCCTCGTCCGCCCACTTCTTCCTGTCCACTATCATATTTGCTCTCATGCAGGTAATGTTTATTTTTGACGCAGTAGGTAATGTATTTGGGTTCAACTTTGTTAAAAGGTTGTTTTGTATAGTAGTATGTATTTAGAGTAGGCCCTAATAATTTTGGACCTCTGAAACAATTTTTTAAATTAAAAAAATGGGCGTCACATATTCCCTCTATTTCTATATTTGTGGCACATTTATTTTATTGAGATATTATTTTCATGACACTTTTCAGTTTTGGCAAGATTAATTCACTTTCATCCACTCTTCTACTTTTTACTTTCTACATTCAATTTCACCACTCATTTTCTTCACCTAAATCCAACCACATGTACCTATGGTGCCACAAATAGAGAAAGGAGGGAGTATAATATTTAGAGTGTGTTATATTTGTAAAATTGGGTCTCACGTGTAAAAAAAATTGAGTCTGTCAACTCTGGAAAAATATAATATTTATTAATTTTTCTTACATATATATATTTAAAATAAAATAAAATTAGGCTCCTATATAATTAAAATTTTGAGGGTCTGAGAAGAACATTTCAATTGCCTCAAACCAGGGCCGAGCCGATATGTATTAGTTTTTTAAAAAAATTATCCCTTATTTTAAAGATTACAAGGATAGCTATCGCTACCTCATATCACCATCGACATCTGTTCTCGGACAAACCCCCATAACTCTTTCTCAATCAGAACTGGGGGAGGGTGAGAGGAAATAGGGATCATAATGTCCCACCAATAAAGCTAGTGAGGGATCTCCATTAAAACTAAGTTAGTTGAACGTTATCGAAGTTAGATTCTCATAACGGGACGCTTCGAATTAGTTGTAGTTGGGGAAAATGAACCCCCTTGCACAGCTCAAGAAAAAGAAAGCAAGAAACACATAACATAGATTTAATGTGGTTCACCAAACATGTCGACTACCTCCACGATCAGAAACAGATTAATCTTATTGCACAAATGGACCAGACATATTACAAATATTAGGAATATAGATACGCAACGCAGGACCACCCAACCCAAATTACATATACATAATGGTGATTTGAAGACCATGACAGTTGTCAACCAAACTCACACCTACCAACACTAACCCTCCCTCTATTTATAAGAGTTCAAGTGTAGATCAAGAGTCTTCCAATCAATAAGCCTAACTCTTGAAATTCTTGGTTAATGAACCATTTCTAGAACCGTCTTATGCATTGCTGATAACTCTTCAACTCTTATTAATTAATTGACAGTTTTAGAATTTAAAGAGAATACCAATAGCAGTAACGTCAAATATATTATTTATTATAGCATGACAATGGTAGAGTCTCGAAAATTTTGTGTCGACCGTGGAGTTTGACTTTAGGCCGCAATGGTTGTGACTTGTGAGTAGTGTTGATGATGATGCTGACCATTTGCGGAGATTGGTGTAGCATCCCGGCCACGGGCTGACCGTGATTTTTTTTAAAAAAATTTTATAAATAACTTCGCATGAGCCTGTTTTTGGTGAAGAATCTAAAAAGGTCTTGCAAGAAGGAAATTTTAAATGTTTGTATTCCACATATTGCCTACTATCTCCGCTTTTTAACACTGTCATTTTTTAGTTTTACACATAAATTTAGTTGGGTTATATGAGTAGAGCAAACTAAACAGAGAACTGAAAACTAAAGTGAATGAATAATTTTTTTATTAAAAATCCTACTAAAAAAACATTATTATTGATAATCATCTCAAATAGGAAAGAGTGACAATATTAAAATTCATAATGGATGACATGAGTATTTTCCGGTTCAGAATAAACTTTCTAATTTAACTTTTAAAGGTCAATCGCATCAATGTTTAACTAATAATATATTTTTATGTATATAAACGAAATTTTAAAAAAATTAATATTTGAAAATGTATGTTACAATGGATTTAAAATTACAATAATAGTATTATACTATAATATAAGAGAGTTTAATGGTCAAACTTGGATTTGATTGGTCCCAGAAAGTAAAATTAGAATATTTATTCTCGATTAATATCTGATCTGATTGTAGCATTGCACCATTATTAGATGGGGGGAAATTTCTTGCATGTTTCATTGGATGTGTCACACTTCCTTTTTATGTTAAGATTCCTTTAATTTTATCCACTCATTCTATTTTTCTCTTTCTAAATTTAATTTCATCCACTCATTTTATTCACTTGAGTTCAAATACCTAAAATTATGGTATCACATCCAACGAAAAAGAGATAGTACGAAATTTATAGTCAAAGTATAGTACTATTCAAATTTTTCATCCGTTGGTGCCTTATCTCTGGGCTCTAGTTAAAGAGTGACTGAGGTCTGTACCCAAAACTCTACTTGGTGGACAATACTAGACATGAATGAGCCATCACTTCTACACCAGTTGGAGCACTTCAGTTAGTTAAGATATACTCCCTCCGTCCCATTTTAAATTGTTTATTTACTTTTTCACGATCTTCAATGAGCATGTTTGACCATAAATATCTCTGGTTACATATAATAATATCGCATACAAAATTAATATTTAGAAAATAGATGTTAACACAAATCTAACAATATGTCACATGATATATTTATTATGTACATATTAATTTATATTTTCGGTCAAAGTTTGTAAGGTTTGACTCCCAGAAAGTAAATAAACAATTTAGAATGGGACGGAGGGAGTACTATCTATCGATATCATTCACAAAATAAAATGAGAAGAAAGATTATTTTTAGAAAAATGTGCATTTATGCCCTCAGTTCCTTGTTTTGTGCACATATACCATCTAGTTTTTTGAAAATACATTTGTACCCCTGATGACATTTTGAACGTGCATTTGTACCCCTAGTGACATCTGGAAAATTGGTCAACTTTGGTCATTATCGGGCTCAAAGGAAATGATTGTTTTGGCCCCTAAAAAACCAAAAATTAGAAACCAATTTTGGATTTTCTCCCCATATCTTGAATATGTTAGAGTAATCCAACTCAGATGAGAGAAATCCGCTGGAATTAGGGTTGGAAACAAGAACTAAATCTCACCCGGGCAAGTCGCGGATGAAGAGTTTCGAATCCTAGTCCAGATCACACTGTTTTTTAACTCAAAATTTTGACAAGACATTTTTATATTGATGTTGGTGAAAGGATGGGCCTCACTTTAGTGGAGGGTAAAATGATCCTTAGCTTTTCAAAAATGAAGTGGATGTTATTTTGGTAGTTTTAATATTGGCCAACACCGGAAAATAATAGGTCAATGTCGGACTCAGGCAGGAGGGGTATGCGTTTTTATGTCATAGCTAATCCAGAGGTATATGTGCACTTTTGAAAAACTGGGGATATATGTGCACTAACCAAGAAATTGGGGGGTATGAATGCATTTTACCCAAAGAATTAAGTGAATCTAGTGTGTAAGCCTGATTATTTTCATGGAAACCTAGTATGTTGCATGCATGCATGTGACTTATCAAGCCTGCCGACTTATAAAGCACACTGACTAAAATATTTGCAATAATCTTGTAGCTGCCTTCTACTATTGAGGATTTTGAGGCTGCTATTCATGATACAACTTCTCAAGCAAACTCTGTTCTCTGCTTTAATCCAAACGTGCTGGAACAGTATGAAAGCCGCCTGGTGAAGGTATGTACTGCTGCAAGTTATTATGTTTCAGCTACCAGTACTAAGGCCTTATTACATGTTTTCTGCAGATAGATGCACTGGCAAAGAAACTGGAATCAGATGAGAAGGATCTGGCTTCACATTTAGAGGATATCAGTTCGCTGAAGGTTGTACTAAATCTCATATACCACAGTTACCACTGCAAATATCTACTTGTACTGATAGAATCAATGTTAGAAAGGCCACATATTTTCATATTTTCCTTTATTGCCTGCTTTTTAGGCAGCTAAGAAAAGCTCCCAGAAATAAAAATGAAAAACCAGACACGTACCTAAACTAAATGCCAAAGGCTGAAATTAAACCTTATTGATGATCTAGAAAGAGGTTTAGTAGTGTAAGATTTTGCATACTCAAACCAATTCATTCATCAAGCTGTTTAGATGACAATTTCTTGAATCTGCAGGGGAGGTGGCTTTCAACATTGAAAAGCCTTGTGATCCAAATTAATGAGACTTTCAGCTGTAACTTTCAAGAGATGGCTGTTGCTGGAGAAGTCGCTCTTGGTAAATATTTCGTTATAGCAAGTTCAATTTCAGAAAAATAATTCTTTATTCTAGTATTAATTGGTCTGTTTTCAGATGAGCAAGGCACAGACTTTGCTCAATATGGGATATTAATCAAAGTGAAGTTCAGGTAAATGTTTCCTTTATTTTTGTTTCTCTTCTATCTTTTTTTTTTCTTTCCGTTTCAGGTTATTTATATACACATTGCTTGGTGAGTTTGAATGTAAAGTGTATGCATGGTAACACTGTTTTTTTTGTTGACGGGATATGGGTTACACATCTTATGAAACAATAGCTGATACGTCGTGAAGGTGACCCAAAGCATATGGTTTCATTCATGCGATATGTATCTGTTATAATTTCAGACTATTAATATATGCAGGTTTTAAAGTGATGTTGTAATGCACAACTTGTACAAGTACTCTGCCCTGGTGTATGTTGTGAGAACACCCCTTTAGGCATGAAAAGAAGTCATTACTAGTTAGCTTAAGGCTCGGAATTTTTGGAAATTTATCCTTGCTAGTGCCAAATTGTTGATTCAGAATGTGATTGGTTCCCTTCAAATATTTTCTTCAGTCAATAATAGAGAGGGATAACTGTTTTCTTTTGATATGCAGCAGCATAAACTGAGAATCTATGGACTGGTATGCCCAAGACTACCACCCTTTTATATTATCTTAGTACTGATGTTGAGTTCAATCTGTTTTCTGGTTCAGTAAATTTTCCTCCACTACTTTTGGATTGAATGATGGCAAAGTCAATGGAGTCATTAACATTTCCTTCTGGAAATACTGTAGCTACAGTACCAACATGGTCTTGTTCTGTCAATCTTTCAGTTAACACTTAGTCGCTCAAGAATAGGCCATGTACATGTGGATACTTTTCTATAAACAGGTTAAGCTAATCAAGTTGTACTTATTGATTTGGACATATGATGACCATAGAGCGTTATCTATATGCATTACATGTGTGCTTGTTCATTGTAAAAAAACTCAGACAAATAAGGAGGGATCTGTTCTGAGTTTGCTCAATTTTTATGCAGTTACTTCGTTAATCTGCAATTGTTGTTGCTAATTGCTATATCTCTCTTGTCCTATTTTATCTGGTGTTCTATCCTCAGACAAGCTGGACAACCACAGGTTCTCAGTTCCCAACATCAGTCTAGAGGGTGTATGACTGCTACATGGATCTTAGTTTAATAGTATATTTTTCAAATTGTTATTTTTCTTGCTAATGCTTTTTTTTCTTCTGTATAATAGGAGCGTTCTGTGGCGACCATTCTCTATCTTGTTTCTCTGCAAGACCTGACAAATTGCCCATTTAGGGTTGCTGATGAGATAAACCAAGGTTGGTAAATGCCTCCTGATGCTGTTCATCATTAATATTTACTTTTTTCTCCAAAGGTAAAATGAGAGAAAGATGTTGCAACAATTAGTCAGAGCAGCTAGTAAGCCAAATACGCCACAGTAAGTTGTAACTTTTGTCTCATGCCAACCATTTCATGATTGTTAATTGTCATCTCGAGTTTATCTTCTTGAGCAATCATTGGCAGTTCCCATTGGGATCATTACTATTAAAGGAATGAAAACAAATATTTGTCTAGTTGTTGCCTTTCAGTTTTTGGTGGATGCTTTCTTTGCTTCCCCACTAGTGTTATATTTGTCTTGTAGTTTGAGACAACCATGGATTCTATTGCATTTTACAAATTTAGTCCAGGCAGATGATACGACCGTAACTTCTCCTGCCATTATGTTTCAGGATTTTTTTGTCTAAAGGGAAACAGTATTCAAAAGATCTTCTAGTGGTATATGTTGTGACGTCTATTATGTAAATGAAAGTCTAAGTCCCTTGAAAGGCCCTTCATGTCATCTTTCTATGTTAATGCATTTGCATTTATATTAATACCTGGAGAGGAGAAGTTTACGGCTCACAAGGTCTTACCTCATTCATGAAAAAGGATGAATGTGAACACTGCTCAATTATGAGTTGACATCAACTTAGTGTGTAAATGCACCATTTTTCTTTCTATGATGCCTTTCTCCTGCCGAATTTTCAAGAGGCTAGTTTGCCTTGGTCTAATGATTAGTATATTGCTTCAAATTTCTGTAGGTGCTTCTTAGTCACTCCAAAGCTGCTACCTAATCTGGAGTACAGCGAAGCAGTCACCGCACTGACTGTGATGATTGGCCCTTGGATTGAGCAGCCATCAAAAGGTTAGAGTAGTATGCCTTAAATAGAAAGCCATGGGTCTTTTTAAAGCTTACTAATCTCTAGCTCAAATTTTAGTATGGAGCTGCGGAAAAGGTTGGGGGTACGTTACGGGCACAAAGAAGCCACAGCCGAGGATGATCAATGAACAGATGTAGGCGATACGAGTTCAGGATTCCGTCATCTATTTACTTCTAAGATATTTTCTTCTCTTATAATCTTTTGTAAAGCTTTGTTCTTTTTAATCCTCCTTATTTTGATGGGGTTTGTGGTTAGCACAATAAAGACCGACTTTTACTCCTGCAAGGAGCTAAACTATTGATGAGCTGCAAAAATCCTAACCTTTGATGTAATTAATGTTCTTCATATGGGAAAGAAAACGGACCTGAAGAATATGCTTGTGATAATGGTAAAGAACAGAAATTGTTGACACCACACGGGCATGAATTCAAGGTGTCAAGTATGCTCTCCAATTGTGAGAGACATTGACTAGGTTTTTTGACATAAAGAAAAGGATTAGTGCGGATGTGTTTCTGTTGGGTAAATTTCTGGTCTAAGACAAAAGCAAGTAGAAGGAAAATGTAGGAGAGTAGAATGAAATATTTAAATGTAAAGGCAACCTTCAAGTCGTGTATTACACTTTCCTTAAGGCTTTATTTGTTCCCTTTTGTGTGCATATGA
>JAULKK010000001.1:9355875-9372847 GCA_032355705.1 Rubia peregrina | reverse complement strand
CTGGACGTGGTTTTGCTCTCGCGGACCAAAACATGGTATTGGAGGGTATCTCTAGGACCAAAAAAATAATTTAGTCTTTAGTATATATGAATACACACAGCCACAATTAGGTGTGGGTTTTACATTCTATCACTCCAGTCTGTGCTTGCTTATAGGGCTGTTCAAAAAAAGTCGATAATCGATCAAAATCGAACCGATATTTAATTCGGTTTATCGGTTAATTGATTAATCGGTAAATATCGGTTACGTTATCCGGTTATGTCGATTAATTGATTTTTTAGTGGTTTTATTGTTTGGTAATCGATCTAACCGGATAACTGATAAGAGATTTTATTGCACATTAATAAATAAATTTTAACCCCAAAAATTAATTCATTAAACTTTGGGCTTGATCACAATCTCAATAAGAAAACTTTAAATTACTAACTCAAATTAACTTATTTTTTAAACTCTATATTATTAGATCATAACCTTTAAATAATAATTATGCAAACAAAAGTTGATGTAGCTTATAATTGTGCCCAACACTAATAATTAGCTACGGGATATGATTTTAATATTAATTTAAACAATTATTCAACTCCTATGCAACACAATTATCCAATTTCAAAATTTCTTACCTTTTATATTAAGTTTTGCAACTCTAACAATTAATCAATATTAATAAGGATTTATATTTTATATTTTAAATGAATGATATACATGATAATCGGCAATAACCGACTCATCATCTGAAACCGATACTAATCGAACCGATAGAACCGAGAACATTATTGGTCGGTTATTCTATTCCTTATAAAAATTTATTCTGTTCCTTGTGCAATTATTTTTTACAACCTTTTCGTATATTTAAATCAAAACCAAGACTACAAAACTTTAGGCCGTCTCTCCCAGCCCATTACAGATTTCAGCCCAATTTCACCTATCTAAACAATTTACATCAAACTACATTTTTCTAAAACAATCTTACTTAACTGAATTCATTTTCTAATTCCTTCTCCCACTGTACTGCTTTCCTCCACCTCCATTCAGCTTTTACTGCTTCACAAATTGCAGATTCCTTCATCTCTTTGCCATTGAAAATTCTTTCATTTCTCTCCACCCACATGCCTTGTGCAATTATTGTTGAGGGAAAAATGATCATATCGTTTGAAAGAAAGGTATGTCCATTTTGTTGTACGTTAGAAGCCCCGTTCAACAAATCCAAACTACCACAAAAAGACTCATTTTCATTTTAATTTTTCCCAGTGAGCCAGACCCTGTATTCGCCACAGGATGGCCTATTTTGACTAATGGCCACACTATCCATCACCATTTCTGACAAAGTTGTCCACCTTGCATGTGGAGTGGGGATAAATTTTAGGGATGGGCTGAAAAAAGAAATTACGTTGAACATGCTTTAGGCCTAAATTTCCAGAAGGGCCGAGTTGGGGGAGATGCCATTTTATTCTGCCACCTATAACTGAAATTGACCATTCCTAGCTAGAGTTGACCGCCCGCGCTAGAGGAAACCTGCAATTTCCCAATCGTGCCGGAGTAGACCGGCAACTGGGAGTTGACCAACCGTGCAATAGTTGCCCGGCCGTGTCAGCGTTAACCATGTGTCCCAATTTTTGGAGAGCTATTGGTCCCCCAATTTCCTCATCGTTTAGTGGTCCATGGCTGACATCACCCCAAAAGGGTTCGCCACCCAGTTTCTTCCCTGCGTCGGCTAAAGTCGATCTGGCTGGTATCCAGCTCTCTATCCCTGGGCCGGCTGTTTGTTTTGTTTCGCCCGTCGGAGTTGGGCCATGGTTGCACAAATGCCAGGATCAACCAAATTCACCACCGGCACACAGATTGCCGGGATCGGCCAGATCTGTGCTTGGTGTTCGGACGTCGTCCAGATCTCCTTGTTTGTTAGCTGGTTTCTTTTTTTCTCATGGAAGCGCTCTCCATAGTATCTGGAGTGGAAATAAAGGGGTAGGGAAGGGGAGTTTGACGATGTCGTTCCGCTCGATGTACATACTAAGACATGTAAGCAAGCTAAAAATATACAGAAAATAGGTGTAGGGGCCCCGCGGGGCAGCCAGATATAATGGTGGCGGCAGCCCCTAACTAGGGTTTCAGTTGAGTTTTGTTGGGAGATTTTTGGAAGAGAAAGAAGTTAAGTTCGGCTTTTGCATATTTTGTGACGTTTTATCTCTTTTTATATTTCATGTTTTAATACAAAGTCTTGGGTGAAATGATCTCACTATAACTTATAGTGAGACGGAAGACTAACATGCAATTACTTGAAGAAAACTTTGATATGTAATAAGTTTTGTACAAATATAACCCTATATAACTTCAGTAAGTGCACATATAACTCGAGATAATTTTTAGTGTAAAAATAACCCTAACTACTTTACATAAGTGAAAATATAACCCTAAAGACTATATTTTGACATTGATGACTGAAAATGACAAAAGGCCCTTTCAGCTTAAAGCAAAACTTGAAAGACAAAAATGCCATCCGCCCACCTAGGGATGGCAATGGGGCAGGACGGGTACGGATTATGGTACATCCATACCCATATCCACCTAAAAATTTCATACCCATACCCACCCCATCACCTATGGAGGGTACAATATTAAAATCCACTCCCGCCCCATCAGGTATTATCTAAAATCCACCCCGCCTCATCACCCACTTGGGTCTTCATACCCACTTCAAATCCATTTTACTCACCCCATTTATATCTCCAAAAATGCCTAAATTTTACTTTAAAATACTAATTTTAATATTAAAAGTTTAATAATGTTTACATGAAAATATTATAAGTAAAACATATACATTATGGATAAATAATAGTATATTATACAATAAATTAGTGTATACATAGCGGGTATCGTGGGGTGGGGTGGGGTGGGGCGGGGCGGGTATGAACTAATATTCATACCCGACCCACTACCCATGACGGGTATCAATTTTCATAAACATACCAGCCCCACCCCTACGAAAACTACATTCATACCCACCACATTGGGGCGGATGCGGGGCGGACCTCCACCAACACCCGACCCACTGCCATCACTACACACACCACTCCCAGCCGCTGAACACCACCACCACCAGACCACCCCTCCGCTGCATCGCCATTACCAGTCAACTAGCACCTTCAAACCCGACCACTAATACCCTCACCACCTTCCAGCCAACCTCACCACCATCTTTCACACCCCGTACCTGCCCTAGCACACCCAGCCTCTGCCACTGCAGCCACCTCCGCCAACGCCCAGCCTCGCTGTCGCGGTCACCCCCTCCGCTGTGCCAGAACACACACCACAAATACCATCAATCTTCATCTGCAAATTGGCACCCCTGGACATCATGGATACCATTTCTCTCCGCTCGATAAATGTGGATGCAACCACCATGAATACCACCTCTCGCCGCTCATCGACGTGGATGTGGGTTCCGCAGCCCGATCAACGTGGATGCCAGCAACCCACCCCACCCCTGCAGCGCCACTACGACCACCACCCCTGGCCACCAAGAACACCAAGTCCAGCTGCTCGATCATTCTTTCGGTTCCCTGGTCAGGTCAGGTTCTCTGCGGCGGTGGTTAGGTGGATTCAAGGGAATAATTTAGCGGGTGGTGGAGGAAATTTATAGATTTGGTGAAGGAGACGAAGAGGCGATTGGGTGTTATTTGGTGACAAAGGAAATTTGCAGATTTGGTGGCGAATTGCAGAAGAAGAAGAAGATGGGTGGGGGCAATATGGTTATTACCTAATTGAAAAAAGAGAAAAGTTTGTTTTTAACCCTTTGTTTTGGTCAAAAGTGCATAAATGACCTTGTAAAAATATGAAAGTGCATAAATAACTATGGATTTTGTTGATCAAAATGTCAACGGCCAAATTGGCAAGAAATAGGTGAAATGACCATTATTCCCCAGGATTAAAAAAATCAAATTTTATAGAAAAGAACTAATAGCCTCTAACTTCTCTTCTTTTTCCATATTCTCATCCTTTTCTCTCGGCCCCCACACCCCCACCAGTTCTCAACCCACCACCACGACCGCACAGACCCCCTCCCACCACCACCACTACCGCCTCTTAACCCACCACCACCATAGGACCACCCTTGCATTTGACTCAGATCTACACTGGGACTGGTGGCGAGGGTGACCCTTATATATACATAAACTTGATGTTTCAATAATGCGATGGCAGAGGCAAGCTCTGGATTGATGTCGGAACAATCGACGATGGGGGACACGTGGGGTAGTGGGTTCTGGATTGACCGAATCAATGTTGGGATGATCTAGGGATAGGGTTTTTGGCGATGAATAACGAAGGGGTGGAGAGTAGCTAGGAGAGGTGGTGGCAGAACTAGAGTTTGGTGGCGGGGTAGAGAGCAGCGAGGAGAGGTGGTGGTAGAACTAAGATTTGGTGGTGGGGTAGGGAGTAACGGGAAGAGGTGATGGCGGCGAGGAGAGGTGGTGTTGGCGAAACTAGGGTTTGGCGGCGGGAGAGGTGGTGGCGGTGAGAAGAGGGATCAATGGGGAAAAGTGGTGGCAGCGGTGTTCAGCAGTGCCGGTGATTAAAAAGAGTGTTCCTTCAGCTAATGATTTGATCTTGCAGGTGGGTTTTCTATGGATGTTGTTTATTTGCAACTTGTGTAGTTGGATGTGTCTTAAGTTTCAATCTTTGATTGTTCTTGGTTGATTGGATTGAAGTTTGATTCTTATTCAATCTTTGATTGTTTAATGGTTGATTGAGATGTTTTTATTTGAATTGATGCTCGGCGGCGGTGCTCGGCGGTGGCAACTTAGGTTTAGGGTGTTTGAAATTGGAGAAGAAGAAGCTTAGGGGGTATAATAGTCATTAGAATTTTAGTTTTAAGTTTAGGAGTATTTTTTCTTTTCACTTTAGATCAATGTATGAATTACATTAGTCAACATCAGAATAGTGTAATTTGGGTATATCTGCACTATTGCTCGAAATGTTAGGGCTATTTCTACACTTTTAGATTTTACAGGATCATTTATGCACTTTCTCAATTTAATAGGGTCATTTTTGCATTTTTCCCTTGGAAAACTTTACAAGCTAAGCTGGTGAAGAAGACACTGAGATCACTTTCTATTAAAGTAGCTGCATTAGAAGAAGCAGGGGATGTGGCCACAGTGACTTTAGATGAGCTGATGAGATCACTACAAACCTATGAGATGACATTGGAACATGCAACGAAGAAGGCAAAGAAGGAATTGGCATCCAAAACTTCATCATCAAGAAAAAATCATGAAGAGGATAACAATGATGTAATTGAAGAACTTGCTTTTATCTCAAAGAATTTCTCAAGGATGCTGAAGAAAGTAGTAAGTAATAATTCTCAAGAAAAGTTTAATGGGAACAGACCGTGGTTTCAATACTCTTGCAACAACCATGGGCCAGGGGTGGAGCAATCCCCTCAGTAATCCTCAAGAAATCAAAATAGCAAATTAAGGTAGTCAAGAAGGATTGAATGCAGAGAATGTGAAGAGTATGGATATATCCAGGCTGAATGTGACAAAACTTGGAAGAAGCAAGGAAAATCATACGTTACTCCATGGAGTGAAGATGATGAAGAGGAACTGATCAATAAATATGCGGCTTTCAAAGCAAAACTTCATAGAGATTTAGAAATTGTTACTGGATGTTCCAACATCGAACAAGTAGAAGTGGATCGACGTTTCAACATGGTTCAGGTTTCTAAAGTCCGATGTTCCAACACAGAAAAGGTATGTGAATAATAATCCTCAAGCGATGACGATGACATGATTGTGAGTGATGAAGACGTCTATGCTACATATGAAAATATGTATGAAGTGTGGTTGAAAGTTGTTTACGCTAAAAAACTCTTTAAAAGGGAGAAAAACCTTTTAGTTGAAGAAGGAATAGAGATGGAATCCCTAGTAGCACGACTCATGAAGGAAAATAATTTATTGAAATTGAATATTATTTCAATGACAAAAGGGTTGAAGTTACTGAGACAACTATTAAAAGATTGAATTCTGGAAAAGAAAAATTGGATGACATTCTCATCATGGGTCCGAGTTCTGGAAATCAACAAGGGATAGGCTACAAAAAACCATCTACCACTGGGGTATTCAAAACAGAGGTTCAAGTTCTGAGGAGAAAAGTGATCAAAACACGTCCACGAAAGGCTTTAATGTGTGGTTACTGTACTTACCAAGTTCATACAGAGAATCATCGCTTTAAGCTTCTCAGAGATATATTCCAACATAGATGATGTCCCACTCTCAAAGATGGTTAGAAAGGCATAGATCCCTAAAAAAAACCTAAGTTGTGCCTTGTTGCTCCCACTTCTCTTATTACACACTCAAAGGATTCGTGGTACTTTGAGAGTGGATGTTCTTGACATATGAATGGATCTAAAGAGTACCTAAAGAAGATCAAACCATTACCTAAGGAAGATCAAACCATATGATGGTGGATTTTTTTACCTTTGGCGATGGAAAGAAAAACATGGTAGTTGGAAAAGGTGAGCTATCGATAAAGGGATTTCCAACCTTTACTAGTGTTATGTTGGTGGAAGATCTAAAGGATAATCTCTTAAATATCAGCCAACTATGTGATGATAATATGACCGTGGAATTCCATAAGGAAAAGTGCATAGTGAAACATGACAAAAACAAAGTAGTTACTAGTATTCCGCCATCAGAAAAATGTTACTTGTTGGAATAAGAAGTGAACTGCTTGAGTGTTTAATATAACGAGCTCAAAATTCTAACGGCTGATGAAGATACATCAAATTCTCACCATATTCTAATGTCAGATAATTTCCCATATGAGGGGAGTAATGATGTTGGAACATCAGGTGAGGTAGATCGTATGGATGAAGTTGATGACTCTTATAACTTCACCGATATTGGAACACTGTCCTCCCCAGAACCCTCCCATGTTCTAGCATCAATGTAGGATGAATCAAGTAGAAGAAATACTCGATCGATCCCCCGGGTTAACTATGGGGAACTTACTGGTCTACAATGTTTTCCCTTCCTCTTGGAACCCAAGAATTACATAGAGGCTCTCTTTCATGAGTATTGGATTGCAGCAATGCAAGAAGAAATTGGGAAATTTGAATGCAACGATGTGTGGTACCTTACCCATTACCCTAAAGAAGTAAATGTCATAGAAATGAAGTGGATCGATGCTGATGGAAATATTACTTGGAACAAGGCACAGTTGGTTGCTCAAGCATACACTCAGTTTGAAGGAGTTGATTTTCATGAGACATTTGCACAAATTTTCAGGTTAGAATCTATTCAGATTTTACTTGCTATTGCTTGCACTCTAAGTTTCACTTTATACTAGATGGATGTCAAAAGTGCCTTCCTAAATGGAGTAGTCAATGAAGGGGTATATGTGGAAAATCCCAAAGGATTTGAGAACCCTCCTAATCTCCACACCATGTGTATCGTCTCAAGAAGTCATTATACGGTTTAAAATAGGCACCAAGGGCGTGGTATGAGCGACTCGTTACCTTTCTAATCCAGAAAGGCTATCGTCGAGGGGGAGTAGATCGCACCTTGCTTGTTTTTCGTGAATCATCAAATATATTGATTTCTCAAATCTATGTTGATGATATGGTCTTCGGGTCTACTTCACCATCCTTGTTACATGATTGTGTGACTTTGATGTAGGCTGAATTTGAGATAAGTATGGTGGAACAACTCACTTATTTAATAGAGCTCCAGGTGAAACAAGAGAAGAATGGTCTGTTCATAAATCAAAGTAAACATGTCTTGAATTTGGTAAAGCGGTTTGGTCTCAGTAATTCTAGATCGATGTGAACGCCCATAGCGACTACGGACAAATTGGCAAAAGATCAAAATGAAACAAAAGTTGATCACACCTTGTACATGAATATGATTGGTAGTCTACTGTAGCTTACAGTAAGTCGGCAAGATATATGTTTCAGTATAGGTGTATGTGCAAGATTTTAGGCTGATCCTTAGGAATCTCACTTGACGGATGTCAAAAAAATAATTCGATATGTGAATGGGACTTCAGAGTATGGAATATGGTATTCAAAGAATCGAGAATCTCATCTGGTTAGGTATAGTGATTCTGATTGGGAAGGAAATGTGGATGATCGTAAAGGCACTACAGGTGGATGTTTCGTTATAGGATCAACTTTGGAGTCATGGTATAGCGGGAAACCAAATTTTATTTCTTTATTAACTGTTGAGGCGGAGTATCCTGTAGCTGGAAATTTTCCTGCACAATCATTATGGATGAAGCAAATGTTGAGTAATTATGAAATTAAAGAAGGGTCTCTAACAGTGTTATGTGAAAGCAAAAATGCTATTGACATCTCAAAGAATCTAGTACAACATTTTTTGGACAAAACTCATTGATATAAGACATCATTTTATTCAAGATCTGGTTGAGATGAAAGAAGTGGTAGTTGATGATGTTCCAACATTGGAGCGATTTGTGGATATTTTCACAAATCCTTTGGACTCTGCAACTTTTGAGCTCCTCAGACAATACTTAGGTGTTTGTCAAATTTGAGGTACTTATTTTTCTCATTAGTTTTTTAATTTTAATTTTATGTACATGCATTATAAAAATACAAAAAGGAGAAAAATAGAAGAAAAAAATGGAGACGTAAGTGGACAAGATTGATGATGATATGCAAGAAGGAGAAAGATCTGAACCAAAAGCATGCACAACCTGATATTGATCTTTGAGTCCTTCATGAAGTGTTTGGATTGGCATGATGAGGATTATTATGAATTGGTGAAATCCACCTATTATGTTCATATGGTCAACTTTGATCATGAGATGCATGAGATGGCTAGAAGATCAGGAGAATAGCCTCATCTGTTATTTTAGTTTCGGATGATGAACAGTTGGAAACCAGGGATGCTGGTTATGTTCCAACACAGGATATGGAGGCAGAGGGAGAAGCTGTGTATATGGAGATTGGTGAACCTGAGTCGTTTGAGACTGATTATATTCCAAACTGGCATGAGAACACGGATCAGGATTATGAATTTTGTGGAAGAGCTTCACATGTTCCAACATAGGAGGAAAAACAGTTTGTAGAGCGGGTTGAAGAGGATGAGGACTCTCATGTTCCAACACATCAGAAGGATCTAGAGATTAGAGTAGCCATGTTCCACAGCAGCAGGAACCTGAAACTGAAAAATATTAATGTTCCAACATCAATGCCCGATGTTCCAACCCAAGATGATTAGATTGATGAGGAAATTTTGAGGAAATATATGAGGAAGTCTAAGAGGAAGGAAGAAGCACCAAAGATTCACCACAACCTGCACAGAAAGAGAATATTGAAACCAAGTCTTGATAGAGTTTTACTAAGGAAACACTATTTGCCAATGATGCTTTTGAGAAGTATTTTTATGATGCAGACTACCATGTTAGATGGGATTTTGTGTTTCAGAGGAGGATTCTAGTTGAGATGCTAGCTGATTTGAGTGCTTATGAGGAGTGTGGATTTACATCCTGCTTGGGCTATTTGGGTTTTAAGACATACCTCAATTTTCAAGGAGTACAACCAGTAAATTATACATGAATTTCATTCTAATTTTATGGGAGGAAACATTGATCTAGATTCTGATGTGGTACAATAGGGTCTACATCAGAGATAAGCAGGTGAGATTTTCTGGAAAGCTGATCAATCAGTGGTTTGGACTAACTATCTCTCCGGATTTGAGACTGTTTATGCTGAGGACTTTGTAGTGACAGGTGATCAGATTCTGTCAAAATTCACTGGAGGATTTCAGTCTTAGCGGACACTCAAGGGAATGCTACTACATCTAGGTTGACTACCAGGATGTCTCTTCATGGGCAAAGAACTCCCTGCCTCATCCTTACATTATCTCGGCCATAATTAGAGGAGAAAAGGTTAAGGCCACAGAGGGTGATGTGGTGGTTTCTACAGTTCCTCTCAAGTTGAACAAGAGGACTTTTCAGTTGAGGAAAGCAAATGATCTCCCATGGAGACTTTCAGAGTCTGGGTCTACATTTGTTTTGCTTGAGAAAGTGAAGGAAGTAAAATATTTTGGCTATAGATGCCAAGATAACATCTCTTAGAGTTCATATTTCTTTGACATGTTTATGGTTGGGGGACAATTTGGATTTATTTTGTTGGGTTGATGTTCCAACGTGAATTCGGTATTTTGATGATGTTCCAACGTGAATTTGTTTCTAGATGTTGTGTTATTTGGTATTCTGGAATCCAGGGGGAGATATTCTATTTTATGATTCGATGTTCCAACATCCAGAATGAGTTTCATATTCTTCGTGATAATTGATGTATCTATTTGCATAAGTTCTTGTGATGAAATGTCAAAAGGTGGTTGGGTCCACAAAATGTCAAAAGGGATATTGTAAAGTCAATATTTAGTTAATTGGAAAATTGTGGAAACTTTACAAATATGGAAAGTATATGTTGAAACATCAGTATGGAAAGATATGCGGAAAAAGTAAACTTGAGGTGGTAGAAATATTCCGTCCATATTTGAGATTGAAGAATATACCCATTTCTATATTTGTGCGATTGGAATGGATTTGATTGCAATTAGAATTGGAGATGGAATGGAGAAAAAATCGCACATGACTTCATACTTGCAAAGATTTTCCATGATGGAACATAATATTCAGCGTGTGAAGAATATATTGCTTGTGTGGTGGAATAAGGAAATTAAAAATAATGCAATATTTATTTTGCATGAGATTTAAGAATATCTATTATGGTAGAATCCCTACTTCTAATGGATTGGATTTATTATGGAAAATCTCTATATTTATGGGGATTGAGTTTGATTGGGAAAATCCTTATAGTCATGGTATTGGATATGCTAAGCAATCAGAAATGGAACTGGAATATTTTGGGAGAGTATGGACGTGACAAATTCCAATTCATTAAGGTTTGCTTCATCTGATATAATAGAAGATAATTCAGCTGAGTTACTTACATATTTAATTGAAGAAAATCTGCATCTAGGTTTTCATATGTTTCGAGAGTACTTGAGACTCATTCTTCTGTGTTCCAACATGATCTTAAACTGTTGAACAAGTTCAGAATCATATACCTTAATTTCTCGGGAGGAGGAGATCTAGCGTCGACAAGTTTCGAGGTTAGGGGAGCATGCAGATTCCACAGTGTAATTTGTAAAGATAAGTATATATAATTGTATTAGTGTAATTTGTAGTTTGTACGGTATCTTTCTGATTAGTGGATTTATTCTGAATTGGACAAGACCACAAAGAAGTGGGTGATTTCACCGATTTGTATAAGTCTCTTGTATCCCTTGTATCTCCTATGAATTGTAACCTTATCAGGAATATAATCACAACTTTATTTCCTACATTCTTGGATCAGCTTTAACAGTGGTAAGTTTATCTTTGAACGCTCGGTGCATGAAGACATGAATCTAAATTTACTTCAATGAAAAGCAAAAAATTAGTGTTGCGATCTTATAAACTGCGACTAAGATAGAAATCGGCTTAGTTAACGTTATTTGAGCATAAACTCCAATTTCTGCTTAAGTAATACCAATCCACTACTTGCAATTTACACTACACTTTATGTTCATTCTATCCAAAACCATATATAAAGCCTTTCTCTTGCTTTAGTAGGTATGAGTCCTCAGGGTTATACTCGTCTACCACTTGCCTCGAACGCACAAAATAGTGTCGAAAGATGGTTTCTATTATATATAATAAAAAAATGCACTAATGTAGGCAGTACTACATTTGGCTCCAATAGCTTCATCACTATCTCAAAAGTTCCAAATGGAGGAAGGAAAGCTTAACTCCTCGTTGTTAGTCTCAGTAAGAAAGCTGCTGCTCCCAACCAGTTGATCGTGATCAATCTCTGGTACTTTACTTGGTGCTTCCCAGTTGAATATCTGTTCGGGGAAAGGAGGGAGTGCATCGTCATGCAAGAAACCTTTCTCCTCGGAGTTGGAGAGCGTATGGCCTGCATTATTAGACTGATCATCTTTTTGAATCACTCCTATTTGCTGTAGGAATTCATTTAGGTCGATCTGAGGCTGCAGTTCTTGGTTTTGTGGCTTGTTTCTGCTTGTGTAATGCTCCACTCCATCATGCTTGGTTAAAAGGGGTTGATTGTCCATGAATTCCATATCGTTTTGTGGATTGCTTGAAGAAGAGCTTCCTGAAGATGTCTGACTCAACAATCCGGTTTTCTTGAGCTCCTCAAGCCTCTGGTGAATGACATGCACGCTTGGTTGGGCATTCAGATTTAGTAAACCGGTGCTGGGAAACATTGAAACGAGGGTGTTGGAAGGGAACCATTTTAGCTTCTGAGATTTGTTCAAAGGGTTAAAATTTGATCTCAAATGTGGAAGGTTAAGGTAAGCTTCTGGCCCGTACAGCCTCCGCGCAGCTTCATCGTACGCCATGGCAGCCTCTTCTGCAGTTGAAAAAGACCCCAGCCACAGCCTGGTTCTCTTCTTTGGCTCTCTGATCTCCGCCACCCATTTACCCCAAGTCCTTTGCCTAACACCACGATACTCACACGTCGCGTTCTGAGGCCCTCCCTTACCTCGGGCGGGGCCTTTCTTCCATGGCTTTAGCGTCGCCTTTCGGTAGTTTTCCATGGCTGGCTGCAAGAGGAGTGATCAGTGGGAGTTGAGTGAGTGAGAGTGGAAGATATGTTGTGCATGCAAGTGTAGTGTGCTTTTGGAAGGAGCGGGCTATATGTACATAGACGTTGTGTGACTTGTGGTATGGAGTTAAATGGAGTCACGCTTACATGAAATTTTTGAAGCCCATGTGACCGTTGAGCCCATTGACAAGTTCAAGTAGACTAGTAAATTCTCAGCTAGGCAAAAATCAGCCAAAAGTTTGGAGTTGGTCACTTATGAGCTTACTTAAAGTGTTCAATTGATTTATTGTTCAGTTTTCGTTATTTCAAATGATAAATCAATGTGAATCCACTCTCTATATAATTTTCAAAGATATTAATTTTTTGGGTAGAAATATCTCAGTGTCTTTACCGAAAAGATATGACGTTGCTCAAGACATGCCTTTGGTTGAGTACATCATTAGAAATGTTTCACAACAACGTCTGAAAAGTTGATGTTTGAAAAATATACATTAATTAGATGTTACAGGATGTTATTAATGACTAAACATTAGCAACATTTTATAGTTAAAAGTTAAACTTTACTAAGTTTAATAATAAAAAATACTTTCTCCGTCCCAACGTAAAAGTTCTATATTTTTTCCTGTCTAGACATTCATGCATGTTGATGTAACAGAAAAAAAAGAGTAAAGAAATTCCAAAAACTAAAATTCAGTCAAAATAAAAAAAATAAGAACTTTTAATTGATACAAATGAAAATAGAAAAATATGAATTCGGGACGGACGGAGGGAGGAAACCACTCTTAAGATGGATGAAATGTAACCAAGTTGTCCCTTGTAAACCCAACCTTCTTTGGATTCCAAGTGCAGAAAAGGTTCAAATTTGTCGCATGCAGGTATTACATGCATGAAGAAGGGTGCATGTGAATGTCTCTCATCGGCTCGTGCATCCCATTATACATGGAATGGTAAGCTCAAGAATCCAAGGATTTTTACTCCACCAACCATCCTGTTGACTTTTGTCTTCTTCCTACTTTTGATTAGTATTCTTTTCTTTTTCCAATTCTTTTTATTAGTTAATGTAAATTATAGCAATAAATATTGTTTGTGACTTCAGCTCCTCTAGAACCCTGTCTGAACATTGAATACCTTGGACAAACAAAGACCACAAAGGAGGAGGAGAGGCAGAGAACTCACCTCACAAGTAATTTCTGTATTCACGAGACAGCTCCAAAATTTCACATGATCTTCTGACACTCACGGCTTCACTATTTTCACTCTCTGAACAATCTTCCCCTCTTTTTCTTGGAAAATAAATGTATTATGTAACTAGAGAAGGAATCAATCACGTTGTGTGCTACTTCAGTCAATAAAAAACCAGCAATTCAATTCTCCGGAACTGCCTATATTGGCATGGGTTCCAATTGCTAAATAAAGATGCTGTGACCTCAACCTACACCTATCAAGTCGTTTCATGGAATAGGCAGCGAATGAAGCAGCCAGACGCAGCAGGATGAACATATTCAGTTTACGGTAACTTATGCAGAACAGAGAGTAGGCAAGCAAAAACTTCACTTTCCCAAGGAACTTGCTCGGCACATGTTTCTCCATTTGTCCCTGAGATCGCGCGAAGTACGACCACTTTGGAATGTATCAGCTCCATATCTCAAAACACTTGACCAGGGAAGGCTTGAATCTTTAATACAAGCCATTTTTTGCAATCCTTCCTGCAGCAATTGTTGGTAAAACAAGAAACATAAACACTGAGCAATATGACATTACCTTTGGGGAAAAATTAAACTATAGACATTAGACAAGGGTAGAATAGCTTTAGCATGTACAATTCACAGCAGAGGGTATCCTCTTTTTGAGAAATGGGGAAAAATTATACCTTTAACTTCTCTTCCTCTTCTTTTGACCATGGCGAGGGTTTCCTCCTTAGACGGGGAATGGCTGATTCATTTCTGCAAAATAAGATAATTCTTAGTCACTGAATCTCAGTGGACTAATTGAAGCTTTGCAAAGAAACACACATGTTAGAGAGCAAAAGAGACAGAATTCTGCCATATTAAGTAACCTAAAGGACTTCATCATTAACACACAGATTTTGAGCTGCTGAGAAAGAACACTTACGAATGCTTTACTGAGTTCCTTGCTCTCTTCTTAGAATGTCTTGAAGTTACATATTTCTCATTGTCTTCTTCAGAACTTTCAGCATTTGATTTACTCAGAGGCTCAAGAGGTAAAGTCGACTTTGATATTTCTTGAATATCCTTTCTACGTATTTCTCCTTTTCTCTCTTTCCTGTAAGTGGAGTTTGAATTTCTGGGAACATTATCAGACTTTTCAACCAGCTCTGCAGTTGTTAGCTGTTGCGGTGATTGGAGCTGTTGTTCCATGCGTGACCTTCCCAGACTATGCTTTACTGACCTGTGAGGTGACCTTCTTTTCACATGAAGCGGATTATCATCCAAACATGATTTTGGAGGCTCTGCTTCATTCCTGTTTTCCATATAACCCAGAGGATGAGACTTTAAGGCCTTATTCCCCAAATCTACACCAACATTTCCTTCATTGTCAATATCAAACTCACCAGTCCCTTTCGACTGACCATGCTCAGCTCCATCTAATGTCAATGTAGATTTCTTTAGTTGACAATCAGTTTGTGCACCAATAAACATTGCTAAATTTTTCCTAGCCAAGGAGTTCTTTTTTTTAATTTCCAAACACTCTGAAATTGAACGGGCATAAGCACAAAAAGGGCACTGAAATTTTCCCCTTTCATCAAATGTGGGAGCAGAACGCAAACAGCTCTGATGAACCACCAATTGGCAACTGTTAGAGCTGCAAACAAGTAATTCACCATCCCCATTACATTTGATGCAAGAACTCGGCTGAGTTGCAAAAGACTCTTGACTGTAAGTTCCATGAAGACTTAAGAGAGGATCCTTCTTCAAAGAACCACATATTCTGTCATCGTCATGTTCTTCACTGCCACTAGTCATTTCAAGGTCAGGACTGGAACTTATATCATCATTGGATCTATCACCGTTTGATACGTTTGTAGGAAAACTCCCCCCAAACACATTGGCAGGATGTTTACGGAAAATCTCTTTCTCCATCGATGATACATAATTTACTGTTCTTGGTTCAAGGTTTCTGCGATTTCCAGTTCCACCGACCTCACCATCTTTTTGGCCATTCAGCAAAGCAGGCAATCCATCCACTTGGCTGTTATAAATCTCAACCTCCGGCAGACTAGGTAAATGATCATCAGCATCATGACTAGGTGAAAGCTGCTTCTGTTCAGCATTTAGCCATTCACTGTCATGGGGAGACTGGTTGCATTCTGTAGCTCTCAAAGGGGCAGCCTTCACAATGTTGCATTTTCCAGTAGGAATATCTTCATTGACCATGTCAGATGGAATTGTTGGTATTCCATCAACAGAAGAGAATGGATTCAAAACTAAGTTCTCTCCAGTAACATTGGCATCAGGCTTGAACCCCTTGGTAACTTCAGCATGGGAATCAAAATCATCAACTGACTTTTCAGCCGAATTCCTCTTACATAGTAACAAGTTTGGGTCCCTAGAATTTGCCTCTAACCCACCATCTTGGTCTTTAGAGGTAGAGGATTCAACTCCAACTTCATTTAGTAAATGTAAACTGTCTGTTCCATTACACTGAACCCTTCCATCAGATGCATTACCGGACTTCAAACAAGAGGGTGAACCATTAAAATATTTAACTACACGGCCTGCAGTAATATTTGAATCCAGCTTGACATTCTTGGTAGAACCATCATCCAATTCAAATTGATTGTTGGAGCTCTGTTTTCCCAAATTTTCACTAGGGATAGTAGTTATGTTGGTACTAGCTGGTGCCAAATTTGGCAGATCAGATTGGGATTCTTCATGCCCGTTTCCACAGATATCTCTACTACCTTCTTCCAGTCCCTGACCCAGGCAATCAAAATGACCATGATTCACATTGGTACTATAATCACACTCAGTTCGAACAGATAATCCACTTCTTTCCCTCAAGGATTTAAACACAGAGGAACCACCTTTAAGAATGGCTTCCTTGATCTGTTCATCAATAGCCCGGAAAACTAAAATAAGGAGGGGAGGGTGGAAACATCATTTCCCAGGGTGAACTAAGTTCAAAATAATTAATTTTACCTTTTGTAAAGCACACATGGGTAAGGAAGTTCTTTTGTGCAGAATAAAGGATTCAACATCCCAATTCAGTACTTCCTGTCCAACTATTTCAGGGTCTGCTGCTGACATCTTATACACACAAATAAAATGGACGAGTACACATTAGAAATTAAAACATGCTCTCCATCAACTAATGAAG
>JAULKK010000001.1:9322610-9334469 GCA_032355705.1 Rubia peregrina | reverse complement strand
TTCATATCCACCTAAAATTCATTTCAATATATAAAAGTACAAACTATAAATAAATAAAAGTTTGCTTAGAGTGAAAAGGAGTAAAAATTGTAAATCTGGAGAAAAATCCATTGTGTAACAAGAATCAACAAATGTGTGAATATGATTCTTCAAATCTTCACCATCTGGAAGAAACATTCTGATCATCAGCAAAATTTAATTTCTTCGAATCTTCACCATCAGCAACTTCCCTACTTGTTTCAAAAAAAAAACCAACTTCCATGTGCTTCCTTTTCTCTCTCAGTTCCTTCAACCCCCCTTCTGTTCCTCCTCATCATCTGGAAGAAACAATCTACTTAAATGAGGTTCTACATGCATTTCACTACAAAAGCCAGAGTGAAGAAGCAAGACAGAAAAATCAAGACTCACTCGGTGCATTCATTAAGAGTAGTGAGAATTCGAACTATCCTCGTACAGATATGACCTGATTCAAATACACATTAATACACACGAGCAATTAGATGATTTTAACAGATACACATTTCTGATATAATCTATGTACCTAATCAACTAGATATGGGGACTTGAATCTAACCCACAATCTCATTTGCAGCAGTTTTGTGCCTCACACTTACTTTTACTTCCCATACATGAATGAATATTGTGACGTTTCAATCAATTGGATAATCCACATTACCACAACGTAGCAACAAATCAGATTGATCACATGTCTACATGAGTCGGGATGATAACATAACATGGCTTTGACACATATCCATGGACTCTTATGCTTCAACAAACACAATAAGAGTATGGACGGAGAAAAGAGAAACTAAACCACAACAATACATTACAGAAGAATATTAAGGAGAGAAAAGACCAATTTTACCATCTTTGACCACTCTGGTAAGAGCTTCAGCACTTTGTCAGTATCCAGTCCTGATATATAAATTACTCTGTCATCTCATCAGCAATAATAATCTAAGCAAAAATAATCCCATAGGTTTCCATTAACATAAACAGAATGACAAAGCTTTCCTCAAGTTCATTTGAAAAGCAAGCTGAATTTCTTAACAGCTGGAATTAGGGAGACAAAGGAACAAATCGTAAATATTAGGTATCTCTCATAGAGAGCACTAGACATTGCACCTAAAGTTACTCTTCATTGATTTAAGCCTAAATTAGTTTCTATTTGCACTGATTTACACCAACAACCTCAAAAAGGTCACTATCACCACTTATTCCCAAATCAAAGATTTTAGTATAGAATAGAGTCAATAGACTCAAATGCTAACACTGAGAACCAGAAAGAAAACAAGTATGAAGCAAACCCTGAAAGACATTTACCTGCTAAATACACAGGTCTAATATGTATGCATACATATACACCTAATAACCCTTTAACAAACACCTGTTTTGGTGCTTAATATGAAATTTTATCGACACAGATGAAAGAAACTATCACTCAAATTGATTATTGAAAGAGTTACTCCTGTCCTGCATTTCCTTCGTTTTTTGTTTGAAAAAAGGAAAGAAATACAAAATACCTTTTCCATGGCCAGCAACATCTGATGTGCTGCAGAGTTTGCTGTACATAGCAAAATAGATTGTCAATGAACAACAAAAGCATTAGAATGGCGTGGTTGAAAACTATAATGCTTACTCAAGCTTCTTAACTTCCTTTTCTGATTTGTAATATGCATATAAGATGAACCACTGTAGAAATCAATGACAATAAAAAAACATAGAAAATAGCAGCTTACGGAGGCGGACGGATAAAACTTGAGGCGATGCGGAGACGCTGAGAGCCTGAGGCAACGCGGCGGACGGCGCGGCGGATTAGTGGCGGCAAGGCGAACTGGATACAGTGGACAGTGGCGCCGCGGTTGCATTTGAGAACGAGTTTGGTCTACACTCTGCATTTTCCCATTTTGGTTCTGTATATATAGTAATGAATTTGCTAGGGTTATGCTATGGGCTCATTGGGCTGGGCTTCCCATTTGGTTTGTATAATTAATTTAGGCCGAGTTTGGTCAGTATTTCTATTTGATTTGGAGTCTTGGACTGATATGATTGTTATCTTTCAAATATAAAGGCATATAGTATAGCGGGTATTTAATGGGCGGGGCGGGGCGGGGCGGGTATGAGGAGGGTATAATTTAAAATCCATACCCGACCCATTACCCATGATGGGTACAAAACTTATACCCATACCCGTCCCATCCCCACCAAAACTACCTCCATACCTGCCCCATTGGGGCGGATATGAGGCGGACCTCCACCAATACCCGCCCCACTGAAAAATCTTGCTTTCAAAATACCAACTTTACTTTATAATTACAATTGCGCCACACACAGCCTAACTAGTTGCAAATTGTCATGAATATCCTAATTACACAGTATAGGCACGTGTTTGTTCTTGTTGAGTTGGATTTTGAGATGGGTTTAGGAAGGTATTGAGTTTTTCTAAAGCTTTTTTTGAATACAATTTTCAAATGGGCTTTTAATTTATATTGTTTGGGGTTTAAAATAGGTTATGAACTCGTAGTTTAAGGAAGGAGTACTTAGTTTTGCATCCTCTAATGTTGAATGTGCATAAGAGATTTGTGAACTACAGAATCTGGGAAGTACTTTACAAGTTTGTGTCCTCAGCAAGCCTAGAAGGATGAACTCGTGATATGGATTTAGAGTGTATTAAGGAGATTGGCTCTTTGATTGTGATTTCCAGCAAGGAAATTACAGGTATGTTTCTCTTTTTCTTAGGAATTTAAATGGTAAGGAAGCTACATTTGATCTCTGTCTAATTCGTTAAGTTTCATGGACAAGCATAGCAATAATAGATTTCCATTTTTGCCATAGCTCTTCAACTACCATATGACTTGTTAGTGAGGGAATACAGAGGTAAACTTCAATTATGGTGAAGAGAGAGCATGCGAGATGATGAAGAAAGGGAAAAAGAGGGGCAAAGAGAGAGTCACTTGCAATAGTTGCACAATAGCTGAAATAACTAGCATGTTATTTGGTTACAAGTTTGAGCATTTGATGTAGTCTCTTGCAAATGTTACGGTAAGAAGGTAAGTCTTGTTCTCTATTAATTTCCCAGTCCCTCTAGTCGGGTGGGTGCTGGCCGGTCTCCCTAAAAACCGTTACAAGTTTGAGCATTCGAAGTAGTCTCTTGTAAATGTTCAAGGTAAGATCTTTGTAGCATTAGAGTGCTTGTTTGAAAGATCAAGTATGAATAAACTCATGAGTAAAGAGAGAACATGTGAGAAAAGAAGAAAATATGAGAAGATATTGATAGATTGAGTCACTTGTGGTTATGTAGAGGTAATAATTAGTGAAAAGTTTTGAAAAGAGGTGGAGTATGCATAAGTGAAGGACCTTTTGTAAGATCAAATTGCTCTTTTATTGATAGAATTGAGCAAAATAAGCCAAAGGGAAAGAGAACTTGAGAGAGATGAAGATACAAAGTGAAAAGATGAATGGATTTTGGGTCACTTTTGGTCAAGTAGAGTGAGAAAATTGGAAAGAGTAGATCATGAATAAGCAAAAGAGAGACTTGGAGAAACAGTTGAAGTTGCTGCCATGTGACATGGAGGTCTTAGATTACATGTTCGAATAGTTGAAGTAGTCTCTTGTTATAGTAAAGCCAGCTTTTCACACTCTTTACATGAAAAGATGAAGATAACTAGAGAAAAGTAGAATAGAGAAAGGATTACCTGTGGTCAAGTAGAACTAATAAGATACACGTTGAGAAATGTATAGTATGATTAAGTAAAAGATATATTTGGAGCATTCATTGAGGCTGTTGTTATTTGACTTGGAGATCATAGATAAAATGTTTGAATCATGAAAACAGTATCTTGTCATTATGAAGTAAGATTCTTTACATTTTGTCTATATGAACTTGACTCCTAATCGGACCAGTAGCACTAATTTAAAAAATATCAGTTGAATAAGCTTGCGGGGAAAAGAAAGATCATGGCGGAGGATGAAGAAAAGGGCAGAAGAGATGAATGGAATTTAATTCACTTGTGGTCAAAAAATGGTAATAGAATAAGTCGTGAGGAAATTATAGAGAGGTAGAGTTTGAATAAGCTAAGGGCTAAGATTAGAGCAGTTGAAAAAGAAGAAGAAGGAGAAATTGATTCACTTGGCAGGTACATGTGATAAGTTGAGAGGTGAGAAAATTGGAGCGAGTTAGAGTATGGCTAAACCTCGGGGATGAGGAGAGAGTACGTAAGAGAAAGAAGTTAACCAGAGATCGAGTTACTTATAATCAAGTTGAGGTAATAGTATTGGAGAGAGGTGGAGTAAATGAAGCTTAGAATGAAGAGAGAATCTTAAAAAATAATTAAGAAAAGAGAGAAGAGCTGAATGGAGATTGTGTCATTTGTGTTCAAGTAAGATTAAAAGGTAAGTGGTCAGTAAATTGTAGAGAGGTAGAGTATGAGAAAACTAAGGGGTAGAGAGGGAGAGAATAAAATGAAAAGTAGAGACGTATGAATGGAGAAAATTGAAATTAGGGAAGGTTCATCGAAAAGGTAGAGGAAAACTGGAGTCGAGGTTCATTGGATCATGCATTGTGCTCGTGCAGTTAATGCTTAGATTGACTCTAGAGGTGCTCATTTCTAGAGTCAATCTGAGCGTTACATACGCGAGACTTCTAGAGTCAATCTGAGCGTTACATATTTGAGTCACTTCTAGAGTCAATCTGAGCCTTACATCTGTGAGTCACTTCTAGAGTCAATCTGAGCGTTACATAGGTGGCGGCGGCTCACATCTTTAGGGTGTTTCAATTTAGGTTTTTGTATCTTGTATTAAACAGGTTGTCCTTTCCAACCCCTTGCAAATTTCCATTTCGTAACCAAATTGGGATTCTGTAGCAATCCAATTCCTCCCCCAGAGGCCAAATGGAAACCAGGTAGCTGACCAAGCGTTTAACGCTAATCCTTTTTGGCTTTCGATTCTTATAAATTTTTGCCAGCAGATGTTCAATCCTTTTGCAAGTTATCCTTATAGCAGTTGTATTGTTTTTGAATTTGGAATTTAATGATTGTTAGAGAAAAGTTCAGAATTTGAACCAAATATATAAAAGCTATTATGTAGTAAATCTGAGCAAATTCGAATCTGAATTCATCGAGTGTATCGAAATTAACCTTGAATCATGTGGCATTGATTAAAACATGAGTTGTGTTTTTCAAGTTTCTTTTTCCTCCAGGACTCTCATCATATATTTCTATTGATTGTTTACTCCCACATTAGTTTGTTGATGCGAAACATACGGATATAGAATGAAAAATGACATGACAATGAATTCTCCGTAAGTGATGGGAACCTTATGCAGCAGAAAGATCAATCAGTATCTGCTATTGAAGTTGCTAAATGGATGTCGTTATTTAACATGTGATTCATTTCTACTATTAACTATGCCTTTTCACTTAAATGTCGTTACTCTTCAAAGATATTAAGATTTTTTAAAATATTAATTTGAATTTCTCATGTTTGTAATACAGATCATCTGATACCATGGCTAAGGATCCACCGATACCCTTTGAAGTAGGACAGTTGGTTGAGACTAAGTCTTTCATAAAAGGTTACCGAGGTGCATGGTTTCGTGGCAAGGTATTGAACAATGTTTTTCTTAAATATATTGTCCATCAAGGAGAGTCAAACTATTTATGGGAATGCATTATTGTCTTCATTTCTAGATTAAGTGGCTGGACATGAGTTTAAAATGTGATCCTCAATCTTCCAATGTGTTACTTTTGGAAAATCATGTGATGGCTACTTTGGGATATCAGCATAGTGTATAGTTTCTGATGGGACAAATGGAGTAAAACTTTCAATGAAATTATAATTTATTAAGTATAGATGCTGTCTGCTTTTGATTTCTCCTTTCGATTCTTGCGGCTGGTCTCCCTAAATTTGATAGGGAATAGCATGTAAAATTGATAGAAAACTCCCTCAATGTAGCCCTTGTAGTAGACAAAGCCTCATACTGGTTTCCAGCCTTTCAAACTCCAGATAAATAATTTGCAAGCAGCCTAGCTGTCATTGAGATTGTGAAGAGAAAATATATTGTTTCATGGTTTTCTTCTCCCGACGGTGGAAATTGGTTGGCTCAGCTAAACTAGTCTTTATTTGGAAGATAGCATATGTTTCATTCAAATCCACACTAAATTTAGTGTTTCAGATGATTTAAACTTAATCTGAACAATCCGACTCCATCGATCAATCCTTTGGTCTCCTTTCAAGCAATTTTAAGCTTTTTTCGTGCCAAATCTTCAAATCCTATTGAAACAATTATTCATCTGGCAGGATACAATTTGAGATATTTTAAATTTGGCGAGATGGATCTAAAAAGACAATGGTCGTTCTTGTCAGAACTTGTGTCAGTTGCATGCTTGCATATCACAAGGAATCAGAAAACCCTTCAAATACAATATTAGGAATTACCATTGTGGATCCTTGATATTGTTGGCCGCACATGCTAAATGGCAATTGACACTGACGAATTTTATCAGGCTTTTTTATACTATTATTCAACAAGAAATGTGTCATTTATGCACTTTTTTCCCTGTCTTTTGTATCAGATACTTAAAATAAGCTGGAGGAAACGTCCGGCTGGTAATGTCTTGTATCATCGGGTTGGTCATGTCTTGTATCACCTTGATTTTCCTGATGAAAGTAAGTTTTTCTCTTTTCCCCATCTCTTTCCGTTCCATAGTGAGACTCAAGTGGTATTGAGAGGTTCATAATGATGCGAATACACACGACTATAGAGTCTATATATAACTACATGCCTAGATATACTAAGATTTCCATAGAGGTGTTCTTTTCTATTCTACATCCTGTGACAAAATTGAAATGCATTTTCAAAAATGTTTTCATAAACAAGTCGGCATTATTTATACATGGACACGAGTTTTTATTGTATTTCTGTTTCAATCCTAATAAGCTCAAGAGGCACCCCAAAGGAATAGCTACCTATATAGTTCGTTTATTAAAAAAGAGAACTGCCAGCAAATATGGAATGGCTGCATTATGTGTTGTCAAATGAAACAAGCATTTGCTCCTGTTGAGATTTGAGGAAATTTCAAAGCCCATGCAGGTGATCATACGGTTTTGCTAGAAGTTTGAAGGCATTAAGTATTTTTATTTTATTTTGAAAAATGTGAGAAGCTTTATATAGGAGTATGAGGAAAGTAGCTTTTCAATGTAAAAGGTGAAAGAGAAAATTCTAAATATTAATATTGGGTACGATGTATAGCTTGTATTGTTCTATTACATCCATCTCAGCATTTTCATTTACAGCTATCCTTATTTCTGTATCTATGTTCACAATTTGTTATACAGTTCCCTGATTTGTTGCTGTACTTTGTGAAGATATTTTTTCTTTTCATTTCTTTTGCTCATTTCAAATCATCTGTTTCCTTTTCTGAAAAAAAAGTAACCGTGATATTCTTACAGCCGAAAAATGGACGCTATCATATCAAGTGCCTCCAAATCCAGCTGGCCCAGCCAAGAAACGGAAGGCACGTGTAGGTGGTCAGAACAAAGTAGTGAAAGCAGAAAAGCAACTGATATTGCGGCCTCCATATCCACACTTCTACAGCAAAGATCAATCGAATTTTACTGATATAGGTTCAGAAATGCGAGTAGTTATGGAGGGCGGTTGGCGCGTGGGTGATCTCGTGGACTGGCTAGAAGCGGGTTGTTACTGGAGTGGAAAGTTGACAGAGATTATGGACGAAGAAAAAGCAGTGGTAAATAATTTAAAGCAATGCTCACTCTTTCCAGTATAAGTGCTTTGTATTGTATCTTGTATCTTATGATGACATGAAGTTAATCTAGGTAACAATCGTGTTTGAAAATGTGCAGATTTCCTTGTTTAAATAAGATACTATGTCCAATCCATTTTTGATCATTAGGATTGTGTAGGTTGAGTTGCTGCCAGTGCCTCTGGGTGAAGCCGGAATTTATGTAGCCAACCTGTCTAATCTACGTCCAACTTTAGATTGGTCACAAGAAAGCGGTTGGACTGTTCCTACTCCTGAGGTTTGTATTTGTTTTCTCTTGATTTTGGATTTCAGTTACTTGGTTAGAACCGTCTTTGAAAATCTTACGTTGATTTGTTCACATGTTTTCGCATGTACTGTCATGTAGATATCCATTTCAAAAGGTCTTGTAGATCCCTTAGATATGTTTTTTTCTTATTTTTTACCTTTGTTTCTTATCTTGCAAATAACTTTTCTTACATTATATGAATGCTCATTTTTGCATCTTTATATATGTCATATGCTCATTTTTATCTGCTCATTGTTGTGCATACTCATTTGATCTTAATTTTAAATGGCAGGGTGTTGCCGACTTTCATCAGCGCGTAAAAATTCTGTATGCAGAGAAGCAAAGTAAGAACATTAACAATCTGTTATTTCAATTTCATTCCTGTTATTTTTCATAATTAATTGTGACTGGCTTTAAATGTAGTTGTTGTTAGTGGGATAGCCGCTTCAGAAGAGCCTATACATCATGAAGGTAGTGAGATAGCAGCTTCAGAAGAGCCTATACACTGTGAAGTAAGGGTAGAAAGCCCAATTGCAATGGAAATTAGTCCTCCGAGAGACGATGACTCTGTCAAACAACCCGAAGGTCTCACAAAACCGGTGGTTGGCACAGCTGAAACAACCGAGACACCAGAGGAGGACGTGAAAGTTCCCCTGATGTCAGACAAAGTTGACACAATAGAGGCTGCAGTAATGGAAGCTCCCTTGATGTCAGACAAAGTCGACACAATAGAGGCTGCACTTATGGACCTGGAAGAACTTGCTGCCAAGTTAGTATGGCTCAAGCAAGTACTGAATCATGGATATCCTTTGCCGGATGAGGCATCATCTTCCTATGAGTTTGTAGAACGCCGTGGTTGAATCGCCAACATGTAAGTCCTCAATACTTAAGGTAATTATTTCATATATAGAGCCAAAATAATGGGTGAATTGTTAACTGAAGATCTTCTCATCTCCATCTGCAAGCCATTACCTTATATTACATAGCTTTAGGCCTATGTACTGGTAAAAAAACCTGTTTTTCGACCATGGCGAGAAGTAGAATATGAATGGAAGAGGTTGTTGATTCATTATACCTTCATGGTGGATGCATGTTAGGCCTTGTTCTCCCGATCTGATTTCTTACTGAACTGAATTGAACTGAACTAAAATTTAATAAAGTAAAAAACAGGAATAATGAGAGGCAGACATTTGCTGTGTGATTTTTAGGTAATGATTGGGTTAAGCTATTTGAACTTGAGACCATCATTCCTGTTTATTTATGCATCTGTTTTGTAGTTTCAAGTTTTAACCCTTTTTTTTCCCTTCAAATTTTGGTTTGCAGGAGATGTGTTGTAGAGTTTTGTTGATGGAAGGGGATATCCTACTAAAGATTTTGTGCTGTTTGCAGAAAATGATGTTTGTATAAGCAGCAGCTTATACCTTAGGGTTGGGAATTTTGTCATCTATTTTGAAGGCAGCTAATATTTTGACTATGTGTTGAGGCTGAAAGTGAAAAATGATCACAAATGCATAGACTTGTATAACTAAGTTTTATTTAAACTCTTTCTACCATTATATAACTTTAGTTATTCTTAGCCTCCCTTTCATCATATAGCATTAACTTGTTCACAAATTTTTCACACCGTCCATTTTATGTTAAAAGTTGCTTTTTAAAAGATTTTTTGGGGTAAAATACAAAACTAACTAATAAGGAAATAAGAAATCCTTGTAGGAAATCGAGGTGAGATATATATTTCAACACGCTCCCTCGCGTGCCAACGTGGAAGCACTCCACGATCTATATTGGGTCAAATAAAATGAGATTTATACATCGGTCCAATAAATTCAACTCGGGCCCAGATCTTTTATATTTTTATCATGGTATCATAGTTGGTTCGATCTGCGATCCCTTATCTTTAGTTGTATTCGCGATGGCGTTGCCCTTCTCTTCTCCGCCGTCGCTGTGATCCACATCGATGTCGCCCTTCTCTTCTTTGTCGTCGCTGTGATCCACACTGCTGCCGCCGGAGAAGTCTAGCGCCGCCGCCGCTCAGCTTTATTATCCATACGCGCCACTACTGAGTTTATTTGCTATCCTCAAGCGCCGCCTCCACCGCTCGCAAGAATTTTTACAAATACTGCTCTTAATGAAGTTGAATATTTCTCTACCGCTGCTACTATTATTGTTCATGCTGCTACTTCTACCGCTACTAAAGTTGAATCCATTTATATGGTAATTTTCCCCCCATTTTTTTTGTAGTGATTAGTAATTTTAGAATATTATTCGCAAGTTGGACATTTTTGTTCATCATGCTCCAACTTGAGGGAGGGTCATAAGGAAATAAGAAATCTTTTCCCTTGTAGGGAAATATTATTGATGATAGTTACCTTATAGAATTAGTTGTAGATGGTAATTTCTTATAGACTTAGAATCTTATTCCCATTAGGTTTTGGTTTGTTATAGCACTATATATTGTAACCCTCATCATTGATGAGATGAGTCATTGATGTGATATCAATGCACCATTAATAAAGTAATTTATATTTTATCACTAACTCTATGTTTTACACGAAAATGTCAAAATATCCTGTGAAATTTGAAAATGTTAAAATAACCTTAATTTATTGATGAAAGTGTTAAAATAACCCTGTCGGCGTGACTGTGGAAAATCTAACGTTGATCATCCCAACAATGACCAAATTACCCATGCTTAGTTTTCTGTAAAAAAAAATTGAACGATTTATCATACTATAAAATATAAGATTAGATAAAAAATTCCCATAAGAATATAAGGTTAGATTAGTACAAACATAAGGTTATATCAGTACATTTATTAAAAAATTGGCACTTTTTCTTTACTCCCCTGCTTCTTCTTCCTCCCTCTCTTCTTCCTCCCTCTCTTCTTCCTTCGATTCTTCTCCTCCCTCAACAATCTACGAATTAAATCCAAAAATTTCGTCCTCCTACACGGTAAGAATTCGATGCTTGGATTGTTCTCGAATCGCTGATTTGAAGGGAGAACCGGTGGTTGATAGTGGCAGACTTCCAGCTTCGGATAATATCCCTGGCCAAATAGTTTACTGGCATTTATTAACAAAGGTAAAGGATGTTGTGATATGAATATCAAAGCTACCCCATAGATAAAGTCATGCCAAACATTTAAATGTTATGTTCGGGATTCTCTAAGTGACGTAGTTGTTCCTATGATTAGGGCAAGAAAAAAATCCTAGAGTTGTGACGTTGAATGCTTTGATTGACCAGTTTCATGATGAAGAGTTGAACTACAATCTTCTTCCCGGGATCGATGTTTTCATATGCACCGCCGATCCGCGAAGGAGCTAGTGATGATGAACACGGTGGTTTCGGCCATGGCGCTCGACTACCCACCGGAGAAGCTGTCGGTGTACCTCTCGGGTGGCGGCGGCGCCGGGGTTACTTTGCATGCTATTAAGGAAGCGTGTAGTTTTGCTAAGTCTTGGATTCCTTATTGTCGGAAGTATGGGATCAAGACCAGAAGTCCGGAGGCTTGTTTTGCATCATCTGATGATGGTGCGCACTTGGATTGGAGTCAGGGCCGGTTCTGCAAGGGGGCCAGGCTGGGCGACCGACCAGGGCCCAATATTTTGGTATTCCTATATATATAATAATAAATAAATTTTCAGATTTTCCTTTCTTTATTGTAAGGACCCAAAAATTTAGAATTCAGCCCAATACTTAATTATGGAATTGAAACTAAACCAAAAATAAATCGTTACATGATTTAAGGCAGTTAATGTAAAATTGGAAAGTTGTAGAGTTTAGCTTTACAGGTTGTAAAAAATTAAAAAG
>JAULKK010000001.1:9309570-9322510 GCA_032355705.1 Rubia peregrina | reverse complement strand
ATTAGGTATCTCTCATAGAGAGCACTAGACATTGCACCTAAAGTTACTCTTCATTGATTTAAGCCTAAATTAGTTTCAATTTGCACTGATTTACACCACTAACCTCAAAAAGGTTATTATCACCAGATTCACCACAAATTCCCAAATCAAAGATTTTAGTATAGAATAGACTCAAATGCTAACACTGAGAACCAGAAAGAAAACAAGTAAGAAGCAAACCCTGAAAGACATTTACCTGCCAAATAAACAGGTCTAATATCTATGCATACATATACACCTAATAAACCTTTAACAAACACCTGTTTTGGTGCTGAATATGAAATTTTGTCGACACAGATGAAAGAAACTATTACACAAATTGATTATTGAAAGAGTTATTCCTGCATTTCCTTCGCTTTTTGTTTGGAAAAAAAAGAGAGGAAAGAAATACAAAATACCTTTTGCATGGCCAGCAACATCTGATGTGCTGCAGAGTTTGCTGTACATAGCAAAATAGATTGTCAATGATTAGCAAAAGCATTAGAATGGTGTGGTTGAAAACTATAATGCTTACTCAAGCTTCTTAACTTCTTTTCTGATTTGTAATATGCATATAAGATGATGTACATAAAAAAATTGTGTCTTAAATAAAAGAACATGAATATCGAATTAGACCGACATCATCTGCTCGACTGCTCCTCTTATCCTTTTCCTTTCCCAAATATTTTGGAATTCTATCATTTGAAAAGCAAGATGCATGAAGAATTGAAACAAAGTTTCCCTTGTTCCAGTCACTTCGGCAGAAGTAATCATCTATAGTAAACATTGTGGACATTGATTCTCTTTTTTTCGCTACTCCCATGGCTCAGCCCAGTGTCTTTTATTTCCTACACATTAGATCAATCCTTGGGGCACAAGAAAGCCTTTACCCAATGATACAAATCTCTACCCCCAAATACCTTAACATGCATGTTAATGTTTGTGGAAAAGAACCTCCAAAATGAGGGAGTTTAAAAGAGCAATATTTACCACAAAAATGTGTTCACATCATACCTCAGACAATCAAGTAGCAAGCACAAAACTTTAGGTTCATCCTTGTGACTTTTCAAAACTGCAAGCAATGTCTCACTTGCCAAAGGCTGCAATTTATCTTCTTCAGTGCAGCAAAGACTGACCAGAGCAGGCAAAACTAGAGAAGATTCTGCAGTAATAAACAGTGGAATTGGAAAGAGAAACAAGCCATAAGGGCAGTAAGGTGGCATCAACAGTGACATGAGGAGCTATATTAAAGTTTGTAAACTCTCCAACTAGAGAAAATTCCTAATCTTACCACTGTAAGCAAATTCTTTAGAAGTTGAAAATAACTTAATAACAGTCCTGCCAATATGTTACTCCAAAATAAAACCAGGACAAAGGAGAAGAATGTCTGCCAAGGAAATTTACGACCTTTTTTACTACAAATACAAAATACACAAAGAAGAAATTAATAGTTGTACTAAAATGAAGAACTGGTAATGTGACATTTTAAAGTACTTTTATGCTATAAATTGTTCGGTAACCAATAAACCTAAATGAATCCTCTTTAACTTGTAGAAGAGTGCAGAGGGGGAGTCATGCATTGCATTATGAGGAAATATCATGGAACCAAGAGATACCAGACATAGAAGACAAGGGACAAATTCGGTATGGTGGTCAATTTTTGAATTTGATAGGTGTATATGGACCAAAAGCCATGAAAATGACTAGCATCGAAAAAAGGAAGAAAAAAAATCAGACCAATTAAAAACTGTCTGCAAATTTGAAATTACAAATTATTCTGACACTGACCAGTTAAAGGAAGTAATTCTGATGCCCGTTTTTGAATAACTAGTTCCTCATCCTCAAGAAACTGCAATAAGTGACCTGCTATATCTTGCCTGTCAGTTAAGTAATTATTGTGAGTAAGAAAACAGTTGAGTACTGATCAGCGATTCAGTGGAGGTCTGAAAAGGCAATAGCTTCATACCACATCTGATGTGAAAGTGAGCTACCAGACTCAAGGGATGAGTGAATAATATCTGAAATTATATCAATGGCATTCATCCTCCGTGAAAAGTTTCCAGAAAAGAGATCCTTCAAAATATTTTGAAGACGGTCATTGTCTGAACACCTAAAATATCGACATATTGCTGTAAGACTTCAACTTTACAAAGAAAAATCAGAAAGTTGAAATGTCAAAAGAAGTAATTATTGTTCTTACAAAGAGCAATATTCAGCAACAAGCTTTACAACAGCTTTTGCTGCACCATCTCGCTCATCCAGAAGATGTAGTAGCATTGGCAGTACAGACTCCACCTCTCTAGCATCGCCATTATAGTCTCTAGACAAGGTAAGATGTGTCTTAAAGATGACAGCTTTGAAGATGCATACGGCAGCATCAACTACATCCTCATCAGCACAGTGAAACTACATAGAATGCAACAGAAGCTCTGCTCAGGGTAAGTTAACATCAATAGGCACATAGATCAGATAGATGCAAATATATACAAAACCATTGTAAACCTGCATGCCCCATTCTCAAATTGAACCAAAACATAGAAAATTTAACACTGCTTAGTGCAAAAATTATTTTCTTTACGAAAATGCTTCCATGCTTATGATAAAAATCTTAGGAGGTGTACAATGGTTTATGTCCTCAGTAGCATGCTCTATGTCCTTGACACATATTCTCCTACTCTGAGTGCATACTGGCACTTACTTTCCACCCTAACATGGTAGCTTGTGCATCAGTCATGTCATATCTCTGTTTTCTAATTCTAACATAGCCCATCCAGATCATCCATGCTGTTCTGAGTAGCCCTTTTCATGAATAAACATGATAGCATTGAATTAACTTCTTTTTACCCAGAAAGATGAAGCATTTTCAAATCATAGTTCTTCAACTAAAACTACAGTGACAATATTGTACATATCGGCCAGGTACATTTCCAGGCAATGGATAATAATTTATTAACTATATAAAATAAAGCGAAAGAGAGAATATATGTAGCTACAGTTTCTCAAAGAGATATCAAGTCCTACCAGTGAAATGAGAAGTTTTGACATCAGAAATCCATGTTCTGCTAATACGTCTTCAAATTGCTTCTTATTTAATTGTCCCAACAGAAGAGAGAGGCAGTTCAAGAAAAATTTAATCGTCTCAATTGCACTATTTTCTGCAGTAGGTTCATCGCCATGATTTTCCGAGTAAGCCTGTGTATATAACATCAAAGAACAGAGAATGACAACAGATCATGAAAAGACGGCTTAAAATTTCGTACACAGTATGAGGATTATATGGAGGTAATTACCTCTATCCCAGACAAGTAATCATTCAACAGTTCTTTGTATTGCTGGGAAAAGTTGTAATGTTCCAAGTGTGATAGCATGCCATAGTGTTTCCAACAAGAAGAGAGCAACAACATACCAGTCTTCAAAATTTGAGTATCTGTGTGACGTCATCAACAGGTTAATGACAAGATAATACAAGAACATACACGTAATTCAAAGCTTAACAAACTTTCTCAACACCTGCCTCATTCTGAAAACAGGCGTACTCTGCTTGAGTTCCCTGCAACCACTTAAGCACTCTCTCCAACCCACTTGAATGTAGTGACCTGCTTTTTCTGCTCCACTGTATAGTATAGAGTGCCATGAAATGAGTGACTTGAAATTTCTAAGATGTCACAGATTAAGATCGTCTAAAGATGTTATAAATGTACATGAATTCAGAACATAAAAAGGAATGAGACTTGTAGCACAATTTGTAGCCAGTTATGCTGCATTCAGTTATTGGCTATTAGATAATTTAGATTGATCATGATAAATGTTGGACCAAAACTCAAGCAAAACCCTTTTCAAGTAACCAGCGATTATGTTGGCTTGATTGATGCCACTTTACCAGGTATGCACTTTTCTGCTCTCAATCAATCTTTTCTAATGCATGCTTCCATAAAATCTCCCAAGTGAATTGCCATCAAACTCTACAGAATATTTTTATCACAAAAGAATAAGAAAACTAAACGAAAAGACGCATCAGTGTCTTCTGTCTTCTTCTGCTGTCAAGCATAATCAGGAAAGGGGGAAAAAAGGATGATCGTCAAAAGGGCAGCAAAGAGAAAAGGTAGCAACAAAACAAACTGAATTGATATCCTCATATTAAAACTAATTCAGATAAAAAGAAGGGACTATACGAGCACTTGAAAATTCCATTAAATTCCATAACTTATTGTCTGTAGACGTGGTTCCATCCAGACCTTTCCCAACATTTAGGGACATTTTGAAACCAACCGAACTTAAAGGACTGAACCAACTCATTTAAAGTTTGCATTATCAGTGACTAGCTAAGAAACTCAGATTAGTTCCTGTAGCCTAACATAAACAGCTACTTCAATTATCAAAAACTATATAAACATGATATGTGTTAATGTCGTAGCACTATCTACAGATATATTTTACCTTTTCAGGTCAAATTATATAATGCACCATTATTTCAGTCTCATCTGAACTTCTTCTCATGACGGAACAATCATAAGATCATACACAGAATACTAGTGGATAGGCACATAAACAGTTTTCAGAGGATAGGCACATACAGTTTTCAGTCTCCCGATAAGGCTAATCAAGTCATCTATGTGATCCCAAAGCAACAATTTTGTTCCCACGCCTTTCAAGGATTCGAAAGCTTCCTCAGTCTCCTTCACTTCTACAAGACAAGAAGCAACATCTACAGAAGCTGGCTGATTATGAGAATCAAGATCATGCAACTTCTTCTTGTTATATGAAGCATCAGAGTTAAGATTATTCCTTGTGAGTGCCACCGTAAGTGATAAAAGAAAATCTGCAGAAGCAACAGCAAGCCGGGTTGGCAACTCAAATCCACCCTGTAGAGTGCTACACCCAAAGTGCTCAAAGTTAAGGAAATTTATTACAAAACCAATATTAGACCAACATGTACAAACCCCAATAATTTACTGCTCTCATGAACAAACTTGGCATGATGAAAATTTTATTTACATTTCAAATACCCCATACCCCTCCAAGGCCAACCACTGAAACACCACAGACTCAACAAATTCTAAACATGATATATAAAGAAAGTGATGCTCGAATGCGATTTTATTTAACAAAAGATTCGCAAATTCACATATGAATACATTTGCAAATCCTAAATAATTAGGGAATACTAGTAGGTTTTAGCATAGCCAACATTTTTGACAGAGAAACAAAAATGTGTCTTGGCTGAATCTGAAACACATGAAATAACCACAACATTAAAATTAATGACAGTGTAGCATTATGAATGGTATGCATCCATGTTTTGTCACTTATATCTCTTTTTCAAAAATTAGTGGTAATGTGTCATCGATTGTGACAAATTAAGCTAAAACGCAAAGTAAATATTAGAATTTTTCACAATAGTGAGCAGTGCTAGAAAAGAAAAAGGTTCATTGATAATGCAACTAGTATTTCCTCCAGCTTGTAACGGAAAATATTTCTTAGGGGCAGGCAAAGATGCATTATGTGTAACTAATATTTCCTCTAGCATCTTCCTTCCCCCCTTTCTGAAGGGCATGCAAGAGTGTATACTTTAAATTGCTATAATGAAGGAGAAGCAAAAAAGCCATTCACCTTCCTCTGATTATTAGGGCCAAAAGCTGTCCAAAACATGAGCATAGAATCTCCAAGAGAGCAGCATACTTTTCCTGTATTCCTACATGGACTAGATCATCAGTTCTTGGCAATGCTAGATACAACACTAGAAGGTTAGAAAAAAAGTAAGAATCTCCATAGAGCTTCCCAGTGTTATAATTTATGCTGAATAGTTTTTTTAATATAGCTCCTTAATAGTTGTATAATACAGAAATAGCTCCAGTCAGCAATGATCAGCTTACCATTTGTTATCAGCTTACTCATAGTAATCTCGTACTCAATGAGACCACGAGCAAGCGTACACCAACCCAATGCAATATAGTGATCATCTTTTCTCATTATAATATCAGCAAAATCTCTCACCACGGCTTTAAAAAGAACTTCATCTCCAAACAGCCAATTAAGCAGTATCATTGACTGATTGATGTGTTTAGAGTCCCTGAATTTCAGTGACTGTCGGGGGAAAAATATTCAACATCAGTAAAGCATAAGGAAAGAACAAAAACAAACACTCCTAAATATTTTTATGGGTTAGGGAATTTAGAGCAACGCCATATCATAAAAAAAATTGCAGGAAAATTTCACTAAACTAAAAAGAAGAAAAGGAAACAACTAACATGTTGAATCATGGGAACAAGAAGTTGGTCCAAAGCTTCCCCCTTTTGTGCAGCCTCAACAACGTAGTTGTGAAGAAACCATAATGACTGTTCCAAAGAAGCTTTAAAAAAAACCCAGAATTAAAAGAAGCCCTTGTAACAGAATCAGGAAACAATCCACCAAACAAAGGTATTTAATGAGCTATTTGTACCACTGATGGGTTTAGGAGAGACTTTGGGAGTGGAGCTCAGTCGGGAGATGGCGTCTTGGAGTTTCTTGGGCCGACAAGACAGCAGCGCGTGCATAACCTGCCCCAGCGTTGCCGATAGCACTGAATCTGTTCCCACCTTCCATATCAACTCATCTCCTTCTTCCATTGATGATTTTGGTTCAGACTGGTTGTTGGACCGCTTGCTTTTAGGCTTATTTATTTAAACCTTAGTTTTAGGAGGAAAATGATTTGTCTCTCTCTAACCAACCTAGAACCGACCCGTACCGACACGACCGAATTAACCCGAAATCTGATTTAATCCGAGAAATATTGACCCTAACCCAACCTAAACACAATCACACTTAACACGAAATCGATTTTGACCCAAAAAATATTGAACTGTACTTGAACCGACACGGCAGAATTCAACCCAAACACGAATATGACCTGATAAACTGGACTCAAACCCGACCTAAACACAAACCTAAAATCAACCTGATCCAATCCAAACCTGATCCAACCCGAACCCAATTCAACCTGAACCTAATTCAACCCGATAAACCAACTATATAACCCTACGTGTGTAATCAACCCAAAACAGATGTAATTACAAAAAGCCAATTAACATTTAGAGTCAAGTGCATATATGACCCTATATAATTGATGAAAGTGCAGATATAACCCTGCGATAATGGAAAGTGCAAATATAATCCTAGATATTTAGGTTATGTGCAAATATAACCTTCTCCGGCAGATTTTGATCGAATTATGACAAATTTACCCCTGGTTTTAAAAATAAAACAAAACAAAATATTTTCCATGTCTTCTATCCCTTCCCGCCGCCTCTTCTTTCCCCTGACGTCTTCTTTCCCTACCCAACACGACGTATTCTTTCCATGCCCAACGCTGCCTTCGATTTTCCAGCGCTTGGCTGAGCGGCGCTGGAAATGGTGACGGATGGTGGCTGAGTTGGCGGCGGCTATGCCGGTGGCAAGCGATGAGAGGTCGGGAAGAGTTGGTGGTGATGTCGAGGTCAGTAGGTGGATGGTGGCAGATGGTGACGGATGGTGGTGGAGTTGGCGGCGGCTATGCCGATGGCAAGCGGGGAGAGGTCGGGAAGAGTTGGTGGTGATGTCGATGTAAGGGTGGTGGTGTGGTGGGCTTCGATTTAGGGTTTCGCTCGAGCTCCGCCGCTTAGATTCGCCGGCGAGTAGGAGGGTGGTTGGTGTGGCAGATGGGAACGGGCGACAAGGGAGAGGTTAGTAGGCGCGACAGCGGTATTTCGATTTAGGGTTTTGCTCGAGCAAGGGCGGCGGGAGAGCTGCAGACGGTGTTTCAATTTAGGGTTTCGCTCAGGCGGCGGACGGCGGCAGTTTCGCCGGAGGAGGATGGAGATCTATTGCTGGTGTGGCGGGCTCCGGAGGGGGTGACGATTTAGGATTTTGCTCAAGTGGCGGTGGCGGTGTTTCGATTTAGGGTTTTGCTCAAGCAGAGGCGGGCGACGGGAGGCAGTGGACGGTGTTTCGATTGAGGGTTGCGCTCGTGCAGCGGGCGGCAGGGTTTTCGCTGGAGGGGGGTGGAGGGAGGACAAGAAAACAAAAACGGGGGGTCAACTACCGGAAAACAAAAACGGGCAGTCAAATGTATGAACTCAAATGTATATAGTGCATGACAAACTCCAAAGACAATTCTAATGCAGTATATGTTGGTCCCTCCTTTTTTTTAAACGTAACATGAATTAATATATCAATTCGATTCAAATCTAAAATATCCCACAAAATAACATAGGCATAATCCAGTACCAACATAAAACTAAACATAAAGGTAAAATGCTCCTCGACTAAACATAGTTCTTAAAGCATAAGAGTAGTCAAAACCCTCCATATATGGACATCATCTAAGCAGCATCATCAACACCGGAGCACTGGTCTTCTACTTGGATCGCTGTCTCATCTTTCAACGCTTCCTCTTGAGCCTCCTCGTGTGCTTCTTCTTCCACTTGGCCCTCATGGCAACAAACTCGCTACTTCTTCCCGATGCGCGGGGGAGATGGACTCGCGGCGGAGATGGGTGAGTTGAGTGGAGTATATGTTAGTCCCTCCTTAAGAGGTTCGTCTTGTTTTTTCAGTCAATGTTTAACGCAATTATTTTACCATTAGTATTTATAATCACTTATATTTGAAATTATAAAATTTAATATTTTAAAGAATACATTTAATCCAATAATATCACAAATAATTATATTACAGTATTGTATATATATATATATTTAAAGATTGTCACTTTTAAAAGGATACATACCAATATAACTCTACCTACTTGAGCAAATACTAATATACCTCTCAGATAATGTTCAGTGCAAAAACAACCCTACCTAGTTGACATAAGTGCCTATATAACCATAAAACACTATTTCTGCTGTTGACCGATGTTGACCGCATTGAATTGACAAAAATGCCCTTAAACCTAAAGCCTATAAATGTTGGGACAATTTTGCCATAGGACCACCTCCTCCACCACTTAGCCACCTCCATCTCCACCGCCTCCAACCAGCCCCGCCATTGCCACCGCCACCCCAGCCAGTTCACCCCTTCCACTGCTTCAAACCAGTAAGCCACCACCCTCACCCCACCACTAGCCAGCCACCGCCACCACCCTACCAACCCCAGCCACAGTCACTACCAGCCTCACCCCCAACCTCAGCCACCGCCAGCCTCATCCACAGCCTCAGCCACCACCAACCTCACCCACCCCATCCCTACAGCCACCACCATCACCCCTCAAGCTATCCCTACCACCCAGCCCCACCAGTAATCGCCACATACGCCCGCTGACCCTTAACCCTAAACCAACGCCAACTCTTCCCCTTCTTTAAGACTTTAACCCATCCGGCTATGAAAAAGTAGATTCGGCGGAAGAACAAGCCTTTCGAAAGAAGAAGAGGAAAAGAATCATCAACTGGCGGCGTCGCGCATAGGCGGAGGTGACTTGGCGGAGGGTGGAGGCACTCAATAGCAGAGGTGCCCGGTCGCGGAGGCGATGGGTGGCTGCTCAGCCGCGGATGGGTGGTGATGTTCGGTCGATGGAGGGGTGTTGGACGTGTCAGGCATGGAGTTACAGAGAATTATAGAGAAATAAGAAAAAAATGTGGGGGAAGAGAAAAAGAAAGAGTTGCAGAGAACGAAAAAAAGAGGAGGTAGATTAGGGTTTGGAGGGTATAATTGTAAAAAAATATATTATTTTCATAGGAGTAAAATAGTCTTTTTTCGGCCAAAATAATCAAAATGGGTACGTTTGCACTTACATTAACTATCTAAGGTTATATTTGCACTTTCAATTATCAAAAGGTTATATGGCACTTATGTGAATTATATGGAGTTATAAAAACACTTTTCTTTTCTTTTTTTTTAACTACAAAAAATGAATTATTCTCATTCACTCATTAAATTCTCTACTCCCTCCGTCCTTCTAAAAGTGTCTCACCTATTCTTATTTCACCATTCATTGATGATTTTAAAATTTTAATATCTTAAATTATGTACAACAATAAATTATAAAAATTCCACATTCTAAAAATATAAATCATGATGAATCTAGCAATATGTCATACGATAATTTTCACATTTGTATATTTGAAGATTTTTCCGTGCAAATTGAATCAACTTTATTGATAAATAATAAATTAAGACACATGTAGATGGACAGAGGGAGTACTTTTTACTTAATTATTTTTACACATATCAACTAGAAGAAAAATACTTAAGTTTATTGTATTAAATACAAGAAAATAGAGCGAGTAATAAGATTTATATCAATTAGTATATGGTACATTAGGGATACATTGTGTACAGTATCCCCAACAAATAAATAACATGATCGATAATAAGCATTTAAAAATTAATTCAATCCCTAATATGTAGGTAAAGATAACTAACTACTCGTAGTTCTTACCTTTGGAGCAAAAGGCGATGACGCTTGCCCGCAGCGCCCCCACCTGCACAACACCACAAGCCTTGATGGAGGAGGTAAATTCACAGTAGCCCAGCGCCATGATCGTTGGCCGGCCATACTCGGTGCGCACAAGGGACCCCTGCCACAGCCCATAAGCCCGCACATGGGGGCCTGGTGCCGGCAAACTCAGGAAATCCCCACAATGCCGCTGCCGAGTTTCGAACCACTGACCATTGGAGCAGATGAACCAACTTCCAACCGCTGGGGAACACCATTGGGTGTAAATTACTGATATATATGGGGATACCATTTTTACAGTATACCGGGTGTATTATATAATTTCCGGATTTATAAAGTGAAATTTTCAATGGAAATTGGCTAGATTTGGGAAGTCTTGGTTTGGGGTCATTTTTCAACTATAAAAGGGAAAAAAGGAGTATTATTATTCAACTAAGAGCATGTACAATGATAAAAATATTAAAAGACCACTCTTGTAATTTCTTTTAATTAAATATTAATTATCTCTCTTTCACCTCACCAAAAACAATAAAAAAGAAATCACTTTATTTTTACCCCTACAGTGGTAGAAATTACTAAGAAATCACTAGATGGACCCCACTTGATTTTCTTTACCATACTCATTAATTTTATCATTAATATTTAATTTAAACAAATTTTTATACCCAAAATAATTTGAAATGTAAAAATTAATAATAAGATTTTAATTTTACTATTTAATATCGTAATTTAAATATAAATTTTATAAATATAATTTTGTTCATTTATAATTATTTTTTCAATTAAATTAAGTTTCCGAAAATAAGTTGACAGTGGCTCTTTTGTTTGTACGTTAATTTTGTTTGTAAGTTAATTTTGTTTGTAAATTAATTTTGTTTCTAAATTTAATGTTGTGAAGTGATTTCGTTTTAAATTTCTATTTTAGTTTCTTATTTTGTACATTAATTCTAATTTCACAAAGTCTTGTTTTAGACAATCTAAAGTTTAGGCAGGGTCTGTTATGAAATTAGTATAAATATTAATTTTGGGATGAGTTTTTCTTTAAATATACTAATAAATCTAGGGATGAGTTTTTCATTAAATATACTAATATTTTCTTTTCCTAATGTGCAATTATCAAAATACTATAAATATCACAAAAAATATCAGAATTTTCATTTTTCTTTCCTCCTCCTCTGATCGGTAACCACCTCCGGCCGACGGTTACCACTGGATTCCGCCAAATTTATACCAATCTCCACCGCCTCCGTCGGTATCTCGGCAGAATCTCACCGAATTTTTATCGTGTCGTCGCTTTGTAATTCGACTCTTCGAAACCCTAGGCCTCGATGCCGCCATCGCGCTTCTTCTTCTTTTTCTTTTTCTTAAAGTTGCAGTGGTTACTGCTCTGGCGTGGCGGAGCAATTCGAATCGAAAATTGACGCTGACAACAACGCAAGGCGATGACGCTGGGGTTAGTCAACGTCGCCGCTAGGGATGCAAACGTAGAGGCAAGGCGAGGGATCCACGGTGTCTATATTTTGCCTCTTGCGATGGATCCATAACTTCTGCAACTCGACTTCGTGACGGATCCATCACGATGGCAAGGCCTTGCGACTCCGGTTTTCCTTCAGACGACGACGATTTGGATCGGTGGAGAAGAAGGTCGTGCATGCAACCACGCGCGGGCGTCGCTCACGGTGATGGCGCACAGACATGAGCGAAGCTTCATCATTTGAGCGGTGAGATTTAATATCATTTTCTACTTTTTTAAAAGACTTGCTGAGGTTTAAAAACTACTTGACTGAGGATTTTGTCATCGATACTTGTTTGGTCTAGTGATTAGCACTCTTGTTGTTGAGGTTGAGGTCTTGAGTTTGAATATCTGTGTGGCCTTTATTTTAAACAATTTATGTTCTTGATTTATATGCTGATGTTTTATATTATATGAATGAGTGTTTTTACAATACAAGCCTTTGGTGTAGTGGTTATTGCTCTATGCTTTGAGGTTAAAGACATGGGTTCAAATCCCACCAGGTTCTTTTAAATCTTTTTTTATTCCTGAGGTACTGTAGTTTTTATTATTGATGTTCGTAGTTTTTTTCCTCTTATGTTGACGTTATTCATTATTCAGGTGAGATTTAATTGATATGAGTTGAGGTTTTGCAATTTTTTAAGGGTGATATAGAATGATATTTGTAGTTTTTTTTTATAAAAAAACTTATGATGACGTTTTTCATTATCAGGTTGAGGTTTTGGTAATAGGAGCTGATGTTTGTAGTATCTTTTTTCTTATGTTGATGTTTTTCATTTTCTGGATGAGGTTCAGTTGTTCGGAGTTGATGTTTGTAGCTTTTAGGTGATATTTGTAGTTTTTTTAAATAAAAATTTGTTGACATTTTATGATTTTTTGAGTGAATAATCTATACTCTTGAGGTATCGTAGTTTTTTTTTGTTTTTTGTTTTTTTGTTGTTGTTTTTCATTTTCCGGGTGAGTTGTAGTTGACAAGAGTCAATGTTTTGTATTTGGGGGGG
>JAULKK010000001.1:9177179-9191430 GCA_032355705.1 Rubia peregrina | reverse complement strand
GAGAGCTGATGATGAATGCCCTTAGACGCAAAATGTGATCTCATGCGATGATTCAGAAACTCGGTTCCACCATCACTTTGAAACACTTTAATAGTAGTAAAAAACTGGTTCTCAACAAGACTAGAACCAGTACGGGAGCGAGTACCGCATCCTTGCTTCTCCATTATCCTTGCTTTAAACATAAATAGAAGAACACATGTACGATGAAATTTTTTAATACACTTATTTTTTGACAAAAAATCAAATTTATAATTAATTAATTATTTTCAATTTAATTGTGAGAAGAATATATTGCATAATATTAAATTAAATTTTTTAATCAAAAACACTCCAGCTAGTCATATATAATAATTCTTTGCACTATCTAATAGTTAATAAAGTTTAATAAAAAAATTAATTTCATATTTATTATTCTAAGATTATTTATATTTTAATAGCACGCATTTATATATATGGAGCCACGCGAAGGACGGAACGAGTCCATCATATATAAAGTGTAGTCCTCTCTCTTATAATATTTTCACGACGTCCAAATTACTAATAGTTTAATCCTACAAAATACAAGATTGGCTAAGAAATTTAATCAGGTCAAAAAATTAGATTGACTCATGTCCTAATTAAATTAGAATGATTATTATTGACAAAGAATTTAATCACGGAAAATTAGATTGGATCAATTTTAAAGTGGAATGACTATTGCATACGGGTAGAAGTTGATTAAATTGCACTAGATTATGTCTTAACAGTAAGTACACTAGTATTACATTTAGCAAAAAAAAAAGTAGTATAATTTAATAAAAATATATTTAATGGTACATTTAAATCTGTTAGTTTGTATAAGCATTGATTAACGTATAATGTTATGAGAAAGACTCATGTGAGACCGTCTCACCATAACTTATGGTGAAACAAGGTACAAAATAAAGTTTTAAAAATTACATAAACTACCCCATGTCATTTCTCATATTTAAATAATTGTATTTAAACCCTCTGTCTCACCATAAGATTGGGTGAGACCGTCTCACCCAAGTCTTTGTATAATGTTATTATTACATTCGAGCATATTTAAGTAAAAAAACTACACATGAGATTCATATATTTACACGTACTCGCTCTTCAAAAAACATAACCGCACCACAACCCTTCGTCTTCTTCTTCAATCTTTTTCCCCATCTTTCCATTAGGGGAGATGGGGAACAACAGTTTATTTAAATTATGTTTCTGTTGTTCAATAAGTGTGAGATTTATCTCCACAAATTAGTTTTATTTTTCGACATGATCGATTAGATCGTAGTGTTCATGATTATAGCTCGATTTAGTTGTTCACATTGATGTATTGTTCTCGATCTGCTTTACAAATTGTGTGTTTGTAATTTTGTTTGTGGTTTTGCTTTTGGGTTTCCATTAATTTTGATGCGTCACATTTGTGTCAGATCTGCGTTTTTTAAAGCGTTTAAAATTCGGACAACATAAATCGTGGTTGGATCAAGTAGTGTTACAGTTGTAGAAGATCTTTGTTTGGTGCAGTGATATTGATGCGTGATATGCTCCTCTTTGCCAAGTGGTCATGTTTTTCGCAGGAAGCAAGTTAATATCCCTGAGGGTGATGTTACAATTTTTTATTGGATCTCTGATCTGTAATAGTACAGACGATCAGTCTGTTTGATATGTAATTTATATATACTTGCAATATGTTAGTTATTGCTAGAGACTAGTTAGATTAGATGTCAATTCCACTCATTGTAATCGCTGCTGAGCATTTTTCCCAGCATTTTGGAATGACTGATTTTTTTCTTCAAAAAGTAAAAAAAACTACACAAAATGTCAATTTGTCAAATATCTATAAATGTTCAACACATAAAATTGGTACACATCATATGATAATTCACTTTTGACCAACTGTGTGTAAATAGCAGTTTTCTTTCTATTTACACCACCTATTTATCTATTAAACATTTCATCTTTTTACATTTTCAAGTTTCATTTCGCCCACATTCCACAAAAGGTGGAATATGTGTTATCTATTTAATTTTAATATGAATCAATTTTTTACTAGGTACCATTGTTACTGTATCTCGGAGACCCAACATACTAATTGTTAATATTATACTTTATCTGGGAGAAAAATTAAATGCAACAAATTGCTCATTGCGGGTAAAAAATTATAGTGAAAATTTGTTCCGAAATGAAACAACTTTACATTTTTGTAGTTTCAATCTTGGTAAAGTTGTACGGTCCACCACAAAAATTATTTACAAAAATTCAATGATGAATATTGGATATCTTGTGGGTTATCATGTGAAGGTAAATATCCATGGTAAACCTTAGTAGAACTCGGTATTTCGTTGGTAAGGTATGCATTGAACTCGACATCCCAAAGCGACACATAAAGGTATCTGGTTAGAGTAAAGAGGAAGTGGATTCTGGTAGTATTTAGAGTGGGAAAGTGTTCTAGATCCATGTAATAATCCTTGTAAACTTGCCTTTCAAAAAGTCTTTTGCTTATGTATTGTGATAAAACTTTACACTTTGATAACTAGCACCCAAGCACGTGACCTTTGGACCATTGTGCATGTAGAATGTACATAAGATAACGATACAAAATACAATTTTACATTTTAACAAAAAAAAATGAAGCATATGTAGTGATTCAGGGAACAGATAACCTTAAATAATTATAAAATATATTTACAATTAAATATCAAACACAAAATCATTTGCAACATTTAGAAATTCATGTCTAGTAAACGAGCGTAAACACCAATTGTGGAATTGGAAGTAGAAATCAAGCTCAGCTACTTTGCAGCCAATGACAACTTCTAACCAGGAAGTGTAGGAATGAATATGCACGTTGTTCTTATAGCAGGAAAGTGACAGGGACAATGGAAATAGGAAGGTGAACGATGCAACTTAAATCCCTTGTAGAGTTTCATATGTATTTTATTTCTCTCGGTCCTTGTCCCACTACATTCATTTACCACTTTCTAATCTAACTATTTATTTCATCTCTTTAGATTTTTTTAATTGGCAATTCATATATTTTTTAAATATTTTATGTTATCATGTCTCGATTTAACAGAAAATATACAATTTATATATGGTATTTCACTCCTTATCCCTTATAATAAAATGAGAATATATTTTTAAATAGTCAAAATTAATTGACATTTTCTAATCATTATAAACTTGGCCTTCACAAAGTATTTTGCTTATTTATTGTGAGAAAACTTTACCTTTTATTTCTAGCACCCAAACATGTGTGTGCATAGAACGCACATAAAATAAAGATACAAAATAAAATTTAAATTATTCAAAAAAATGCATATGCAGTTATTCAGGAATAGGCAACCTTAAAAATTATAAAAATAGTTTTACAATTAAATATCCAACACGAAAGCATTTGCAACATTTAGTCATTCACGTGTAGTAAATGTGTGTGAACTCCAGTTATGAATTGGAAGTGGAAATCAAGTTCGGCTACTTTGCAGTCAATGGCAATTTCTAACCAAGAATTGTAGGAATGAATATGCACGTTTTTCACATAGCAGGAACATGTCCGGGACAATGGCAATACGAAAGTGCACGACGCAGTTTAAGTCTCTTGTAGATTTTTGTATGCCTTTTATTTCTCTCTGTCCTTGTCCCACTACGTTCATTTATCACTTTCTAATCTAACTATTTATTTTATCTATTTAGATTTTTGTAATTGCCAATTCATATTTTTTTAATCTTTTATGTTATCCTGTCCTGATTTAATATAAAATATACAATTTATATATGGTAGTGCACTCTGTATCCCTCGTAATAAAATGAGTATACATTTTTAAATAGTAAAAAATAATTGACTTTCATATTGTTTAGAGACAGTGAATACGGAATAAATCTAATTATGTGGATACAATATTTATCGTACATAGAGATACCATATACATTACGAATAATATATCTTAAGGATTAATGGTATTTACTGATTTAATAGTCATGCTTTTATTATAATTTTGACCTGTATAATTATCATAGTATACATCGATTATCTTCAGCAGCTAAATTATCATTTATATACTTATAGATTGACACAAGTTTGATACACATGGCATGCACGTCTCCTGCATTGTCAGAAATATTATTTGATACTTATGCCATGAATGATCATCCGTATATGCATACATAGAAGTGAATATAGTGGGGGATTATCTAATGAAGCATTGATTCTTAATGTCAATTGTACTTACAACTCTCTTTATTTTCTTCTTTGTTATGTTAGAAGCTCACTTCTTCTAAATAATGGTTAGTTTTCGAACCTATGATGTAAGAAAAATTAGCTTAGTTTTTTTTATATAAAGACGTGGATTCCATGAACTCCTACCGCCATTTAGAGATAGTTTTATTAACGAGAGTACACTTGATTACTATCACATACTATGCATGATTGGGTACAGTGGATAAATACTTGAGCCCTGCACGCGCCACCTATGTAATTAATAATAAGAAACTTTAATTGTACCTCGGGGATATGCACCTCATTGTATCCCCAGCAGTACAAATTATGTATAACTACTAGGTAGTTAAATCCCACAAAAGTGGAATATTATTACCTTTTTAAATTTAAATACGAATAGACTTTTCTTTACTAGGTACCATTGTTATTGTATCTCAAGTGCCCAAAATAATAATTTTTATTATTATACCTTATTTGGAAAAATAAATGAAATTTAATGCTAATGGCCGGTCAAAAATTATAATGAAATTTTGATCCTGATACATATTCTCTTGTTGTTTCGATCTTAGTAGTGTTGTACAGTCTCCCGAATCAATTATTTTCTAGGGATTCAACGATGAATATTGGAAATCTTGTGGGTTATCATGTGAAGGTAGATATTGCAAATCTTAATCAAACTCGGCCTCTCGTTGGTAAGGTATGCATTGAACTCGGCATCCCAAAGCTGCATCTAAAGGTATAAGGTTAGAGTAATGAGGATGTGGATTTTGGTAGTATTTAGAATATGAAAGTGTTCTAGATCACTATGATAATCCTTATAAACTTGGCCTTCGGAAAGTCTTTTACTTATGTATTGTGACAAAACATTACACTTTGATAACTAGCGCCCGAGCACATGCAACCTTTGGACAATTGTGTGCATAGAATGTGCATAAGATAAAGATACAAAATACTATTTTACATTTTAAAAAAATGCATATGTAGTTATTCGGGAATAGGCAACCATAAATAATTATAAATAATTATAATTAAATATCAAACACGAAAGCATTTGCAACATTTAGAACTTCAAGGCTAGTAAATGTGCATAAACTCAACTTATGGAATTCGAAGTGGAAATCAAGCTCAGCTACTTAGCAGCTAATGACAATTTACAACCAGGAATTGTAGGAATGAATATGCATGTTGCTCATATAGCGGGAAAGTGACATGGACAATGGAAATAGGAAGGCGAACGACGCAGCTTAAGTTCCTTGTAGAGTTTCAGATGTCTTTTTATTTCTCTCGGCCCTTGTCCCACTACATTCATTTACCACTTTCTAATCCAACTATTTATTTTTATCTATTTAGAATTTTTTTTAAACTGGCAATTTATATTTTTAAAATTTTTTGTGTTATCCTGTCTTGATTTAATAGAAAATATACAATTTATATATGGTAGTGCACTCCGTATCTCTCGTAATAAAATGAGAATGTATTTTAAAATAGTAAAAATTAATTGACATGTTCAAATTCTTATAAACTTGGTCTTCACAAAGTCTTTTACTTATTTATTGTGAGAAAAATTTACACTTTTTATTTCTAACACCCATACACTGCCTTTGGACAATTGTGTGCGTAGAACGTGTATAAAATAAAGATACAAAACTTTTCTAATTTCAATTTAGGATAGTCGTTACCTGTTCAAACCTTCGTCGTTACCCGTCCAAGATTTCAATTTAGTCGTGTTGAAGGCTTACCGTACCGTTCTTGCTCAATTTCAACCTCGAGGTGTGACCAAGATGACTGGTTTTTTTCCAGAAATGTGTAAACATGTTGGCAAGGATTTGAAAGTTAATGTGTCTACTAGGTTTTTTCAATGATGAAGATCTGGGAACAAAGGATAATGATTCACTCTTTGCCACAGCGTTCCTAGGAATCAACTCGAGAATTTTTTTCTAGTAATTGAGGGGCGTGGAAGGAGGAATATGTGTTTATAAAGTGTACTGATGGAAAGCTGATGCCATTGTGGAATGTTGTTGTACCTTTTGATAGGCAATCACATAATTTAGGAAAGTTAAAGAATTTAGGATTGTGAAGGAGCTAATTCCTTATTCCGGTGAGATAGGAAGGCCTAATAGAAAATGAGGTTGTTACTTTTTATTTTTGTAGACGGGTGTGAATTAATGATTAATTTATGTGCTTCGTGTTTATTATTTAATATTTTCGTATGTTTTCAGAGATGAAGTTGTCAAGGATAGCCGCGAGAGCTCCTGTTAGTCGGGAGGTCGTAGTGGATGAACGTTATGATGAGTTCAGACTCGATCATAGATGTCGAGGGAAATGGAATGGAAGAGACAAGTCAAAGGCGAAAGGAAGTAAGGTGGATACAAGAGTACTGTCATTTAATGAAGGTCGTCAACCGAATATGAAAGGCTCTGGGTCTGGTGCGTCTAAGCATAATGATGGGAAAAGGGGAGAGGGGAATGTTGGTCCATTAAGAGTACAAAATATTGCTAGCCCTATTTCCAAGGCGGCTAAGTCTCTGGAAGCTGTGGATATTCCCTCCTCAATCTGGTGTGGCGGTGAATGATTATAAGAAAACCCCGGCGATGACGATTTGTGCTTGGCCGTCGGGTATCACCGTGATTTCTACAAAATTTATTTGAAGCAAATTCTTTTGCCACATACTCATATGTCCCAAGAGAATTTATCATATTATTGGGCATGCTAAGTAAGACAAACTATAATTTATCATATAGGAATTGTACTTGACATAATTTTTTATTCAAATGACAAATTTATTTTCTTTTTTATTTAAGCATAAATAAAATATAGTACTTGCGTGTCATCAAATATACTTTAAAAAAAGACCGATTATCAATATATCATAATAATATTCATATATCAATTAACATGAATCAAATTCATATATTAATCTATAATTATCAATGAAAGATTTTATACCACTGTTAGTAAATAAATTAAATACATATACACTTATATATATATATTGCGGAATCAAAAGCTTGATTATTCCAAGATCACAATGAAATCAATAAATTAATATTAACATGTTAATAAGAATGGAGAATTCATACCTTGTTACGAATTGAACCTCAACTACAGTAGTTGTTGATCACTCGTAGCCGCACATTTGTGTTGCCTCCAACCTATCCACACGAACCGTATCATAAATCCAAAATAGATAGATTGTTTATGTATTCTATGTTTGATAGCCAGACCAAAATGAGAGTTGTATCTATTTCTGAATACATGGATGAATATAAATTAGCTATCATATATGGGCTTGGCCCAATATGGGGAAACCCTAGGTTTTTTCTGCCTATTTATACTCCAATCTTTGAAGATTACCTTAATCATAAAATAATCTTCCCAATCTATTTAATCTGATAAATAGTCCTATTATGTTGGACCCTTATGTTCCAATTCAAGTTCGTAGTAAAATTATTTTACAATTCATTATTTATTGGATTTAGGACATAATACCAACTAGTTTGCGCATGTTTTTTTAGGTAGCAATAGTATATACGTGCCATTATTTTTTATTCATCAATCAGTTATGGTTTGGAGCTACGATTTTGCACTAGGTTAAAGGTTTTCATACCCAAATGAGGTTTTTAGTGTATAAGACAATCAAACTATTATTGAGATGATTGTAAATAGTTCGTTAGAGTAGCGTTATTTTCTTCGCTCTAGAAAGAGTTGGGTTTTTTCGATGTTTAAGGACTCTTCAGTTTTTATAGCTTTGAAGTTTATATTTAATTTGACAATTTAAGTTTTAATGATGTTTTATGATTTTCAGTTGATGTTTTGTTTATTATAGTTGATGTTTATGATTTTCAACTTCACAATTATATTGATGTTTTGTTAGTTGTAGTTGATGTTTTATGATTTATTTTGAGCGGGGGACTTTCATTCGGCTCCCCAAACCATTGAATGTAAATTGTTACATAAAGGTTTATCCAAGGGTAATTTGGATTTGAGAAAAAGATTTACATGCTGTGAGTGTGGAAAAAATGAAGTGGTGGACATGATTCTAAAGTATTTTCCTCCACCCCCTGTGTCGAACAATATGTAGCCAGGCATCCACTATTCTTCACCATCCCTATGTTTTATGATTTTCAGCTGATGTTTGTTAGTTGTAATTGATGTTAAGATTTTCAGTTGATATTTTGTTAGTTGTAGTTGATGTTTACATGTAGTTTATTGAGGCTTTTGTCTTAGAGTTAATATTTAATATTTAATTTGACAATTTGAGCTTTGATGATGTTTTATGATTTTCCATTGATGTTTTGTTAGTTGTAGTTGATGTTTTATGATTCTCAATTTGATGATTATATTGATGTTTTGTAGTTGTGGTTGATGTTTTATGATTTCCAGTTGATATTTTGTTAGTTGTAGTTGATGTTTATGATTTTCATTTTGACGAACATGTTGATGTTTTGCAAAATTTTGTTTGATATTTGCTTGATGTTTTGTTTTGATTTTTTTGAAGATTGTAACATAAAGAAGAAGAATAGGAAAAAATGGAGAAAGTTCTGTGTTGCCGTTTTCAAAAGCCATGGTGAATTTTAGACAAAAAATGAAGATGAGAGGGGTTGTGTATGAGGCGAAGAGGTATTGTATATAGGAGGGAAAATATGGGAAAGGGGGGGGGTGGGGTAAAAGTTAACGCATCAAGAGTGTTGCTGTATAGGAGGGAAACTAAGGGAAATGGGATAAAAGGAAACACAGCAAAAGTTGTTGTGTGGGAGGAAAAATATGAAAAAAGGTGAGGAAAAATATGAAAAATTGGATAAAAGGAAACACGGTATAAGCTGATCCATGGGAGGAAAAACATGGAAAATGGGAAGGAAAAATATGAAAAATGGGATAAAAGGAAATGCAATTGCAACAACTACTGTGTGGGAGGGAAAAAATGGAAAAGGGGGAGGGAAAATATGGAAAATGGGATAAAAACAAATGCAGCAGCAAGAGTTGCTATGTGTGAGGAAAGATATGGAAAATGGGATCAAAAGAAGGGAGACAGATTTTAAAATTGGAGAAATGTCCTTGCAAGAAATGTTGAGAAGCCTAGGATAAAACTTACAATCTCTATCTAAAGTTTAGAATACGGGAGACCATTTAAAATGCATTGCAATACTATATGAAATAAACATCAAATCAGTCTAAATTATAAATAATTGCATGTAAGAAAATTTTGAGTTGTAAACCCGAACTAAAGCGGAAAAAACCTAAGTACCTTCTCCGTCCCAAGGAGTTTTGCAGAAAGAGAAAACTCATCTCAAAAATTTGAGTGGGTCCTCTGTCAGTCCACGTTAGCAAATTGGTCCATGTTCCAAAAATTTTAACCAAGGTAAAATCTGCTTTGAAGGGTAAATCTCTCCCTCCATTTTTCGATTCCCGCGTTATTTTACATAGGGATTGAGCCAAATTACCTTTTTGGCAGCTTTTCATAAGACAAAGCAGACAGTAAATCTAAAAATCTAAATACAACACTACAACACCCTAAACAAAATGTACAAAGTCAATTCAAGATGGCCTAAACTGAATCTAAAGCTCCAAACCCCAAACCCAAACTTTCTTGGGTTAGTTTTCGAAAACCCTCAGCTTTAAAAGTTGCATTTCATCGAGCCCTCCAAAACTCCCAAAGGAGTTGGTTGCTCTCTGAATTGTGCATCTTCCTACTCATCCTTGGGTTTTTTTGGTGAAGCGAGTGAAGAAAAACTTGTCCAACAAGGAAAGGTAGCACTTGGGGGGAGTTTCTTCCAGAGAACAACCAAAATGAGAAGATTCATCACTGCAAAAGGGAAGAGGCAACAATGATGTTCAACTATAGCATCCGTACAGTAAGCACAATCTGTTCTAGGGCCCGTGCTCAGTTAACTTACGGGCAGCCCCTTGATCTCCGTCATCAGATGTATAGATATCCTCCGGCAAACAAGAAACCCATAGACCTGGATACCTTGAGAGCACTGCCTGCAATTAAAAGGACTATTAGAGGGACAACGCCGACTTTAGGGATAGGGAAAAGCAGTGTACAAAGAGATATTACAACAAAGATAATCTGGAGCCACACAAACAACATCAAACCAGCTCTCAAAGCAAAGTAAGCAAATAGGAGTATAAATATTCAGATTCAACAAGATATTGTGACACCACATATAACGAAGAATGATCCAGATTTCAGGGTTGTGCCCTGGTCTGATGGTTTTAATATAAATATGGTGAGTCAACCATCAAACTCACCAATTTTTAAAAATTTAGACCTCGGCCTTTTCAACTCCATACAATCGTTATAGCAATAAAATGCATAATCAAATGTTCCTCATCTAATGCAAGTAGTATATTCAGCATTTGAAAGGGAAGATTCCAACACATTTAACAAAGTGTACATTACCCATTAGCAGACTATGATCAAGATAATGAAGGTTCAGGGGTCCAACAATTAAATAATGCCACACATGAACATGGTCATGCTACTAAGGGAGGGAGGTTACCAAGACTTCTACAAGAAAGGCAAGATGTGGTAAGGGGAAACATAGAGCACTTATTGGAGGTACAAGGCATAGATGCAAGCATTATTCCTCTAATGACTAGCTTATGGTATGCATCATGAGGGCATTTAACTCATTTTTAGGGGGTTGGTTAGGTGGCTAATTTTGCAAGCCAAGAACATCTTGCTTTTGTTGTGCTTAAGATGTTCCATCCCAACCCCGTATGAAATGTAATTGTCAGATATTGAATGCATGAATTTCATTTCTGCAAAATGTTTATTTTTAAAAAAATCTAGTATACTCGCAACAGATAGGGAAGATGAACCATTTGATTGAAAAATCATAGTTAAACTATTATTTTCATTCCAAAACAACATACAAAGCAAGGGAAGGTGAAGATTTATTTTAAATGCCACACATTAACAGCAAAAACGACGATGGAAGATGTATTTTTTTAAGTAACAGCAAACCTGGCAAGGGAAGATGCATTTTTTCCAAACACTATAGCAAGCAGAAACATCATACAAATCATAACACAAGTTATATTCTTTTACAAACAATAAATGAGGAATGGGAGATGCACTTTTAATCAGAAAAAACCTTACCAAACAGTAAAACATCTCAGCAAACTGTTAACAACATAAACCATCACAACCAGAAGCTATATTTTTTTTTACAAACACCATACCAATAAAAAAAATAGCATACATAGCATAACACAAGAAATTTTTCTTCCCAAAAAGCAAATTCGGCAAGGGAAGATGCACCTTTTATCCAAAAAAACCATACCAAACATAAAACATCTCAGCAATCAGAAACTTAAAAATGGAAAAGGCACAAATATTGGTACCAACAGGCCTTGCGTGACTTTAAAAAAGGAGAATGATATCACCGTATTATAAAGATCTTAGAAATTTCTTCAGAACTTGAAACCGAGAGGGAAGATGGATTTTATTTATATTGTTTGCCTATTTATTTTTCGAATTCCATCTTGGTGGCTACCACAGCTGACGAATCAGTAAAAAAAACACAAAAAGCACTTTAGGGTTATGGATAATAGTCTAAAGTTGCCGAAAGCATCACGAATAACCATAGAGTTAGGATTTTAACTTATTTTTGACGTCCGAGGAACAATCACCAGTGGAGGCTTTCCTTTTGAATCGCCCTATCCGACTTATCTCACGATAACCGAGTGCCAATGATATATCATAGCATTGTTACCCTTCGAAGTGTCATCAGAGTGGCTACTGGAGTCAGAAGCTCCGTCCGCCGCTAACCACTCCGCTGAGGAGGAGCAGTTTGAAGCCCCTTCATCTCCGATGTGGGGTTTATCCTCACCCACTAGATTCGAGCAAAAATCAACCAACTGCTGCAAGTTTAAGCCATCTCCGGCTGCATGCAACGAGTTATTGGGCTTGTTAACCATAGAATCATCCACGACGATACCTAAGGTGACCGAATCTGACCCATATCGGCCACTACAATCAACCGGCACAGCCGCGTCATCCGCGAAGGCATCAACCCTCAAATTCGAGGTTAGGTCATCTGACTCTATTTCTTGTACAAACTTCGACCTACTGTAGGTGTCAGAAATGTAACAACGAGAGCACCCCCACATGATTCACCGAAAGAGGTTTAAAATGGGCAATTGAATGAGCAGTAAGGTTCGAATTTTTGATTATCACATAAAGGTTTGAGAGAATCGAAAAGAAATCTGTTAGGATTGAGTAAAATAAGATCTAGGGTTTCAGTTTCGGGGGCGGCATTAGAGATGGAGAGCGCCAGATGAGATGAAGATGAATAGAGCGCCTGGTGGTGTAGGGTTTTGAAAAGTGAGAAATAAATGAGAGAATCCAAAGAAATGAAGGGATAACATCAGTGGGGGTCATGACCATGTGAAATACATTTCATGATGAGCATTGATTGGAAGAGAAGGACGGTTGGGTGGTGGAAGGAATAAACTTCAGCCCAACCATAATGTTCAACTTTGAATGAGTGTAGACAATAAATCAGGGTATTAAATGGTGTTAATGATGAAAAAATGTTGGATTAATTGCTGATTTTTTGTGTTATTTTTTATTTTTAGTATGGGTAAGATTGTAACATCATTTATTAATTTTGTCAAAAGTGAAAATTTTCAAAAGTGTACATCTTCTAAGATGGACAAAAAACTAAAGTGTGCAGAATTCCAGGAGGGAGAACTAGAAAAGTTAGAGTTGACCAAGAAAGATTAGAAAGGACCTGCGATTAAACAAACCCAATCCAAGCCCAAACTTTGACACTAGTCCAATTTAAGAACGCGGTTTCTTTTCCAAAAACGCCAAATTCCTCATTTTTGTGCCAAGCTGTTCAGACGTTTCATTCTTTCTTTCCCTTCAATTCAATTTTGTCCAGGAAGATCGGGATCGGCTCGTGAAAATTGAATTGAATGGGAACTCCCGCGTTTCCTAATCTCGGCAAGCATTGCAGCGTTGAAGATTGCAGGCTCATTGACTTTTTGCCTTTCACCTGTGATTCCTGCAACCAGGTAAATCTTTAATTTTTCTTGCATATTCTTGTTTGGGATTTATTTATTTCCTTGACCCTTTAAGCCCTGCTGCGAATGAAAAAAGTTGTGATCTTTGATTAGCATGAAGTTAATTGAATGAAGTAGTTGTTTAGTTTGGGTTTTGGAGATTTGAATTGAGATAAGCGTTGTAAGCTTAGTTTGGGAACTAAAAGGTATTTACTTCAATAATGTTTGAACGGTCAAACTTGTGTTCAGGGGTTGCATAATTTTGGGGTAGCCGATCGTTATAATCTCAATTATACATTTACATGATCAAAAAACAATTCTCTGGTTCGATTTAGTAAAAGAGGTTTGCATGTTCGGAACTGACATCACTGGTTGCATTGTTCTTATTACGGTGAGATTGGTGTTTGCAAAGAGAATGTTTTACCTAAGAATTGAAGGAGGGTAACCACATTTTTTACAAAATAAAACTAAAACATAAAGGCAATTTAGGTTAGTATTAGGCTCTTTGAAGAATGGTTATTGTACTGATATATCTTAATGTAGTTGTCAAAATTGGTTTGCCATTGTGGTTGGCGTATCTGTATCAGTATGAAATGTTCTAGTCTATGTTGAAGTTTATGACTCCATCCATTTCTTCACTGTTGACACAATTTTTAGTTAACTTTTTTCAGATATGTTTTACCCGCTATAACTTTAAATTACATATAATAATGGTGTGTTTATTTTGGGTGAAAAAATAGGCTTATATAATATGACTCCTGCAGGTATTTTGTTTAGACCATCGGAGCTATGGTCGGCATCAGTGTCCAAAAGCCAACAAAAATGATGTTACAGTTGTTGTTTGCCCCCTCTGTGCAAAAGGTGTTCGCTTGAATCCAGATGAAAACCCTAATATCACTTGGGAGTCGCATGTAAACATCGACTGTGACCCGTCAAACTTTGAGAAAGCCACCAAGAAAAGAAAGTGTCCTGTGCCTGGCTGCAGGGAGATTCTAACGTTTTCAACCACAATTAGGT
>JAULKK010000001.1:9122158-9132489 GCA_032355705.1 Rubia peregrina | reverse complement strand
CTTATATATATATATATATCTTTATATCTAGCGTAGTATTTACCATTATATGAGCAAACGCTTAGGAAAATCCCTTGGCTCCATGGATGACCCCGACTTGCCATTATCTACTAGTTGTAGTTAAGAGCATTTTAGGGCTTAAAATAGTAACTTTGAGAGGTACGACGAGGATCTCCCAGGCGCCTAGATCTTCCTTTTGATCTCATCATTAGGTGGCTCACGAGTATTTTTTTAATCTTTGTAGAAGACCACGAACCTTAAGTCGTGGTCGTAGATTTGAAGGTCACTCGCAAGGGTTGTAGTAGATTTGAAGCCACGAACCTTAAATTGTGGTAGTATATGGAATTGGGACCAAAAAAGGTGGATTCAAAATTTACAAAGGCCAAGTCCAAAGCGGAAGAATTATTGTCCGGGAGTTACATAGAGTTTGAGAAAAGATCTGAGAAGAATCAGGACTTTAGGATCATACCATTAGATTCTTATTCTCGAGCTATGAAATTGACTTCAATAAGTCTCAAATTGGACCAACGGTTCATCTGTAACGGAGTAAAGAATTTTGGCAATCAAACAAGCAGCCGCCGACACGGACAATATACACTTGGCATGAACCAAAAGCTAGCACGGCCAAGTACCAGCCGACATGGCTTGTGTTGGGAAGCCTTGGCACGACCCATATCAACTGGCATGGATGTGTCAGATTTCAGCATGAGGGGTCCCCGTTAAGGCTGGTTGTGCCACTCCAAGTCAGTTTTCACTCCTTGGCTAAGTGTGGGAGCGGGACGTTCCATTTTACACGGTCCATGCCATTTCAAGTCACAAATGACAAGACCATCACACGAGATGTGAAGAATAACGTGGGGTACACTGAGGTACTGATTAAAAGGAGAATCCAGACGATGTGGCACACCAAGCGACGCGTGACGTGGATCAGAAGGAGAAAAATGAAGACCCGGTTGACGGCCCGTGTCAGATGACACAAGCTGCACCGGGACAAAGGGGAATGGTCCCTGCCAGAACTGGTACCCTGTAGTAGCATGTCCAACATGTCCCATACTAGAGCCATCATGAGCGGCATGATCTGTGCCAGGTCCGGCACCCCGTGCCAGCACGACTGGCACGAGCCGTGACACGAAGCACCCCTCCCCCCCGGCACCAATTACGGCTGCTAAGATTTTTGGCCACTTTTGGGGCTATTTTTAGGCCCATTTCACCACTACTATATATATATAGACCAAGGCCAATTAGGGTTTATGTTTTTATGTTCATATGTTAACTTGAAGAAGAGTTTAGAGAGAGAAAACTCTCCTCCTTCTCTCTAGATTTCTTCTTTTCATCTTTTATTTTCCTCTTTGCCCAAATCCAATGAGATATTTGGATTAAATGTCTAGGGAGTAGTTATAAACTTGTGAATTATATTTGTATTCATGTGTTAATGTTTATTTTGTGAGATTTCTAGATCTATCTATTTCTACGTGTTTTTATGATCATTATGCTGGCTTGATTTTGATATTCTTGTGAATTGCATGATTAGGACACTTTGTTGGCACACAACTAAGTATATTTTCATGTCGGTGCACTATTGCTACCCCCTGGTTAAGGAAACCTAGATGCGCTTGGGTTGACGATAGTCCGAAACTGGGCGTGTGCATGGAGGTTACCATTATTAATCGTCAGAATCAACCATGCTCTAGTTAGCTGACCAAAGGGGTCTGAAGGTTTATGGTAGAGATAGTTTGGGTAGAAAAACTAGGAATCACCTTGTTGATCTTAGAGCCATCGATAAGACGGCTGCTTCGTTTGTATGCCTAGGGGTAGTTTCGTTCGTGGTATTCCGCCTAGGACTTAATCGCACGGGAGAGAATCAGATATGCGCAATGAGCCATAGCTTATGTTGCACTCTCCTAGTTGCGGAGGCGAGGCTGATGAAAGAGCCTATTTGATCATTGTCCGCACCACGTGACACATACTCTAGAATAGGGTTTAGTTCTTGTATTTGATGAATTCTTTGATCGAAATGATATTAACAATGTTACGCAAATATTCCCCAAGTGCTAGTTCATATTGTTTATTTCTGTGTTTGCATGCTATTAATTGATAGTTAAAAATCCCCCCCTCAATGGTTACTTTCACAACACTGATTATTCTTAACACGTGGTCAGATTGACGACCCAACCATGGTTGTGTGTAGCTAGTTTCTAGACACATAGCATCTCTGTGGATGACCCCGGTACTTGCCACTGTGTACCTTTATTGGTAGCATAGTAGTAGGAATGTGAGCAACTTATAAATTTTATCTTTAACCTTTAAAACATAGACAACCTCCTCTTGTGTGTTTAACGATGCACCGGAAAGAGGCGGGTCAACATGTGATAGAATCTACGATCAAAGTCATTCATCGGTCATGTTGCGCAAATATCCACCAAAAAAGTCTAATATAATTTAAATTATCTAATTTTTCATGATTAGTAGATGTTAGATAATCCCCCCCCCAAACCTATGTTTGTAGCACTAGTTATTTCCGATACACAATCTGCTTAACACCCAATTTTTAGTTGTATCTAGTTAACTAACATATTCTTGCATCTCTGTGGACGACCTCGGACTTACCACTAGTTACTTTCTAGTATTTGTAGTGAGTATACGGGAGTGACATATAAATATTATCTTTGATCTACCAACGCTCAGTGGGTTAATTCTCCCAAAATTTAATGACCCCGCTAAGTGCAAATTATTTAACATACACAACATTAAGCTCCCAATCACCAGAGTCGTAAAGAACCCCCTGCACGAGATCAACTTTTGATTGTTGCGGGTTTAAATGTCACCCAAAACTCAGTAGCGTCCACCTTGTGAATGTTGTAATACATATAAAATAATTCCGCACTAAAACTCCTTATAGCCTTATGACACACTCATTCAAAGTCAACCAGTATTTCCACCCCCTGATATGTAAATGAGCAAGAGCAACCCCAAAAGCCTCCAACATGCTTATAAAATAATTTAGGACATGTAGGGTCAGGACATACTACAACTGGTGTCTGTACACATTGAACATACCCAACGGCGGCCTCACCACAACATCTCCAACACATGGAACCCTGATCTCACAACTACATATACATGGATGATAATCCCTCGACACAACCACATTAGCCATGGTTAGTACACTACCACACCCCACCCTTGCCATCCCTAAATGCAGAAAACAAGTATATGTATCTACCTATATCCCTATTCAACTATCAAGAGACTGATTACGATAATTATAGCGACTCCTTGTAAACCCCCGTCCCTAAAGAATTCATTATGTAGGTAATAGTTAAGTTTAAACCAAAACAATATGATTTTATTTTTCTTTCTTTGACTATAACTCACTATAATTATTAAACTTAAATGATACAAAATTATAAAATAATATCAAATAGTAACCTTAGTATATTATTCATCTTTAGTACGTCGATTAAGATATGCATTCGGTAAATAAATACAAAAATAGAGGGAAATAGATATCGAGTTAATGAGAAGAAACTTTTCGCATATTAAAGATTGAACCGTTAATAAGTAAGAAATAATAATTAAATTTTATTATTGAATAGAGATTGGTTGTATGATAAATTACTTAGTAAGTTCTATAACCTTATCGAAAAATACATAAAATATCATAATTTTGTAATTTTAACTAAAATCAACACATTAATAATTGAGTGCACATTACAAACAGTGAAAAAAAGGAAAAAATATTTTTTATAAATTAATAAATAAACATAACGAAAAAATAAAAGACAATTAAAATTGAAAAGAAAAGGAGAAGAAGATCAGTAAAAGAAAGAGTTTTTTTTTTAAATAACGAAATGTTTGGAAGGAAAGCCTTTTCAGCATGTTGAAATTCCCATTTAGTAACACGTGGATTGTACGTGTCCATTTCCTAAAGCAAAAAAAAAAATGCATCAGGTTATAAATACAGGTTCTTCGTCAAAAATGAAACAAAAGGCATTGTGACTTGTGCCTATATAAAGGATATACTAGATAATGGAACTGCAGTTTGAGCCCAGAAGGAATGCTTTTTTTACTTGGCTGATTTTGGTTTGCATAAATACTTGCTATAATTCTTTGGTGACAAAGATTGACTGGGAATCCACTTCTTCCTTGTTCATTTGGCTTGCCTCAGCAGCAGGATCTAGTCAGTGTAAAAAGTTATTAAAATCACACGAAATATGAGCACACAGATCATACAATATAAAAGAGCACGTGATAGAAACATCAAATTAACTTGATAAAGAATAGTATCAATCCTTGAGTACGATATTCCAAAATCATAAGCTAACACTCAATCTTCAAATAAAAAAGTGATCAAATCATGCAATTGTACTTGGAGGCGTATAAATGAGAGATGAAGTTCCACATTGTATCGACCTCTGAAATTAGGATAGTACAAATTTTGGTGCCTAAGAGTAAAGGAGGAAAGAATGAACATAAATATCTCCTAAAGAAAAGAAAAAACAATTGAAAAATGTATTTGTGTAAGAATAGCAATCAGAACGAATATAACGACAGAGTCTTCAATAAATGAAATTATATACCCCTCCGTCCCATCATAAGCTGCACACTTACTATTTGACAGTCAATACTGTCAAACTTTGACTACATATTTGAATTGATATATAAAAAAATAATATCATCGTATGTAATATTGTTGGATTCGTTGTAATAAGTAGTTTTTAAATATTAATTTTTTATTTACCGTTATTATACGTAGTGAAACATATTAACGGTCAAACATGTTTCTTGAAGACCGTGAAAAAGATTCTGTGAAACTTATGCTGAGACGGAGGGAGTAGTATATTTGGGTTAGATGTTGATTGCATGTGCAGTTCTCTGGATTTGATCGATGGCTCGACCATTCGTGATATTGCAAATGATGCGTTTTCCCTTGTTCTTAAGTTGTTCATGACTTTCACTTTTATCTACTTAATATCCGAGAATGATATTATGGTTATATTGGATAATTAAATTATATAAAATAGCCTAGTTGCCCTACTAGAGATAGTTATCAAATAGATTAATTGTCCTATACTAGAGATAGATATCAAATAGATTAGTTGTCCTATCAAGTAGGAGTTGGAATTTCGCTTAACGAGGAGTTTTATCCCCTTGATAAGTTTTGGGTAAGCCATGAAAATGTAAGATCTACTTTGATTAGATCCAAATGACACATGCAGCCTGTTGGATTTGATCGATGGTTCGTCCATTCAGGGTGTTGTGGGTGATACATTTTCTCTTCTTCTTAAACTATCCATGACTTTCGTTTGTAGTTAGTAATGTCTTTGAGAGTGATATTACAGTTTTATTGGATCTACTATCTGTAGCAGGACAACTAGTGTATTTGATATACTCCCCCGTCCCAGATAAAAGGATTGTTTGTTTTTGGACCAAAATTTTAGGAGAGTAGATGTGACGAAGAATAATTGTGAAAAAGTAGGGATACTATTGGAAAGCAGTGAGTCCAGTCTCAAATTTTTTAAAGTTAAAGAGGACATTATGAAATTTTAGCAAAATGTTCTTTGCCATTTTCTTTAATTTTGAATTTATGTCATTTTAGTTGTGATGGACGTAAATAGAGAATATACCATTTTTCGTGAGATTGAGGGAGAATAATTTATGTATCCTATAATAGGATATACTGTATAGACTAAATGTTGATTCCATATGTTGTAATTGATTTTTAAGTATTTCCAACATCTTTAATGGATTTTTTTAATAAAAAGGTGTAATGATTGGATACTCGTTCCAATGAATATGCCATGTATAGAAAATTATAAGTACTAGTATTTTAGAAAGCTTTCATCTCCACATCATTAAGGAATTTTTTAATCAAGAAAAACGAATGGGGGCAACTACAAATGCTAACTCAGATGAACATTTTTTGTGTCAAAATGCCTCTTTGCTGTTCAGAGTCTGGAAGATATATGACAGCTACAATAGGTAAAGAGAGATGAACAGATGATGTTCTCATATTGCAAACATACAACATTACAACTTGGTTTACACCATCTCCTCCAATGCATAAATAACAAGAAGAATTTCAATCAGATAGTGTGTGATTGGATACACCTAACACTATCAACCATATCACTGAAAATCTAACATCACTGAAACAACTTCTCCTTTTATCCTCCATCAGCCTCTTGATCTCGAACGCTACGACGAGGGAGATAGGAGAAGCTGTCATTTACACGACGAGCTAAGGGTGATGTTCTGCATGGTGCCTCAACAAATCAAATACTTCTCAGGAGGAGTTTCTGATTGCCAACTACATTCGTTCGGCTCCTATTCTGTTATTTCTTGAAGCATTTCAACCACCTTCTTCATTTTTGGCCGTTTTGCAGGTGTACTGTCAGTGCAAGCCAAAGCAACTTTCAGTGTCGCTAGCATTTCTTTCCTCCAACCAAAAGAGACAGTGCTAAGCTTCGCATCAAGGATCTGCTCCGGCGTTTCACCTCTTGCTGGCGCACCATGAACCCATTTCACCAAATCCATACCTTCACCAAATTCCTCCTCCACTGGCAATCGCGTAGTAAGGATTTCGAGCAAAACAACCCCATAACTATACACATTCCCAGGTGCAGTAACTTGCATAGTGTATGCATATTCTAAATGACAAAAAAGCACAAGATATCATCAGACACAACAATGCATTACTTCACCAGAATCATAACTGAATGAGAGTAAAAGCAGTAGTACCTGGGGGAATATATCCAAATGAACCAGCAACAGCGCTGATGCTAGCCGTCCCTCTTGATGGGTCCAAGAGCTTTGATATTTCCACTTCGCCAACCAAAGCGTTGAAATTTGAATCCAGAAGGACATTTCCTGAGGAAATGTCGAGGTGAATAATGGCAACATTGTGCAGAAATGCCAATCCTTCAGCCACTGCAATAGCGATGGAGAGTCTAGTTGGCCAGTCAGGTTTATAATCAGGTTTCTTTGTAGTTTCATGGAGAAACTCAGCTAGTGTGCCATTTGAGAAGTACTCATGAAGCAAAAGTGCCACGTCTTCATAGATGATAAACCCGATAGGCCTTACTAGATTGGGATGATTGAGTTTGCTAAGCCTTTCAAGCTCTCTAATCATCTTGCTTTGATGATGAATCAATGTTTTGTCCATCGATCTCAGCTTCTTAACAGACACAATCATCCCGGATGGCATGTCTGCTCTGTACACAGTGCTGAAAGTCCCAATGTTGAGCTTATTAGTGTCTTTCATGGTCGCCTTTACTGCTGCATCGAAATCTATGGCTTGCCTGAGGTTTTCGATGAATACATTGCCTGCAATTATGACAGGTTTGCAACTAGTTTCATCAGCAACAGCAGCATCTCCTCCATCCTCAGCCGCTTTCTCTTGCCTCTCCCTCATCATAAACAACAAAACAACAATGGTGACAGATGCAAAAACAGCAAGACCGGAACCAATGACAGCCAGTATGATCCTGTAAGAAACCTTGTGATGGTAACCAAATTGACCAGAACCATTCATGTTTCCACAAGAAGAGCTCAGTGGTTCGCCACAGAGACCTTTGTTACCCCAAAAACTTGTGTTTGAGCTCTTTTGAAAGGGCACAAAAGTTGGGATCGGACCAGCAAATTGATTGTTGGAAAAATTAACCTCGATCAAACTCAGCATTCCCTTGAGTGCAGTCGGGATGTTCCCAGAGAGTTGATTATTAGACACATCTAGAGCAACCAGCTTGTCAAGTCTACCCAACTCTTGCGGTAACTGCCCGCGAAGATGATTAGAGCTCAAATTTAAAGCAATCTGCAAGTTCTTCATGTGACCGACTTCAGGAGGAACAGTGCCAGTCAGATAGTTGCTCCCCACCTGTAATTCCAGCAGTTTTACACAATTGCCAATCTCATGAGGTATCTCACCTCTCAGAAAGTTCTGATTCAGAAGCAAAAACTGCAGCCTGGAGGTGGTGCAGATCTCCAAAGGAACAGAACCATTCAGTCTGTTATTGCTCAAGTCAAGCTTGTTCAGATTCTTACAACTCAGAATAGGTATTGGGATCTCACCAAATAAACTGTTCCCAGAAAGAATCAACTCCTGCAAATTGTTAAGTTGGCCGAATTCTGAAGGGATGGTTCCACTAAAACCATTGGAGGCCAGATTAAGTAGAGTAAGGTTAGAGCACTGAGCAAACTCAGCAACAATCTCACCAGAGAGATTATTGTTATCAGCTTCAAAGTACGTTAGGCTGGTAACATTCCCAATTTCTCTCGGAATATTTCCGATCAACTTGTTATTCCCAATCCTAATACTCGAAAGACCCTTGCAGTTCCCAACTGAAGTGGGAATACCACCAGCAAGCATATTCTGTGTCAGCACCAAAATATTGAGCTTCTCCATAGCAAAAATACTTGCCGGAATCAACCCTTCCAGCTGGTTGGAGTGAAGATTCAACACATGAAGTTCAGAATTCGAACCCAAACTATCCGGAATTTCACCACTCAGTTCATTTTCATAAGCAGTAAGAAATCGCAAACCTGTCAAATTCCCCACCCAATGAGGTATAGAACCATTCAACCTATTGGTAAACACCTGAAACATTTCCAAATTCTTAAGGCCCCCAAGCTCATCAGGTATCACCCCTGACAGAAGGTTACTAGACAGATTCAATGACCTAAGGCCCTTGAGTCTCCCCAATTCGACAGGCATCGGGCCCTCGAATTTGTTAAAAGACAAATCAAGAACCTCAAGCTCAGACAAGTTCCCAAATGTTGGGGGAATGGATCCATGGAAATTATTGCTAGAAAGGTCGAGCCATTTCAAGCCTCGAAGCTCAGAGAATAGTGAGACATTACCTTGCAAACCATAGCCAGAGAGATCAAGCCTCTCCACCACAGAATTTTTGCAACCAATCCCAGGCCATGAACAGAAATCTGAGCTGTTGAGCCCCCAAAACGACACACTAAGCTCTTTCCCAATCTCCACCAATGCTGCCTGGTCATCAAGAACTTGACCAATTGCAAAATGCGAACTTGACAGCAGCATCCCAAACAGCACTGCAGTAAAGAGAGTGAAAAATTCCATCTTTCTTCCGAAACACAAACGAGTAACAGTCAAGAAACCATCTTTTTTCCAAAGCAAGAAAACCCAATATTCTTTCAATAGCTAAAACTGATATTTTTCATGAAAATTCACTTTCCAAGAGAGCCCATTTGGGAAAACAGTGTTTTTTCAGATAACATTCAGAGGAAAGAAAAGGTAGAAGAGAGTAAAAATAGTAAAGAGAGAAAAAGGCAAAAGAAGAATGCGCTAAGGTAACTGCTTTCACGGTTCAGGTGTTTTTGTTGTCAGAGAGAGAGAGAGAGAGAGGAGAGAGGAGAGAGGAGAGAGGAGAGAGGAGAGAGAGACATCAGTGTGTCTGTGTGTTTTTCTTTCCTCCTCTGACGAGAGAGGAAATGAAATGGTTGTTTTTGTTTGGGAATTTGATATGGTCACGAGAAATGAGCTGAGATGAATCAATGGGTACTGTACGGATCACAGCAACCAGGATGCAATACTGGCCTGCTCAATAAATTATGTTGCAAATTTCTTCACAAAAAAGAGGTGGTTAGGGCATGTACAGCGGGGGTTTCACTTGGGTCTCAATTAAAAATTGAGATAAAACTGAGATAATTAATTCCCACAGTAGGAACTTAATTGTATCTCAAACAACTGAGACAATGGCTGGTGGCCATATATTTGAGACCAACTCAATTTGGCTTGTGTCAGGTGAGCATGTGCACCCTGCTCCTTTTTTATTTTCATTGCTTTCCATTTGTTGCTTTCCTGCTTCCATTTGTGCTTCCCGCTCTTTTTTGTTTTCATTTGCTCCCTGCTCCTTTTTTCCGTTTCATTTGTTTCTTTTCTTTTCTGCTTCCATCTGATTTCCAACGGTCAATTTTTGTTTCTTTTTTGTTTCCATTTTTTTATTTCCAGTTTTAGTCAAATCTGCTTTTTTATTTTTTTTAATTTAAATTAAATTTTGATTCTTTTTTAAATTTAAAATTACATTCTTTAAAAAAAGATATGGTCCTTTTTAATTCCGGTTCATAAAATAATTTTGAAAAGTTAAAATTAATTTTAAATACTATTTTTTTTAGAAATTAAATTTAAAAATTACAAATGTATTATTAAATTTCACATTTCAATTTATTTTGTTATGTAAATTTATTTGAATTAAATATTAAAGGTAAAAATAATGAGTAGGATAAAGAGAATCAAGTGGGGTCCATGAAGTTGTCTCAAAGGGGTCTCAACCATTGTGGAGAAAAAAATGGAGTGATTTAGT
>JAULKK010000001.1:9091967-9104984 GCA_032355705.1 Rubia peregrina | reverse complement strand
CATTAAACCAACATTACTTAATTTAGGAGGTACACGTGGCAGAATCTTATTGGTGTAACACACAGTGATACACAAAAATGTAATAGAACGGAGGTCATTGCTCTTAGAACTGGTTTACAAACATTGTTGGAAAGAGGTCTAACAATTTAACAAAATTGTATCACTGATTTCTCAGACTTTTGGTTTAATCACAGGCGAAATTATAAGTTTGATGGAATCTCATCAATGCCCAAAATTAATTGAACTGAATGGCGGGATTACGTAGTAGCTCGAACACTAACTCAATATGTCAACCACTCTTTGAGACTAGGGTGATAAATGGGTGGACGACTCGAATATGAGTCGGGTAGTTAAAAGTTATGGGTATGATTCACATCAATCCATTTTTATAACGGGTTTTAAATGAGTCGGGTCATACACATAGGCAGAGGCAGTGTACTGACGTGGGTGGCAATTGTCACCCACTTTACTTAAGTTTTGAAAATATTTAGAGTTTTGCTCCACTGTTTTTTTTTCTCCAGAAAATTACATGAAACACCCACAAAATTTGTAAATGTTACAAATAAAGCCATACAATTAAATGGAAAAAATATAGGTATAAATCGCCCCCTCACTTTGATAATTCTGGCTACGCCACTGGTCATACATGGACTGGGTTGAAACCCGCACAACCCGTGGATCTAAAATTATTCAACTAATTGGTCAAAATGGGTAAATATGCGGGTTTCAACCCATGTATTGACCTATATGAGTTTATATACCAACGCATATGGGTAAGCTTGCAGGTGTCAACCCATATATTGACCCACTGGGTTCATATACAAACTCATATGGGTAAACTCACGGTCAACCCACAAACCCAATTCGTCTGACCCATATTTTTTAAATAGACATTTGACCTGTTGCTCATTTAACTCATTATCCATATTACCGATACTCATCCGAATTTAAAAATAGACAATTCGCTTGACCCACAGATCACGAGTTTATTTTGCCACCCCTACTTGAGAACATGTCTCTCATTAGGATTGTATCCTACCTTTACACCTCGTGTAACGTTTTTTTACGGTAGTCCCTAAATCACTCATTTGACCTCATCTTTTTGTTAGATACTCATATTAATTGGCTAAGTTATATCTTAAGATAAAAGGTTATAGGTCACTTTTACATGGTAACGGTTAGTTTTATGATAGACACAAGTCTAATATGTTAAAATGAGTACTTCCTCTGTGCCGTGTTAATTTGCATAGAATCATTTTCACGGTTATAAAAAAATATGTTTGACCATTAATATGTTTAACCATGCATAATAACAATAAATAAAAAGTCAATATTTAAAAACTACCACTCTTTATTATTACGAATCAAACAATATCACATACGATAATATTATTACTATATATATTATATTAAATATGCAGTAAGTTTGGTACGAAATAGAATCAAATAATAAAGTGTTCCGCTTAACTTGGGACACAGGGAGTATTAAAAACCCCAGATTAGTTGTGAATTAAATTATAACTCAATCTATGTCTGAAGCACGCATAAAAATAACATCACAAACTAATATTCTTCTGCTACACCTGCGTGTTTACTTTTTTTCGTTCATGGGTTGCACATTATTGTTGATTGATTGATTTATGATTAAAGTCGGTGGAGATTTTTTAAAACAAACCAAGAAAAACAAAACTGATATTTGTACACTCTTACCTCTTTTGTTCTCTTCTCAGCTTCCCTCGTCAACAAGTTGTTTGGATGAGAATCTCTGCAATAAAATACGGAGCATAATGTTTAAAACCTTGCATCCTGGGTACAGAAGCAGACCACCCGATCTTGAAAATTTCTTCTTAAGTCGTTTTTTTTAGTCTAAACACTCATTTCCCCCCCTTCTTAAGTCGTATGATGATAAAGAAGCAGCAAGCATGCGTGATTTGTTTTTATGCTATTGATTGTTGAGAAAATGACATTTATAGTAGTATTAATTTTTTGTTTCATTTATCATTTTACAAATTATTATCAAAACATTTTCATATAATTACAAAATATTATCAATTAATTCACATAGTCTACTATTAGACGGTTAAATTTGAGGAGATATGATTGATTTGATGGCTGGAAGTTGAAAAGAGGTAATTATTACCCTGAAATGAGAAAAAGTGGTGTGGTTATTGAGAAAAAGAAAAGTATTTTTTTAAAAAAATTATCTTTCCATCCTCCTCGCTAATTTCCTCTTTCCCGTAGCCTCTCTTCCAATTTCTTGCAATTTTCTTGATTTTGTGGATATTGTGCTTGGAATTTTCGAAAACAAACCCTACAGAGAAGAAGTTTAGAAGTCTCAAAATTCTCTTAGCATTCCGTTTGTCAAAGTTCAGCTACCGATTCTCAACATGGAAAAAGCAAGAATTTCAAGAAGTTGTTAGGTAAAGCCAAGATAAAGATAAACCTCACAAGAACCAGGTTATGCTCCTTCCTCACCAATCACAAGTAAGTTGTTTCAAGAAAAATGTTTTACTTTCAATGGTTAGTGGTTTAAACTTTAAATCATTTGATGATTGCATTAAGTATTACTTGAAGTATAATAAGAGGGTGGGCTTAGGGGGTTATAAATCTCTGCCGGGAATTAATGGATATAATCTGAGTCACCAGCTGAAGGGGATTATTGGGGAAAATTCAATACATGAAAGATTTGAAACCTAAATTAACAGAGCTAGCATGTATAAACTATGAGGGACAAAAAGTTATGTGTGTACATTAGAGCTTCTGGACCGAGGAGACTTAAACTGAGGAGAATTAATGAATGGCCTGAAAGGTTTGGTGTGTTTAGATACTCTGATTACTAGGCAGTTCAACTGTTTAACCCTGAGGTACCCGAGAGGATTAACAGACTTAGGAATGTACCCCTTGATGTTATTGAAAATGTTTCTGATGATGAATAGTTGGAAGCCAGGGATGCTGGTGATGTTCCAACACAGACTGAGCCTGTTGAGATGGAAATTGATGAACAAGTGGAGGTTGGTGCAGCTAATGTTCTAACATCAGGATTTAAAACAAAATTTGATCTGGGAGGTGGAACTGATCATGTTCAAACACCATAAGAGGATCAACATAATGAAGTGGAGGAAGTTTTTGTTTTCACCCCCTATATGGAGATAAGGGGAGATGAAGTGGAGGTGGAAAAATCAGGCTTTGATGATGTTCCAACATCAGGCCAGCTGAATGTTGAGGAAGATGAAGTTGGCAGAGATAATGATGTTCCAACACTGCAACATACTGAACTTGAAGTGGAAGCTGGAACTGGTGTTCCAACACAAGAACCCCCTGTTGAAGACCTTGTTTATATAAGTGACGAAGTGCTAGAAGAGTTTATTCAAACAAGGCCAAGGAGATCCACAAGAAAGGTTGAAGAGGCAGCTGCAGAAACAGTAAAGCCTGAAAAGAAGATGAAGAAAGTCAAGATGGAAAGTGGTCAGAGTTCAAAGCCAGCTCCATCTGTAAGAGATGCTCTTAATTAAGACGTCTATGAAACAGATTGTCAAGACAGCCATGGAATCATTAGCTAGAGAAATATCATAGCAGAGAGGTCACTGGATCTAGAGACTTACAAGGAAAGTGGCTTTACAGCCTTCCTGGAGCATTTGGGCTATTCAGCTGTTGCCACTGTCTACAATGAGTATAACAAAAGGCTAGTTCAAGAGTTTTGCCAATGTATTGCTAGGAAAATTGGATGCAAACTCAGAGTGGTATGGATGGACTTATTTGCGTGGCAAGGTGATTAATTTCTCTGCTGAGAAAATTAACAGAGTCATCAGTTTGACCACACCTGGCTTTGTGGGTCCATATGCTGAAGATTTGGAGTTGACAAATGATCAGATGTTGAATGAGATTTCTGGAGGACTAGTATCACAGTGGCCAGCACAAGAGAATGCTGCAATATCCAACCTGACCAGGATGTATATTTGCCTATCTCATATAGCTATAAACTGCTAGATTCTTTCCACAAATACTTCTGCTCTAACCAGAAAGATGGCCAAGCAATTATACTGTATTAGAAAAAAAAATCTTGTGAATCTTGGTCGGATTATTCAGGAGAATTCTTTTTCAATCTATCTCCTCTAGGATGAAGAATCTTTGCCACATCCCTGCATTATCTCAGCATTGGCTAAAGGGGGTAAGGTGAAGGTTAACGATGATGATGTGTTTGTCACCACTACTCATGTTAAAGCCAACTCTAGGACTTTCTCTATTAGAAAGATTCATGATCTTCCCTGGCCTCCTTCAAAAGCTGGAACCTTTTTTAATGCAGCAACAAAGAAAGGTAAGCACGCAAATAAGGTGGCTGTAAAAACCAAGATTGCTGCTCTTCAAGTCCACATCGCTGCTTTGGAGGCTGAGTTAGCCCAGTTGGATGCTGCTGATGAAGCTTGATGTCTGGTATTTAATGATTGATTTTCTGATATTTGTTTGAAATATGACTTATGATTATTTTTTTTACTTTGATATTTTGGTATGTTTTATGGCCTAAGGGGGAAGTACTTTTGGATTTGAAATTTTGGTAATTTTTGGATTTCTTGTTAGGTTATGGAACTCTCGGACTTCTGGTATTTATTGGGTCTGTTAGATTTATGTTCCAACATGGTTTGATTGGAGTTCTTGGTGATATAAGTACTGAGTTTCTGTTTGATATTCCAACATGAATGTTGGGTGGATTTTATTTTTGGAGCTGTGGAATTTAGGGGGACTTAAAATTTCTTGAGCTCATGTTCCAACACCCATAGAGACCTTATATGTGATATTTCTATTTGCATAGTTTTTGGGTTGAAAGTCCAAAAGGTTGATGGGTCCACAAAATGCCAAAGAGAGAGTTTATAAGGCCAAGATGTATTTAATTGATAATTTGTGTAATTTGTAAATATGTCATTGTCATGTTGAAACATCAAAGAATAATTTTTTATATATAAGGAATGTGGAGTTGTAATCCGAGAAGAAGTATTTTCGTTCATGGTATTTTTATTGGATAATATATCAATTCCTATATTTATGAGATTTAATTGGATTGGATTTATGGAGATTCGAATGTTATATGGAAAAAATATTCTAATTCCTTACTTCAAGGGATTAGATGTGATAATTCCTATCTCCAATGAATTTGTTTGTAATCAGAATATTATGTGAAAAAGGATTTATATTCGCAGAAGACATGCGTGTGCAATGTTTAAATAAAAGACATTCTGACTGAGTTACTCAGGGATTTAATTGGAGAAAATCTGCATACAGGTTTTCGAAATTCAAAGAAGTAGCCGAGAGCTTTGTGTGTGTGTTCTAACATAATTAAAACCTTTTGATTAAAGTTCAGAACCGTATACCTTAATTCCTCGGGAGGAGGAGATCCAACGTCGACGAGTTTCGAAGTCAGAGGGAGTCTAATAAAGGCAGATCAGTAGCAAGGGGAGCTTGCAAAATCCACGCGTTGTAATTAGAAAAGATAAATATAGTTGTATGGTGTGCATTGTACTTTATCTTTTTTATTAGTTGATTTATTCTGAACTGGGCCAGACCCCGCAGATGTAGGTGAATTTCACTGAACTGTGTAACCAAGTCTTAGTGTTCATGCTTTACTTTATTGCATTCTTGGTTAGATAAATTATGTTGGAACATAGTAGCGATAATTGATATAAGAGTCCGTCTTTTGAAAGACGGTCTTTTCATAAGTCATGGAAAGACCAAGGTTTAAAGTGTAAATTAGAAGAAATGAAGATAAAATTTCTGGTTTGCATGAATCGGGTTATAAACTTTATAACTACTACATGTTGCATAATAAAATTTTAAAATTGTAACTAAGATCTTTTACCTTTTATTATTCTAATTAAAACCCGTCTTTTTAAAAAGTTTTGGAAATACTATTTTTTCCCAATATTTTGCCTTTAAAAAAAAGGGCAAAGTCTATGGAAAGACGGAGTTGAATTGGAATTATAGAAAGGTAAAATGTTTTAGTTGTAATATTAAAAATTTATTATGCAACATTTATGAGTGATGGGTTTATGACCCGATTAATACAGCCCGCAAAATTTATTTTGATTTCTTCAAATTTACAGTTTAAACCTTAGTTTTTCCATAACTTATGGAAAGACCGTCTTTCAAGAGACGGACTCTAAAAAAAAATACTACCTCCCAATTAAATAAGTGCATCCTATGGAAAAAGCACAGGGAGTATTAGACTTTGCTTTCTTGCCTAATTCAAAGTCTACGAGGTAAAATGTTCGTTGATATTGAGATCAGAAAGCAGAATCCATTTCCAGGGAAAAAAACTTTGCGCACCCGTTTGTGCGCGGTTCCAGATTCAACTCAAACTTAAGACTTGCCCCCCTCTTCTTCCAATTGAGCACGCACCAACTGCTGAATTCTCTGCCTTCATTCAATCGCGAACCGCGCAGCTACCATTTCCTGCAAAAAAAACAAGGGAGAAAATGGCGGTTGGAGCAAGGAAGGAGGAGGAATCAAATGAAATCGTGAAGCCTCGGAATGACAAAAGAGAGTACCGCAGAATCCTCCTTGACAACTCTCTCCAAGTCCTGCTCATCAGCGATCCCGAAACCGATAAGGTACGCCATGGTTTCGTTCTCCCCCTCGTTTCTTATTAATCTCATCGCTTCCAAAATGAGTGGTAAAAGAAACAATTCGCGTGTTTCAGTGCGCGGCTTCCATGGGAGTTGGTGTTGGTGCATTTAGTGATCCCGACGGCCTTGAAGGACTCGCGCATTTTCTCGGTGATTATTATTTTTCTTCCTTGTTCGTTATGTATTTTGTATGTAGGAATCACTTATGCAAAGCAATCAGAGTTCTTTTCTGTATTTTTATTATAGTCTGTTGAAGCCTTTGTGTGTTATTTTGCAGAGCATATGCTCTTTTATGCCAGTGAAAAGTATCCTGTGGAGGATAGTTACTCGAAGTATATTACGGAGGTATGCTCGTCGACTACTCTGTATTTTTTGTTGTGAATTTCTTGCTTGTTGATACCTGTAGAGTAATAATATTTATCTTCCATATGCCCTTTTTTGAACATTCCCAACTGGCATTTTAATTTGGTGTATTACATTTTCTGTTACTACCAGTTTTAGGATAATATTTCCGTTCTTTGTTTTAGCATGGCGGGAGTACCAATGCTTTCACCGCGGCAGAGCGAACAAACTATTATTTTGAAGTTAATGCAGACTGTTTTGAAGAAGCTCTTGACAGGCAAGGCTTCTGCTTTCTTTTGCCGTATCTTTTATTCAACAATTGAAGTGATCTTCTGTAGCCGGGAAGTTTCATGTGCTTAATTTTGATTTATTTGCTTCTTTCTCCTTTCAGATTTTCCCAGTTTTTTATCAAGCCATTGATGTCAGCTGATGCTACAATGAGGGAAATCAAGGCTGTTGATTCTGGTACTTTATGATTTCCTTTGGTGTAACCTCAGTCTACCCCGATGATTTCTAAATATTCTCTTTTGTAGAGCACCAGAAGAATTTACTATCTGATGCTTGGAGAATGAACCAGGTAATCGATTTCGTGCCTGACTCCTAGTTTTAGATGAACTGATGGTTTTCACAAAATTCCTTTTTAGTGTTAAAGTTTCAATCTATCTTGCACTGATTATTTTGGAGGTTACATATTTATAAATCTTAGTAAGGTATATCATGGGATGTTCTCTTTAATAAATACATTTCAAACTTTTCATTGAATATTAGAGAGTGGCCGTCTTGTTCTTTTTTTAATGATAATATATGGGGTCGTAATTTATTAGAATTGTTGAACAATGAAATGAAACTAAGTGCTTTACAAATTTGACCTGATTTTAACAATTCTTTTGTATCGTGATTTTCAAGAGGAACTAGATTTCTGTATGGTTTCTAGTAACTTGTAGCTAAATTCATAGGAATCACAGACATTGGATCTATCAATTGCATTTAGAGAATCTATCAACAGCTGCATTTAAAATCCTGCTCCAAAGTCTGTCCATTTGCAAATATTTGTTGAAATTAAGTTTCCACCATCTTCATTGTGGATTATATTTTCATCTCTTCCTCTCATTTCTCACTTGTATATCACTACCATCTATGCTTTTTTTCCCTTCTCTCTGTCTTTTTTCATGTACTTTCTGAATTAGTGATGCTATTTACTGCTGTGCTAGAGAAATGGTAAGTCCAATACAACAGTCTTAACTTCTTATTATGCAATCCACCTGATTGATAATGCTTTAACAGTTAAGATAACGTGACAATCTAAAATATAGTTCAGTTGTGATTCATCAATTGGCATTTTCATGTTATGACTTATGAACTCACAATTGTCGGTAGGATAGATGGTTGTTAAGGCGGGCAGGTGGAAAAATTAGAATAACAAAGTAGAAGTTATGGTCTTCAACATTAGGAAACAACTTCATTCTTAATTGGCTAAGCCTTCATTGATAGCTTAATGAGCATGCTCCGCAACTCCAGATTAGTTTAGAGAATTTAATGGAGATAAATAATAATAATAAGGATATGTAACTCAGGGCAATATAGTTTTGTTCTTTCTGTATTGTGCTGTATGAAGATTAGGCCAAGTTAATGCCTAGCACTCTCAAAGTGGTACATTGCTCAGTTTGAAGAGTGCTTCTACGACATCTAGTTGTTATCATGCTAATGATTGGAACTACCGCTCTTAGGGAAAGCTGGAGAAAGTGGAAGGCCAAGCAATAACTGAAGAGAAAAGTAAAATAAATAAATAAAAAAGAACAATAAAGAGAGAAAAGCAACAGCTAAGTCTCATTTTACATTCTACTCTCAACTTTATGGGTATTAGTTTTAAATTCTATCAGTTCTATTTTCATGAGTAAGCGCGTAAATTATGTGTTTTGAAGAGTTCGTTGGACATCTTCAGTTGGGTGTTTTCCTGTACGTTGGATAAATTCATTAAACTATTTTGTTTAAATAATGTCTGCAGCTTCATAAACATCTCAGTTCCGAAGATCACGTGTACAATAAATTCAGCACAGGTATGTCATAAAAGACATTGTTTTGAAACTCTCTAAACCTATTATCTTTTTCTTTTTCATAAATCATAAATGACCGTTCTAGTATTATTCTGATGTCTGGCTACTCATCCAAGGTATTTTTTGTATGCATAGGGAGCTGGGATACCTTGGAAGTGAGGCCAAAAGCAAAGGGGCTGGATACAAGGCAGGAGCTTCTCAAATTTTATGCAGAAAATTATTCTGCAAACCTCATGCATTTAGTTGTTTATGTAAAGGGTAAGAGACAGTTGGCAGTCACTAGTTTCTTAGAGACTTGACTTTGTAACTTGAGTGAGTTTCGATCTTATGGTGTTTGTAGACTGTCTTGATAAAGCACAAACTCTGGTACAAAGTAAGTTTCAAGAAGTTCGCAATATTGGTAAAAGTTCTCCCGAATTTACTGGGCAACCTTGCAATGAAGAACATCTTCAGGTAGTTGGTTGCTTTGTCGTTTTTACTTGTATATATGATTTTATGTTGATTTATCCTACTATTTCATAGTCTACTAACTTACAGCTTGTGTTTCAACTCCAAGTTTGTTATAAATGCATTGAGATTGTAGGCATTTTATCTGTGTTTTTACTGTTCTTTAATTAATGTATGCAGAAAGTTCTCATCTGATCTTGTTTACTTAATTGCGACTTTTGTTCAAATGCTTTTCCTTTATGATGCAAGAATTTTCTCATGGGTTTTGTCCTGGACAGAGTAATGAAAATTGTGCTTTACCATCGCTGATTTTGTTTAACTAGATTGGTTAAGGCCTTTATGAATAAGCAGAGTTTAAGGTTTTCCTGACTCTTGTAATTTTTGTTTCCAAACATCTAAGATTTAAGGTTAAACCGAAGTTGGTGCTAGCGGGAACTTACATGATTTAGATCCTACTTCTGAACTTTTCTAACCTTGTTTAAGTTATGCAAGTTTTGATCAGTATTTGAAAGAGCAATTTGGAAATTTTGTTTTGGAATTATTAAGTTTGTTCATTTGCTGTTCGCTTCTGTGTTGCTTATCCAGATTCTTGTCAAAGCTGTTCCTATAAAGCAAGGTCATAAGCTGAGACTCATATGGCCAACAACCCCTGAGATACGTCATTATAAGGAGGGACCAAGCAGGTACCTGGGTCACTTGATTGGACATGAAGGAGAAGGATCTTTATTTTATGTTTTGAAAAAATTGGGTGGGTTCTCAGCCAACAGTAGAGTAATTTGAATTTTTCTTAACCTGGTTTCCCATGTATAACTTGTACAATAACTAGCAATTTGGACACTTCTATAGTATTTATACGCAGGGCGATTGAGCATGTAATACAATTTGATTAAGTTTTGTCCATATCTGATGGTTTGGATAGAGATGAGAATTTATTCGATTTTTATTCCTCGTGTTCCCATTAAATTCTTCTAATTAAGTTGTTTTGCTTGGTTGGTGAGATAGTGGTATGTTCACTAGTGTGCTAAGTACGTGGGTTCAGATAGGGCAAAGAAGAGGATAGTACCAATGAGATCCCGTGTGAATTGGACAAAGTGATACGAGTTTTTCAAGTAGCATTCCTCTTTGTAGTTTAGATTATTTTTCTTATATTTACTGATGTAGTATGTCAGTGCTCTCTTAACAGAAGTTGAGTTTCTTGATCATGTCGCTTCTTATCTCTTTTCACACAGGGAAGATTTCTCATAGAATAATTGATTTCTGTGCAGGGTGGGCAACAAGTTTATCTGCCGGGGAATCAGATTCAACAAATGAATTCGCATTCTTCAAAGTAGTCATTGATTTAACAGACGCCGGTCATGGTTAGTATCCGTATTCCTTTCTTCAGATCTTTAGGTGGGGTAGTTAGGACTTAGGAGTGCTTCAGAGGGTTTCTTTTGGATGGAGAAAGGAGCAGGCTTTCTGGACAATTTCTTTCATTTATATTCCTGGCTTGATTGGTTATAATTGTGTTATTGTGAAATACAAATAGCTGACCCCTTTGGTGGACATCTAGTCAAAAATTTGCAAATGTGATTTTATTTTAATCTGATTGCAGATCATGTTGAGGATATCGTGGGACTGACATTTAGATATATTCATCTTCTTCAAGAGTCTGGTGCCTACAAATGGATATATGATGAGGTACACACCCTCAAAGTTTTCGTTCTAGTTTTATGCTTGCCAAGTTTGTTTTCTATGGGAATATATGCTTTTCTTTCCCTGAAGGGATTAGTTGAGTATTTTACTGGGATTTCAGTAATAGGAAAGATTGATGATCTTGTAGACCGATGTAGCTATAGCAGCATTACTAGAATGGTTCTAAACAAAGTATTAGGAACAAATATATAGACACTAGATCCTTTACATATAATTCTTTCAGAAATAAGAAGGGCTCAGCACTAAACTGCAGAAAGACCAACAAAATTATTGGATCTTGAATTTTCATAGAGGAGTTATGCAGAGAAAGATAACTCGCTCACAGATTTGTGTAATTTTGGTTTGAACTGTAAAAAATGATTCTTCTTCATGCGAAATAAAACATATCATTGCCATGACAACTGAAAATGATGGCATAAAGGGTATCAATGTTGGTATACCACTTTGTTATTCATTCACTGTACCAGGAACTGAATTTTAAGTGCAGAGACATCTGCCTAGGTACAGAGAAATTTTGTATTGTAGTTTCTAATGCTTCATTTTCTTTTTAATGAAGATTTCAGCTGTCAGCGAGACTGCATTCCACTATAAAGACAAAATTCGTCCAAGTGACTACGTTGTCAATCTTGCACTAAATATGCAGGTAGTTAAAGTGATTCACTGGTGATTGTATGTGCCTTAGATGCTAGTTGTTCTCACAGATTACAGTGTTCTTTTAAATTTTCCCAACTGTTCTGTAAATTTGATCTCAAATCTACAAGCAATTCAGTAGCTTATGGAACAATCATTGCTTTTTCAGTTTTAGTGGGTGGGTGGGTTTAAAATGGTAAGTCTATATGATGCAGCACCTGCGTAGCGTAGGTTTAGAACGGATCTTAGGTTTAGAACTTGGGCCCTTGACTTTATAATTGGAAAAATATAGGCATGGCTGTAGGTTAAAGGAATAATAACTGCTGAAACTTAAGAAAACAAAGATAAACTTAGGAATCACTCCTAAACCCTTGTCATCACACCTCGGGATCTTTTAGGCATTGCATCTAAAAGTTAAGTTGCGTTTCACAACTCATAATCACGATGTAAATCACAAGAAAATTTATTAATCTCAATATGTCTATTCCTCCCTGAGGGATACATTATTTATAGCTGGAAAAGTAAATCCTTGTAGGAAACGGAATTCCCTTCTAGTTTTCCTAGGCCCAAACCAAAACAGATTCCTAATACTGAACGGAAATAATAATAGAAAACCTTCTAGAATAAACTACTGAATTTTATTCTCATTCCTCATCAGTCTATGCATGTGATGTTTTTTGATTGGCTGATAAATTTCTTGGGTGTAATTTTGATTGAGTAATTTCATATAGATTTGAATTCAACAGTTGCCAGTCCTCTATCTTTAGATACTTCACATTCAGGTGCTAGAGACTTATGGAAATGTCAGATCTGCATCTTAAAGGCTGGGCAATGCTTGATAAAACTGATTTAGAACAAAGTTTGAACTAAAAAGGTTTGCCACTTAAAAAATTATTTTTGAAGTTGAAGTCTGAAGGAAACATTCTGGAACGATTTACTTAATATGAAAAACTGACAATTTAATGAAGGTACTTATTTTTGGACTAGTACTTTCTTTTCAGAGGTCAGATCCACATGACTCCATCTAGTCATTCATTGTATTGCCATCAAACAATCTTTTTTATTGGTCAGTCACACTGTTTAACTTATCAAGACATTCATCTTTCAATTTTAAGACATGCTTAATTCTTCTAGTAAGCTAATCATTGTAAGTTTTAGATCTGAATTAACTATTCAAACAATGCATTTCATGAATTATCCAAATTGTGTAGTTTCTTCAAATTTAGTGGGTTATG
>JAULKK010000001.1:8995567-9012486 GCA_032355705.1 Rubia peregrina | reverse complement strand
TGTTACGGAGAATCTAAAGGTATCTCATACGATAGTTTTATTGTTTATATACTGTATAAAATTTATGATCAAACATGTCTTGATAAAAGTATTGGTCAAACGGTGTCAATGTTAAAAAACTGGAGGGAGTAATAAAGTTAAGGTTATTTTAGCACTTTCTAATTTTACCCATTTTGCCGTTATAATAACACTTTCAACGTTTAAACGATAAAATTCCTCTTTAAAATTGAGTAATTACTACTTGAGCAGTTTAGGCTGCGCCAGAGTGTCAGGTAGACGATGTCGTGCAACTCAGGAACCTGCAGCCAGTCCGGTTGCTACAAAGACCCCGCAGTCAATGGCGCCGCTTTGCCATCTGAATCCAACGCCGTCAAGAACCACTCATATAACAATCTCCTCTGCGTCAAGTGCAAGCTCAACGACTCCATCGCCGCCGCCTCCCCCGAATTCCTTGGCGCAGGTGGCGACATCACTCGCTTCTGCAGCGACTGTTTCCGCAGCAATCTGTACGGAAAGTTCCGGCTCGCCGTCTCCTCCAACGCGTTAATTTCACCTTCCGATAGTGTCCTCGTGGCCTTCTCCGGCGGCGCTTCTTCTAGGGTAGCTCTTCAGTTCGTCCACGAGTTGCAACTGAAAGCGCAGAAGAATTTCGATGCGAGTAGGGATCGATCGTTGCCAGTATTCGGCGTCGGCGTCGTCTTCGTTGACGATCGTACCAGTGTTCATGTGCCTACGATCGAATTTGAGAAAGCAGTTGAAGAAATGAAAGAGATTATCTCGAATATTTCTCCCCCGGCAAAGAGGCTGCATATTGTTCCAACTGGAAGCCTTTATCCTTTGGATTCCACTGAGGGGAGAGATAGGTTGAAGGAGTTGGTAAATGCTGTTCATGACGTCACTGGAAGAGAAGATGTTCTTGATTATCTGAGAATGTTGTCCTTGCAAAAGGTAGTTTAGTTTGATTCGGATGTTATTAGTAGTGCCCGCTCATACGAGAACTGTTTTTCATAATGTACATGTAGAACATAGTATGAAATTAGTCAGAAAGAACGTGGCGTGATTGAAATACTCTTGAATTGCTCTGCAGGTTGCTCTTGAGAATGGTTACAGTAAAATTGTGCTGGGAACTTGTACATCTAGGATTGCCTGCAATGTCCTTGAAGCAACTGTTAAGGTGTGTTGTTATTGATCCTATAATGAAAGAACTTAAGATGTTGGTGCTTTTCCCACCTAGATGATTTCCATCACTTTTATCTTAGGTGTGTTGGAAATTTTATGTTAATTTGCAAGTGAAAAAAGCTTTGGAGCTTTTTCAATGATTATATGTCCTAGTTTTTCATGGTTTAGTTTGCGAAAACATGCGATTGATTTGTTGGGATAGTTTGTGAAGAGGTAGTAATACATTGCTCTTTGCAATTGCTGTTTTTTCCATCATAGGGTAAGGGTTACTCTTTGGCGGTGGATATTCAGTACGTTGATGCAAGGTGGAAGATACCGGTGGTGCTTCCGCTGCATGACTGCCTCTCTCAAGAATTGAATATGTTGTGCAACCTTGACAGGTTTGTTCTAAAGCAATAAACTGTTTCCAAATTTCTCTGTGATTTTCCTGAGTTGATATAGAAGCTATCCATTATGTATACTCCCGTTGTGATCGACTTAATATCATACTCTTTTGGACTGTATATGTTTTCTCTGTATAAAATTTACTTCCATTTTGGTACTAATAATATTTGCTTGGCAAAACAGCTTAAAGACTCTAGAGACTTTTAAAGATCATCGTGCTGGCATCAATGCCTTGATTGCCTCTTTTGTAAAACTACTTCAGGTAAAGGAAGGCTGTATATAGATCCTTTTTTTTTGTATTTTGTAATCATTATTCAGTTGTCGATATTGATTTTGCTCATGGAATATCTTGTAATGATTTTGTCTACCATAATGCTAATTATATTCTTTTCTCAGGATGAAAATCCATCTCGCGAAAGCACAATCGTCAGAACAGCTGGAAAGCTTACTCCCTTTCATTTCAATAGAATGCCTGAAGCAGATGATTGGAATTCACAACTGGCATCTCAAAGGCGGCAGAAAAAGTTTAATTTAAAACCTAATGACTCTCTTCCTCCTGATTCATTCTGTCTAATTTGCAATAGTCCTCTGAAGTTATCTGATGTGAACTGCAATTTAAAGAGTGGAATACAGTCAAAAGAGGTTAGTAGAGATGAATGTTGTCCAAGTTGCCAGTTCCAAATTCTCCCTGAGGATACCATAGCTATGGAGCATTTTTTCTCCCTCCTACCACAGCAAATGGTTGCTCGGGGCACTTCGGAAGACAGACTTCTGACAATAAGGTAATAATCTATCCTTCATAGTCCTTATCTGCATACCCAGAACATGCAAGATTGACTATTTCCAGTATTTCTTTCTGAAATATTGTGTTGAAGATTCCCACCCCCCCTGTTAGATAACGGTCATTTAGCATTTGTCTGCTGTAAAATATGGAGAAACGTGAACTAGGATGTATCACCTCTGTGGGAAACACTGCAGCTAGGCCTTGTTTGTGGCCGCGTCTGAAACTCTGAATGCCTCAAAAGTGGAGGTAGATTGAGTGCAAGTGCTGAAGGGAATAAAGTCCTATGATCCTCTGGATGAAGAATGACCAGGTTGTTTATAACAGGAAAATAAATTTATTAAATGTCATTTCCCCTTTCTTCTTGTGTGGCCGCTGGCCAGGATTTTTGTGGACCCTTGTGTTTTTCTGATGCAACCTATGAGAATTACCGGTCTTTATCTGCTAGTTAGCTATCTATTTTGATTGCTTTTTGCCTTTTTGGTAAGAGATGTCCTGACGTAGCTATCTTTATAAATTTCCTTTTTGAGCAGGGAGCAAATACAAGATTGTATACTCTCAGACTCTGAGGATGGGACCTAATGAAGTGGCATCTCTTAAGGCATATTGTTGCTGCAAACACGGTTGATCATGCCACAATCTGCTAGGTTCTGAACATGAAGCTGAAGCTATGAGCAGATCTTGCTTCTGCCCAATCATCAGTATGTGATTTTCTCCCATGAATTTTGAAATTGACGGTATGGCCTTGGGAATTGAAACTAGGAATAGATGGTCAACAATTTTTTGGCACTAACTTATCCAAGGTAGATGATTTTTCCATTGCTATCATTTAGAGGAATGTACTCTTTAGCGACGCCTAATACTTGTTGCATGTTATGGTAGTAAAGGTTTTCCAGCACATAGCTGTGCATGATCACTGACGTAGAGAATTGAATTTTTGGCATTTGGAAAACAAGGCTTTAACCGGAAATCGTGTGGTGTGCATCATACTTGACGAACCATGAAGTTGCCAACCAGCATTGTTCAATTACTATAGGAAATTAATGTCTTTGCAAGGAACCTGAACCTGTACCTGTACATATCATCTGTACAGCTTTTTTTTATGTATAATGTGAGCCTGAATGTTTTTTTGATAGCTCCAACTTGCCAAACAAATTCAACATCTGGTTTTGCATTAGTATTCCTAATTACACATTCAAGATATCAATAATATCAACATAGAAGATCAAGAGATATGCGAAAAGAAATCTTCAAGCTGACTTTCACCCACTACCACACCAAAATTCTGTGAGAAAACAGCATCAGCTGATCCATCTTCAATATTTTTCAATGCTTCAGCAGATGAAATGTTGATGTACTCATTCAGATTATGAGCAGTTCCATCTGCACAACCAAAAAAGGGTAGGATCATTTGCTCGACACAAGGATTCTAGTTCTCCTTTCATTGAATAGGTATTAGCACTATGAATGCTTTGCGCTGATATTACCTTCTGTTGCAATGGGTGGATAAGAAGGTGGCTGAGACATCCAGTTTCCAGCAGAATCTTTCATGTGCCTTCGGTCAGATGCAAAATGCCGCAAGAATAATGGTGCATGTATAATGCGGAAATACCTACGGCCACATGTGTTATAAACTCACACCAAATTTGGTCTACTCAAAGAGAGTAAACCAAGACAAGTGCATAAAAAAAATTCGTCATGTTAAAGGTCGTGGGAGGTTGGAGATGAAAGTAGATCACTTCTTATTTAGTTATTTCAAACTAAATGCACTATTTCCATATCAGAAAGATCAGACATTAATTATCAGGTACGGGTTAAAATATAGTAAAAAGAAGAGTAAAAAGCTTTACGATCATGAATATAAGTAAGACTCTGTGTCCTCAAACACAGCTCACAAGTACGATAGAAAAACGTAAGGCAGAACCGACATGTTATTCAAGGACACAAGACTTTCTCAGGTGAGGTCTGAGACTGACACATATAAACAGCTAACAGACTCATGAACCTTTAAAAATCGAGCTTTAACTTATTCATCCTAGTGTAGGTAATAAATTATTACAATTGAATTAAATAAATAGGCAAGATCGATACTTCATACCTCTCAAAGACTGAGATTAGTTTGAAAGTTGGGCGGATAGCTTCCGCCACATAAGCAGTCAAAGATGAAGGAAATGGAAGTGTTGAATCTAGATCCCACACCATATGAGCCGAGCTTGCATCTTTCTGTTTCTGTTACAGACAACACAACATGAAATCTCAGATGCCACACTGAAAAACATAAGTATTAGAAGAGATTTTGACTAGATTTAGTAAGCTTGTCAACACCATCCCTACAATGATATTTTGACCTAAAGTGGTGAGGGCGATCAGATAATTACTATACATGGCAAAAGTGGTAGAAGCTTTGCCCGGTCTCAATCACTAGCTGGTTACTTTGGATGATCACTTAAGAGATCCCGACACAGTCATTCTATACACTCTTGAACCCTCCAAATTAAGACCTCGCACTTACACATGAGATCGTCATCAGAAGGCCATGATGCAAATATATCCCTCACTTATTTGCATCAAGGTAGTAGGTGGCCGACCTGGACCTAACAGTACACTGCAGGGCATGGGATTGTACTTTGAAAGGCCTTGGCGCCCAAGGTACACCCAGAATGAATTCTATATCGAAGGCCTTGGAAAATATGCCATGGTGGTCAAATAAGGAATTATGAAGACACTCACACGTTCAAAGGCCTCGACCTAACTTATTCTTGAGGTAGAAGCAGTATATCTGAATCACATACTGTTAATTTATTGAAGGCGGAATGCAACTCTCTGATGCATCCAGAAGGCCTCGGCAAAACAAATCCGAGATAGTAGCTAAATAACCATATCACATTTATTCGGCCGTATTGAAGGCCTAATTTTTAAAAGATAGAAGTGGATTAAAATATGGATAAACATATCCGTTATAGTTTAATTTATTTTTTGTAGAACATGCAATTAATCCCAAATTCTATTGGGGTTGCTTTTGCCCTTTAGGTAGGGTAGTTTTGATTGTATTTGGAGCATAACGGGGGCTCGCGGCTCCGTCGGCAGCTCGGTCTTATTCTATTTACAACAATAATTATAGATATTTTGACAAGACTTGGTGCATTTATCACTGTGGTCACAACCATCTATCAAAGTATTACGAGAGGTACAGGCACTATGATTTGACTTACCTGTATGCAGATAACATGATAATCCCAGAGAGTAACCCCATCAGCTCTTTGGCTTTGCTTTTGACTCCAAAGAGGGATCTGGGAAAGGGTAATCAGACGAGTCAGTTCATCTTAAGATGGTTAGACCTTTCAAGCATCACATCATGTGATAAGCTTCATGTTAATTACCATTTTAACTCAAAACTAAATAGATATAGCACTAAGCGCTGCATAGAAATTATGAGCTTACATGAAATAGAACATAGAGACTTTAACAATGCCAACGCCGTTAGAATCCTCTAGATTCCATCTGAATGTCAGGCTCATTTCAAAAGGTTATTTCCCCAGTGACATTAATAGTAAGATATGTAAAGTTCAAGTGAAGAGCTCTTATTGTAGTAATCACCTAAGTAAGAAAAATCCCATCTGATCTTCTTCTATTGGTTCTAAGAAAGGTGCTTATTACAGGATGATAAATGAAAGGTAAAGCATGTAACGAACTTTCTGTAACAACTGAAAAACAGTCCTCATAAAAAATCTAGACCTGACAGAAGAAATCACTCGTAAGACCATGAAGAAAATCTAATATGTTTAATGATATCACTTGTAAGACCACTTGCCTGCTTCATGTCATTGGATATAAAGACGACGAACAAATTTGAAGCATCAGAATCAGCAAGTCCATCTGAGCACAGCTTCTTGCATAGTAAGTACATATTCTCCTCACTGCAAAACATGCAGCACATGTTACATCAAAATGGTCTCTATATAAAACTTTAAATTACCAATCAATTCGCAAACAGAAATTAAGCACTCCAAGACTAACCAATCTACATGAATGAGATAAAGAGTATCACAGTGGCATTAAACAACAGTTGAGGGCATTCGATTTGGAATATGAAGGGAAATTTTGAGGCTCCCGAACATATATTTCAGAAAATAGCTCCTCGTATGGTTAATTGATCAGAACACCACATTTCACCATACAGCATTATAAGCTTTTCAAATCAGCGGTTAGAAAGAGAAACTGAAAACCCCCAAATTCCCAAAGCTCCGAGCTTGAAAAGTTGTATAAATTAAAGGATAATAAAAACTAAGACTTAAACTACGGTGAGGTGAACAACAACTAAATACAGTTTAACAACCAGACTTTAGTTCATGATCACCGACTAATCGTTACACAAAACCGCAAACGCAAAGGGAGAGGTAGGAGTAAGAACCAATAAGAAGCGGTGTAACTGAAGCTGGAAGCGTCCACCGGAGCCGTAATCGAAGAAGACTCCATTTTCAGAGTCGCCATTTTCTTTTTGAATTTCTGACAACGATGTTAGTACTATCAGTTTGATTTCGGGTGTTTCGAAGCACAACTAAGGGAAGAAGAAGTACTATACTAGTGTGCTCGAGGCGTGACCATGACGTTGCTCGGACTACTTTTATCTCATTTTAAGCTGGCATCAATGTCCGCTTTAAAATACTGCTTGCCGAATGATTTTTAGCTGTAATTTATCTGCTTCCTCCACCCGAATCTGCAAACTTTTTTTATCAACTTTCTAATGTCATGTTTTACCAAAAATAACTTTAGTTACGCACAGGGGCGGACCTATGTGGAGCCATGGGGTAACCATGTGGAAAAAAAACAGGGGGAAATTAGTATTTGGTTATCCCAGGTAAAAAAAAATTACTATTAATATTAAGTATATATATTTTTATATATTAATGGTTACCCCATTGAAAATTTTCTGGATCCGCCACTGGTTACGCATGTGGACCGTGTGTAAAAATTTGAAATTTAGAAAATACATCTCGCAGGAAATCCAACAACATCACACGTGATGATATTGGTGTTTATACTAGTTGAAATTTATGGTCAAATGTGTCATGAGAAAATTGAACAAAAAGTGTACATAGACTGGGACGGATGGAGTAGTACTATTTTTTAAATTAAATTTCTTTACGTTATTATAAAATTGAATTGGTGTAGAAGTATAAGTATTATTGTGTGATGTCTATTTAAATTCCTTATAACATATATTTTCAAAATATTAACTTTTCATAAGTTGATATTATCCTTAGTGAAAGATATGATCAACATTTTTTAAATTAACTATTGAAAGTCAAAGTGTGCAATTTAAAATGAGAGAGTGGGAGTCTTATTTTTTTCAAAAGGGTAAAATACAAAACTAACCCTATTTTTTTTAAGTGCCAATCTAATCCTGTAAAATTTGAAAGTACGATTCTAACCCTAATTTTTTAGCAAATGTGTCGATATAACCTTTTTGTATATTCCAGCGTTAACTTGACATTTTTCGGCATTGACCAAAGCTAAAATGACTAAAATACCCCTATTCTTAAAAATTAATGATAAAATGCCCATGTGGTTCTTCTTCTCCATCTCCGCCGCCACCGCCATCGTTGTGCCACTGGAATCTGGAGTTTCACCGCCTCACCACCTCTACCCCTTCATTGCCTCAGGACCTCTAGCACCACCTCTACCTGCCCCGCCCAACCCTTTTAGCTTCCTAACACCACAATCTACAAAGTTCAAGATGAAAAAAAAAGATTGGATTTTTACAGATAAGACGATGGTCAGAAAAAATAGAGCCTACCAGAGTATAGCAGAACTTGCGCCACCACCGCTCCTCCACTCTGTCAGCCACCGCCCGCCACACCCCCAAACCCTAGCACCACCACCATCATCTACCTTCCTCCTCACCCAACCCCGCCGCCCATCACCACCACCGCCAGCCCTAAACCCTAGCACCACCACCATTATCCCCCTCCTCCCCACCTAGCCCCGCAGCCCACCATCTCTCCCTCCTCTTCCAAGCCCGCCTACAACCATCTCCCCCTCCTCATCCAGCCATGACCTTTACCAGCCACCGGAGATCTTGCCTTCCAGCGGCAGATCTAATCTTTCCCGACCCGCCACCAGCCACCGAAGAGCTTCCCCGAGCTGCCACCTGCTTAAGCTTCCTCGAGCTACCACCTGCTTAAGCTTCCTCGGCCTGCCACCAACCACCGGAGATGAGTTTCTCGTGGCGACGGGACTGTTTGTTTCGGAGTGTATGAGGTCGGAGCTTATGAGGTTGGAGTGGTGTGACTGTGTGTTTTCTTATTAGGGAAGAAAGGGGTTTTGGGGGGTAAAGTTGTCTTTTATTTTTCTTGTTTTTCACTTTTTAAAAAAATAAGGGGTATAATGGTCAATTTATTAATTTATGGCAGAATTCAGGTTGCGAGGGTTAGATTGGAACTTTTGTCCAAAACTTAGGGTTGGATTTTCACTTTCAGATTTTACAATGTTAGATTTGCACTTTCGACCAAAACATAGGGTTATTTTAGCACTTAACTCTTTTTAAAATTAATATTCAATTGTTAATTACACGTGAATGGGTGAGTATAGATCATAACATTTTTTAAATAGTAAATAATGAGTATTGTTTTCTATTGGAGAAAGTCTCTTATTAGACCGACTAACGGTTAGATCTATCATGAAAATTTTGTTTCAATAACTTTTTGGGTCAAATTATAATTATTTATAGATTGCGATACATTTTAAATGTTTTTCAATGTTATAGGAATCTCATTGCAATAAATAAAAACAAACATCAAATCACCCCATTAGTTCCATCAATTATTTAAAAAAATAACCCCCTCTAACATTAGTCGGTCTAAAACAAGACTTTATGTTTGTTATTGAAGTAAATACTCCTTCCTTCCCTTTGTAAATGTCTTAGTTCACTATTCATTAATGAAGTTGACAATGTTTAGATTGTAAAATTTTATAGATATATAAATGTAAATGTTATTATGTGAGATATTGATATATTAATCGTAACGTATAGTTTTAGAATGTCTATTTTATTATAATTTTTTATTATACGTAATTTAAGATATTAAAATTTTTAAAATCATTCATAAATGATTAAAAAATAAGAGATAAGACACTTACAGATAGATAGAAGGCGTATATCATTTTCGTTCATTAATAAAAAATTGTTACAAATTTTCGTTCATTAATAAAAAAAATGTTACAAATTATGGGATGTTATGTTATTGAGAAACTGATTCTAAAGATTTTTTGGAACGTTAAACTTACAACATTCTCTTGTCTTCTAATTCTATGCGGTTCTTGACGGCATTGATGACAATTTGTTCATCTCCTTGAATGTGATGGATTTTTATGCCATTTCGCAAGGATGTTTATGTTTGCAGGGTGATAGATTCTACATGTTTCACTATGTAAACGAAGGGTAAGTATTGAGATTCTCCGTACAACTAATCTCAACTTGTGGTACGATTACCAACCCAAATAAGTGCAGTCAGAAGATGTGGTTGTGTCAACGGATAGATTATTCCCGTTTACTAGTATAAGTGTTTTTATAACTCTACCTAATTCAGATAAGTGTCAATATAACCTTTTGATAATTGAAAGTGCAAATATAACGCTAAATAGTAAGTGTAAGTGCAAACGTACCTATTCCAGAAAATTTTGATCCGAATAAGTGAAAAGATAATTTTACCCCTCTGAACAAAAAAACAAAAATGATGAATTTACTATTATACCCATAATAACCCCAATCTTCTTCTTCCTCTTATCTTCTTCTTTATTCTTCTCTATTCTGGGTGGCGAACAATGTGGGGTTGGGTGGTGAGGTTGGTGGCATCGATTAGGGCTAAAGAGTGGCAAACGATGGGTGACAAATTGCGTCGATTTGGGCTAAATGGGACGGGGTGGCGAATAACGGGGCTGGTGGTGGGAGGTTAAATGGTGGAGCTGATGAGTTTGGGTGGGGGCTGGGTGGCGTTGATTAGGGATACAGGGAACTGGGTGGCGAACGATGGGGCTGGTGGTGGCGAAGATGGGTGGTGGGGCTAGGTGTCATCGATTAGGGTTATATGGTGGCAAACGACAGGGTTGGGTGGCGAGGCTGAGGTGGCATCGATTAATTAGGGCTGAAGGGGATGAGGTAGCAAAAGAGGGGGTTGGTGGTGGCAGAGCTAGATGGTGGAGTTTAAGGGTTTGGGTGGCAGGGTTGGTGGCGGGGTTGGTGGTGCAATGGTGGCCTGGTGGTGGCCGCAGCGATGGAGCAATGGCGGAGCAGCATTGACAGTGGTAAGGGTGTAACTGTTCACACGTCATCTGTCTTTGGGCCAAAGGGCAGTTTGGTTCTTTTTTATTGAGTCAACACTGGAAAGACTAAGTCAACGCCGAATTGTCCACTTGAGGATTATAGCACTTTCATCAACTAGTTATGTTTTGTAGTTTCAATTATCTGAGTGTTATATTGACACTTACTATAGTATATATGGTTATATTTGTACATATCTCCAAATCTTTACTTGAATTATGTCTCACTTAGCTTGATGTTGCACTGAGACTCTTTCTCCAAGTCAGATATCAATTTAGTGGCGTAAATGACATAGTGTTGTGGATGAAACTCATGATTTACCCACGAAGAAGTGTGATTCTGTGATGCTAAAGTTGTGATAAAAGTATAGCAACAATTTTCATATCATGAGATTCCCTCTCTAAAATCGACTTAAAAATATCATTTTTTTCTCTTCCTGCAGAAAGGGATGGAACCAAAGAAGTATAAAAATTCCAGGGATTTTTACACTTCTAACCCTAACTTTAGACTAAAAGTGCCAATATAAACCTGCAAAACAAGAAAGTGACAAAATAACCCTAACTTTATGACTAGTTGTGCAGTTATAACATTTTGTCTCTATTATAGCATTAACTCATTAATTTGGGTGTTGACCATATTTGAAATGATAAAAACACCCTTGCTCCCACAAGTTGATTTTTTTGCTCCAAGTTTACCCTTTTCTTCTTCTTCAATCCCCCACCTCTAACCCAGTCGTTGGGCGCCGCCGCTGTTCTGGCAACCCAGCTTTTCTGACAACTCCATCCAACCCCACCACCGACGATTAAAAACACCACCACTAGAAAACCTAGCCGCACCGCTCAGCCCTTAAACACCACCACCCACCGACCGATGTCGCCAACCAAAACCTCTCACCCGAGCCTCGTCACCAATCTCCATCGTCGACAACTTTACCTAGACGACACACCTGGCTCGACGAAACCCAAGAAATCCTAGCATGATGAAAACCACCCTCGACGACAGTCCTTCCCTCGACGATAATCCCACCCTCGGCGACAATCCCTTCTTGCCAAAACTCAAGAAATCCCATTTTTTCAATTCAGAAATATGAGGTGGTCATGCGTTTATCTCCGGGTCGGTCGAGATCAAAAACCCCGACAAGAACCGAGTCCCCCATGGCGGCGTTGCTGCGGCGGAAGAAGTCCAATGGCGGAGCGGTGGATGAAGAAGAGAAGACCTGAAAATGGAAGAAGAGAAGTCTGGGGTCATTGGACCAATGGATGAAGAAATCCAATTTCTTACCCCTAAATTAAAAAGATCCTAACTTTTTTGTTTTTTTCAAGGGTTAAAAAGGTAATTTCCTTATGTTCTGACCAAATTTGTCATTGATATATGAAGTCGACGGCGTCCAGGGTTAAATTGACACATACATCATAAAGTTCAAGTTATTTTGACACTTTATAATTTTGCAGGGTTATAATGACACTTTCAGCTTAAAGTTGGCGGCATTTTAGCACTTGATTCAAAATTTCTAAGTACAATTACATTAAAAATAAGGTAAAGTCTTGGGAAAGACCATCTTTCCACAGGCATAAGGGAAAATGAGGTTAAATTAGAATTATAGAAAGATAAAATATTATAGTTGCAATATTAAAAGTTTAGGGTTATTTACATTAATAACCTCGACTTTAGGATAAAAGTGCCAATATATCCTTACAATCTGAGAAAGTGCTAATTTAACCCTAACTAATTAGTGTATGTGCCAATCTAACTATATTTTTTGAAAAATTAGTGCCGATATAGCCAAACTCCCTAATTCCGGCGTTGACCTTTGAATTCCGGTAATGATATTAAATGAAATGACTAAACTACCCTTATTTACAATCTGAAGACTTTATCCCCATATTACCCCTGCCACCACCACCAGTCACCACCTCCGCCAGCCACCACTACCGACAGAAAGCTTCGCCATCGACACCTCCACCACCTCGCTGTCGCCACCTCCGCCACCCCTTCTCGGCGCCGACAAGGCCACCTTCACCACCTCCTCGTTGTTGCCACCTACGCCACCCCTTCTCAGTTCCACCTACGCCACCTCCACCACCTCTTTGTTGTCGCCACCTCCACCACCCATTCTCGGATCCTCACCACTCTCGCTCGCCACCATAGTAATTACCCATCTGCCATTACCCCTCTAACACCAGCTTCTTCTTCCCGTCGACACTATCACTGCCGCTCTGCTATTACCGTTCTGGACACCACCAATATATTTTTTCGTGCCGCGCCGCCGCCGTGGAACCCCATCCCTAGGACAACACCAATCGATTTCTCCAGGCAGTGCCACCGCCGCGGAACCCTAGCCCCAGGATAACCTTCGCCGCTTCGACCCAGCGCCACTCAACCAAACATCGGGACCCGAGCAGAGGGACGGGCATAAATCTAAAAAGACCTTCAATGAAGGCGGAAGAAGAAAAGAATAAAAGAATCGGGAAGAAGAGAATAAAAGAATAAGCTATGGGAAGCTACAGGGAGAGTGGTGACGGGAAGAAGAAAAGAATCGGGAAGGGGGCAAAAAGAATAAAAAAAAGGGTCAAAGAAGACGACACGGGGATGGAGCCTTTTTCTTTTCTTTTCTTGTTTTAAAGTCAGGGGCAAAAATGTCTTTTCACATAAATCAGTTGGTCGAAAATTCAAACGAGTCAAAGGTTATATTGGCACTTTCTGAGATTTCAAGGTTATATTGACACTTTCAACCTAAAATCAAAGTTATTTTACCACTTTACTCAAAAATCTATTGTGCAATGTGCAATAGTTATAAGTTTATGACCAGATTAATACAACCCAAAAATTTTATCTTAATTTCTTACATTTGCAGTTTAAACCTTGATTTTTTCATAACTTACGGAAATACCGTCTTTCAGGAGACGGATTCTAAAAATAATATAGGGAATTAGTATTAAGGGAAAAGTGCAAAAATAATCCTATAAGATTGAGAAAGTGCAGAAATGACCTTGTAAAATCTGAAAGTGCGGAAGTAACCCTATAAATTGTCAAAATATTTAATTTAACCCTGTGGCTGATTTCCGGTGTTGACCGATATAAATCCGGCATTGACTAATAATGAAAAGACAGAAATACCCCAGGATTTAAAACTACAATTTTAATGACAATTCTATCCCCTACTACTACTTCTTCTTCTCTTCCATCTTCTCCAAACACACCATGGCCACCACCTGCCACTGCCGCCGCCTAAAGACTATTTTACCCTCACTTCTCCGAGACTCACCGTCGGACCAGATCCATCTCCCCCTTGAAACCCTAGATTCACCTAGATCCACCACTTTCCCGCCTAAAGCCCATCACCCAGAACCACCTTCGCTCTAAAATTCGTCGGCCGCCGCCACCTAAAACCCAACCAAAGCCCCCACCGCGCAACACCTGTAACCCTCAACCCTGCCCCAAATTAGTGGCGCACTCCTAACCCTCCTCATCATCCCTCGTCCCGCAATGGAACGTTGTTGCTAATTCTCGACCCTAACCCTAACTCCGTCTCCAGCCAATTGTCGCCACCCATAGCTCTTCCTCTCCCGTCGCCACCCATCTCTCTTCCTCTCCCGTTGCCACCCATCGCTCTTCCTCCCCCGTCGCCACCCATCGCTCCTCTCACCGATTCACCACCTCCGATGTCCACCACCATGACCTCCACCTCCTACCGTTGCAAAGCTTCTCCATCCCCTATCACTCCCTTCTCAATCCTCACCACCAGCGGTGCCGCCGCCACCATCCTGCTCCGCCGTGCTAGTTGGACCGATTCCTCCATCTTTTTCAACCTCTCGAAACCCTCCCTCACTCCGGCTAGCACACTTTGCCTCCTTCTCTTCCAATGATTTTTCTAGATTTTCGGCTAACGAAGAATGGTATGCTTATCAGAGGAGTAAAAACATGGTTTTGGTGTTCTCCAGAGAAAAACTTCACTCCGGGTAGCTTAGGACTGGGATAGGGGTTATGAGGGGGTGGAATTGGGGTGGGGAACTTCCAGAGTGGGTGTTTTCCGGCGGCGGCCACCCTTGCTTGGTTAGGGTTTTGCTAGATGAGAGAGGGGAGAGTCGCTGGTTCTGAGAGAGGGAGAGTCTAAAGAAAAATGGGAAAAGGAAAGGAATTGTTTTGTTAATAAGAATGGAGGGTATTGTTATCTTTTCGTATTTTATTTATTATTTATTTTTTAAACTCGAGGTTATAATAGTCATTTAAAATATTTCTGACTAATTAGACCGTTGACATTTTGGTCAACGAAGTCGAGAGTTAAAATTACACTTTAAAATTTTACAAGGTTATTTCTGTACTTTCACTAAAAATATAGGGTTAAAAACACACTTTTCTCTAGTATTAAAATTAGCTGCACTAAGAATTTTTGTTATTGCATAGGGAAAATTTGTCCAGCGAAATATCAAAGTTTGACGTGTGTAGTTTGATAATTCGAGTGTGGAAACATCAAAACACAGCTAATCGAATTGGGTTAAGGTGGATAATTTTTTTTAAAAAATTAAGTGCATTTATTCGTCCGAGTTCTTTATTTAGTGCATACATATTTTCAGTTTTCTTAAAGTGCACGTAGAACACAAAAAACTGAGGGTATATATGTACTGAACAAGAAATTAGGGTATGAATGCACTTTACTTTAAAAAATAAAAATAAATATTGGGTTAAGTGAATTTGACTTGGGGTTCAGCGATTGGGTAAGGGTTATTATTTTTTGCACAGAAAGATTGTCCCATTTTGGCTGGGGTTCTTACTTCTTGTTGATTCATTGATCTTTTTGTGCTGATCTTAATAGAAGGGTAACTTCTCGATTCATCATATGCAGGTGCGATGAGCTATATACTTCTGTGCTAAAATGATGTTTTATTGAATCGTGAGTTCTATGTTACGATTTTAATTGCATTGTCTTTTCAGGTTTTGATTTGACCACAATTGTCTTGCTACATTCCCCTTCAGAATTCTACCTTCTTCCTGTTTTAGCAGTGCGTTTCTGGTGAATTTTCTTCTGTATTTTTGGCATGATTTCTCTTGTTGTATTCAGTATTTGTGCATAAAAAACAGAGAATATGCCACTCATTCATTTGCGCGTAATCGTGCCTGGAGAGTTTGTTTGGTCACACTCAAGTGTTAAAAACATTGTCTTTATCACTTCTGTAGGGCTTCAGACACTTGGACCTCCAAGTTTGGAAAACTCATGGCATATCAATATCTGTTCTCAAGGTTTATTGTGCTGCTAAAATAGAGATATTTGTAGTGTATGCAGTGAATATGCGCATGAATGTTATATTTGCACACGGAGGCGTATTGTATCATTGAATCACGAGTTATAATTCCATTTCATGAGAAATGAGAATATATCCATTTAAACTCAGTTTTCCCTTTTCTTGAATTATACGGTCAACCTTTACTCTCTTTAGCGTAATACTTTGGTTTCCTTGGGCCTGGGTCTTCACTTTTGTACTTGTTGGCAGGCATTCACTTGATTTCATTACTGTGGTATGAAAACATTATGGTATGTGGGATTGCAGTGTTATGTGGTGTTGGTATTCAGCGTTGATTTTATCTAGTTATATGTAGACTTTACTTCAAGATTAGCTATCTATGTCGACGTGCAAAACCTTAGTCTGCTCATAGTCTTGCATAATAGTAGCAGGAGATGTGCTAACCAAAACCTAGCTACTTGGTCAGTTAGTTTACTCAGAGGAATTGTCTAGTTCGTTTCATACCGCGCACGCTCTTTTTTTGGGCAAACTCACTTGGTGGAAATGACACTGTGAGTGAATGCCATGCTTTGTGCAGTTATCTCATTTTATTGCAGCTTCAATTTGGATGAGGATTCATGTTTGGCTGATCTTAGATTATTTTTAATGCTATGCAACACATACCCACATGGCATGATAAAGTCTTGGTTGTTGCTGTATACAACACATATAATCTTTATATGTGTTTGTTCTCCAATTTATAGTGCTTATTTGAATCAGTTCCTATACTTGCTGAATGCTGAGGATGAAGTTATGCGATTTGAAATAGAGAGCTCTTACATTGAACTTATTTTTTCTTGGGGACCAGTTTCACACCATCCGAGCTTAACAGATGCAAATGTGAAGAAACAGTGCCAAAAGAAGCCGAGATAAAAGAATGGAGGATGACCACCTTCCACCAGCAAATTCTAACATCACTACCACCATATCTCACTCACAAGATGAAGCTCTCCAGAGGAAGCATGCAGCAATGGTG
>JAULKK010000001.1:8914783-8928790 GCA_032355705.1 Rubia peregrina | reverse complement strand
TTTTTAGATTGTAGGTATAGCGTGTTACCGCGCTGTAGATACAGATTAGGTTTTCAACCTATTCTGTAATCTAACAATTGCTTCCCTTAGAGGAAATCAGATTATTAGGGTTTGAGGAGCCTAATAAATATCCCCCCACCAATGGTGGTTTCATTAAAAAAAACAAAGATGTTCGAACATACGATGGTACCGTACACTATTATTTCACAATGAAGGCTTTGTTGTTTTGAACCATTAATGATTTTTCACCATATGGAAATTTATCAGGAGCTAGGTGAAGGGACATTATGCGTGTCCAATTTGTGAAAAGAATAATTCTTTTCTTCAATTGAAGCACAGTTGTAAAAACATTTATTGGGGGAACATGCAGTTTCTTCCCGATGGTCACCCACGACGATTGGCGAAGAAATGGTTCGATGGGAAGATGGTGAACATAGAGAAACCTTTACCAATAATGGGTGTTAAGGTTTATGAAATAGTAAAGAAAATCAATAATGATTTTGGGAAGAGGCAGCGTAAAGTTGGGAATGAAGGAAGTTGGAAGAAATGTTCCATGTTTTCAACCTTCCTTATTGGAAGCATTTAGACATAAAGTGATCTACACCTTTATGCATGGGGTTACCAATGCATTTGACAATTTTTTTTATTATTGTGTTTTGTTTGGTTGATTGCTAGTTTTAGTTAGGTTTACAATGCCAAGAGTTTAGACGACAATTTTTGGTTTTTTTAAAAAAATCTAAATCCCAAGTATTGTATACTTAATTGGATCTAATGGACACTTTGTCCTCACGAGCACCTAGATATTCTTTTGTAACTTACAAGTAGGTTGTTCGTGAGGACTTCAGTGTAGTTTGTAAAAGGTCATCCGCAAGGGTGGTAGCAGATACTTGAAGGTTATTCGCAAGGATGGTAGTAGACAAGAGGCCACAAACCCAAAAATGTGGTAGTAGATTGAAATGAGCCAAAAAAGAAGGGATTCAAAGTTCAACATTCTTAAGACAGCATAGCGGCACCGACTGGCACGACGACACCAACCGATAAGCACCAGCATACACGGCCGTGCCAGAGGCATCTAGCATGGATCGTGTCGGCCAGCACGGTCGTGCCACAGCTTCTTGGCATGAGTCATTTGGTGCAACACGACCTGTGCCACCCCAAACCCTTTTGAGGCTAAGTATGGACACAGATCGTGCCCTTTTACACGGCCCGTGTTATTTCAGTTCCAATATTCAAAGAACAGCCCATGGGGTGCAAAGAATGACACGGTAACGACACGGCCGTGTTACCGTTTTGCTCAGAAAATGACTCCCAGCCAATGATCCACAAGAATACAGACAGCAAGTGTCGTTCAACTGATCAAGAAGTGCTTCCAGCCGATAGCCCAAGCCAAACGACACATATGCAAGCTTCAGATGTAAAAAATGGAAGACCAGCCGATAGGCCACGCTGGTCAGCACAGTCTGTTCCAGACACAGCCGGCACGGCCCGTGTTAGCCCCAACCTACCTCTAACCGGCCTGACCGTGCCCGACTGCATGACCTGTATATTTTTTAGTTGCTAGGGTTTTTGCCCTATTTTGGGCCTTTTTCAAGGTTTAATTCCCTATTACTATATATATGAGCCTATGTCTACTAGGGTTTAAGTTTTTGCTCATTTTGTAATCCTAAGAGTAGGTAGAGAGAGAGAGAAAGGAACTCTTCATTCTCTCTAACTTATTTTCTTCTCTTTTTCTTATTGACCAAAGGCGTTGAATCTAATGAAATATTTGGGTGCAATTCTTAGGGAGTAGATAATTAACCTGGGGTTTATATTTTGTATTCATGATTTTTTGTTTGTTTTGGGAGATTATATAGATCTACCTATCTTTGTGTGTTTATGATTATTATGTTGGCATGTTCTTCATATTCTTATCAATTGCATGATTGTCACACTAAGATTGCAACACACCGTAGTCTACTCTCTTGTTGGCACACTTATTGATATCCTCGGGGAGGGAAACCTAGATGTATGCGGGTAGCGATAGTCTGGGACCGTGTAGGTGTTGCATGTGGATCACCGAGTTAATGTTACGATTGACTATACGCTAGTCTTAGCCACAAGTTGGCCCGAAGGGTTACATATAGATATGGTGTTAGGAGCAAATTAGGGTTAGCGTGATTCGTAACCTTAGAGCCATCGATAAGATGCCTTTCCCTTTCCCTCTGTAGGCCTAGGGAGAAACATTCGTAGTGGAGTGCCCATGACGTAATATCACGGGGGAGAAGACACTGATCTTGCCACTATCAATACCATAGGTAGCTTAGTAGTAGGAACGGATGCATTAATGCAAATCTCTGCCTTTGATCCAACGCTTCACCTCGAGATAATAGTTGATCTCCCGGTTCATTTTACGACCTTAAGAGGAGATGGGTCATGTGGCATTGTCTTGATGTAATGCACATTGAGAAGAATGAGTGTGACTCTTTCGTTCAAACTTCTTTGAATACCTCGGGTAAAAGTAAGGATGGGTTGAAGGCTCGTCTTGACTTGGTCAAGATGGGAACTAAGAGAAATTTGGGCCCGGTCACCAGTGGTGATGGTTGTTACCTTTCACCTACTTGCTATTCCATATCTCAATCGAAGAAGAAATTGAATTGTGAAGCCCTTAGTAGTGTGAAGGTCCCGGGAGGCTTATTCGTATAACAAAAGTTCATGCATATCTGTCGAGGAGTTGAAATTGGCTAGTTTGAAAATCACACAATTTCCACAACTTTATGCAAGAATTCAATGTCATTGCCATCAGGTTTTCATTGTCTTCTCACATAATACTATATATTACAAAACTTTGTTTGTTTTTCAAGGAAATTTGTCCCAAAAGTATTAGTGTGGCTAAGCTTGACTGGTTGCAAATGATGATAGTCGAAGTTTTGTGTTGGATGGAGATCTATTTTCCTCCCTCGTTCTTTGATGTAATGGTCCACTTGATAGTTCATTTGATCCATGCGATCAGTTGTGTGGCTCGGTATTTTTTAGTTGGACGTACGCTCTTGAGAGGTATATGAAAATCTTTAAACATTTTATGAAGAATTAGTATAGACCAGATGCAAGTATTGTGCAATGCTATGTGGTGGAAGAGGCCATAGAGTTCTATACTAATTTTTTGAAGGAAGTTTATTCTGTTGGTGTTTCAAATTCTCGAAACGAAGGGTGTGTACTTGGCAAAGGTTTAATGCAGGGAAAACTAGTTAACCCTAGTGCGGAAGATTTGTGTGCGGCACAACTTTATGTACTTCAGAATCATGCAGATGTTGTTCCGTATATCGAGATCCACATTGAGGAAATAAGAGTAATGCATCTTAAATTCAATGAAGTACGTATTCTGCAACAACACACAAGCACATTTACTTCATGGCTACGAGGTTATGTAGAGACCGGTGATCATCCGTGTACAGTGAAATGGTTGGCTCGTCGACCCTTGGGCATAATCCTGTCATATGGAGCTTATGAGATTATTGGGTTTACTTTTGGTACAAATTCAATGGATGATAAGGTTGTATCCTAGAATATCAGGGTGACTCGTGTACTCAAGGGCCTGCGTGCAAGTGAGGACAATCCTATATATGCACAAACATGTTACCTTGGTATGGTAATTGAGATTTGGGAGCTTGCTTATGTGACAATAAAATTTCCCGTGTTTAAATGGCAATGGGTTGATGTTAATAACAGACAATGGACCGAGGATTTGGGATTCATCCTCGTGGGTCGTAATCAATCGGCTGGAAAGATGATTTGTTCATATTGGCGTCACAAGCTCACTAAGTATTCTATGTGAAAGACCTTATTGACCCTCTTTGGGAGATAGTTGTTGAGGGAAAAAGGCTTTTATTAAAGGTTATGAGGGCGATGATATCATTGGCTTTGGTTGGTTTGCAGAAATGGGATCACATGGGGAAAACGTTACGATTGAGGATGATAGTTTGAGTTTACGTGGTCATTTATGGCGTATTGATTTGGATGAAGGGGTTTGGGTTGACGACTAAGGAAATATCAAGAAGAGGATACAAAAGCAAAAAAATATAGTGAAGAGGAAGAAAGAAAAGTAGGGTTTGTTTTCTTAGTCATTTTGTTGTTGTGTATTTAAAGTCATGACAGACGAACGAGCTTTCGATTCCAGAAGCTCCTCGGAACTAATGGTCAAACAACTATTTTTAGCTCATTTACCCGATGTTTCTAAGTGCAAAATATGTGAAAATATTGTAGCATCGTATTTTAACTACATACATGATAAAAACTATGATTACAATGGAAAACTAAAAAATCAAATTGCATTATGTCAAAGTAAAATTAGGAACGGAAATGTATCCTAGAATAGAAGAAATCAAATTAAAATATAGCCATCACACATATTCTTTTTCTACAAAATAGACTTAAATCCTTCAAATGATAAAAAAACATATTTAAGAGCCTCATTCCCAAGGGATCCCAAAGTCGATTCCAAATGGCTCTGAAAACCACTATGACTCCTCTCCAACTTCAACACCTTTCTCTCATTTGTTGAAGTTCCCCTCGAACCCATTTTTGGCATGCTTAAAACCCTTTCAAGAAGCTAGCATCCGGTTCCCCTAACATTGGTTAGTAAAATAATAAGACTTTACGATTCGCAAAAATATATATAAAAAAACTAAAACAAGTTCTAACATACCAGGTTCAACTCTTGGCCTTTTGTTGGGCTTGACCGCATTCCGGGTCCTGCTAGCCCATTTGTGTTCAAATAATACCCTTTTTTGCAAAGTATTGTTTGTCGAACCACTTGCACAATCTCTCCTCCTCGTGCAAAGCCAACCCTGGAACTCCCTTCAAAATCAAGGTGATCAATTTCTCGTACGGGAGACTCTTGATCAACTTTTTTGACGACGCAACCCAAAGCATGTGTTGAAAATTACGGGATTTATTTTTCTCCCCTTAATGATTTAATAAAACATCATCAATATCGTACATGTTGGTTCAGTTATGTGGCCGGGTGTGGGTACGATACTCCTAGCTATCATTTTGTATACAATACGCTGGTCTATAGTCAAGCGCATAAGATGGAAACTCTTTGACTTTCCTAAATTGGCAAGGTCACATTGGAAGTATCTATGACTACAAGCAATGGGGTTCACAAACGGGTAGTCAGACTGAAGTGGAAATACCTCCCTATGATATATGTCATCCAACGGACCTTTAATATTTTTGGGGAGCACATCTTGGGGACCCTTGTACTGACATTCCAACTGTTGGTTAACAATCCATGGACTAATGTGTTGAACCCATTTACCCTCGACTGGTAACCACCCCCTCTACCTCGTGTAAATTGCTATAAAATTGACAAAATTTGTCAAAGTGGGATTGTATGTTTAAAGTCAATAACTTAAGTACATGTCGGCCATCAAACTTAAGCACCAGACCGCTAAACCTATGCTATGACAGGCATTTAAATCAGCAATTTAGCAATATAGTAATTTCCGGTTTGGCGTAAAGCATCATACCTCATTTTGGCTTGAGCAAAAACAAATATATCTCTTAGCACTTCAATGGAGTTAGAGCATATTGAGATGAAATTGGGTTATTGAATGAAATACTTAGCTCAATATTGTGAGGATATAGCTAAGTAATCCCCCCAAAAAAAGAACGAAGTAGTTGTTAAACCAACAAGTACGTAACTCTTCAATACCAAAATATAATTACTAAAATACAAAAGTAACAAATTGTTAATAATTCAAACCAACAAGTACATCAGAATCATAATTTATGAATCACCAAATATTTCAAAATTTTAGGGCCGCTCTCCTCCTGGGCGGCATTCTCAACGACAACTTCATCTGCGTTTGCATCTTCGATGGTATTTTCATTCTCAGTGGCATTAGCGACCTCCTTCATAGCGGTATCCGTCACAATGGCCTCTTCCCGAGCAATCTGTTCTCTTGCATTCTCAACTATATCTCCATTATCTTCAGTCTCTTACTCACTCTCGGAAAACTCTGGGGAAAATTTTAGCTTTGGCTCGTCATCCTTAAATACCAACTGCTAACTGGAGGCTTCAATGATTTTCTCTTGTCAAGCTTCAACTCAAGCCATCCAAGGACAATCTCGCTCCCCCTAGGTCTTCTTATCTTCACAGAATGCGGAAAATATTTATCACAATCTTATGCTCCTTTGTCCATTTCCCCAACTTTTCAGATTGCTTATCCATAGGGGCAGTTTAATTCCATAAAGGCATAGGTTTTCCTTCCACATCCTTAACATAAATATACCGGTTCTTCCACGTCGCATGGTTGGAAAATATTGCACAAATTGAACCCCTTGAACACTGGGGTATAACGTAAAAAACCATTCCTTCCCCGCACTCTGCAATTCAAAAAAATATATGGTAAAGATATCCACCATTACCAGCTTACTGGCATGTTTACACAGCTCTATATACCTATTTATCATGGACACACCCTCAGATGAAGTTGGGCAAGATCAACATCGTAAGCCTCTAATACGCCCATCTTAAAGTCCAAGACGAGTGAAGTAAACCCATATAAGAAATAATGTTGGTATACACCAAAATAACCTGCTGGAGGGTTCCATACCATTTTCCCTCAACAGATGTTTTGACTTCACACCCATCTAAGGACGGATAATGCTTCTTCGGAGCCTCTAAGGTGCTCCCAGTCATTAAACTATACTTATCATCCGTATTAGGACTACCCGCCTCATCCCAGAGAGCGTATCATTCCCTGTCACCCCACTATCACCAATGTTAGGTTGGGTAGCGGTGGACGAGGATTCAGACAGTAGAAGCACCATTTTTTAAAAAAGGATAAATATGGAATAGTACCTTCAATCGATGTTAGCTCTTGCGAAAAACCACACAAAATCTGCTAATAAACCTGCAAACCAAATTAAACAAGATAAGTCCTACTAACACATCCTTAGCCATTATATATAAACGCCATAAAGATAAACAGATAAAGTAACTTTTTGAAAATGCACCTTTTGAGGCAATAAGTAACTTGTGTCAGTTATGAATAGGAATCGTCACTCGTTAAACGTGCCATGAAATGATTACTCCACATGTTGATTTTCTTGCGTATCAATACCCTCCTCGATCTTTGGGACACAATATCCCTTCACCCGAAGATAAATGGGTACTAATCGACATGCACTAAATACATCATTTAATCTAATTAAACATTTTTTTCTACACACAAAGTCATATATAGCTTCGCGCCTATTTAACCACTTTTAACGAATCCAAACAATATATTTCGTCGAGGCAAATACGTTCTTATATTTACTAAAAAAAATACTTGCACAACAAACTTCATAACTTCATCACTGATGGGACTTGTGGTATTTACCTAGCTCACAGATCCTCATCACAAGAACCAACTCACTACGAACATTTTGTTAACCATTTGGAAGCAAACCAAGTCCACCCCACATACTAATGACTTACCCCTAAAAAGGCACAGAAGCACCACGTACTCACCATGACCCTCTCAAGTAGATTATAATCTATAGGAGAGGAGCACATTATTCGAGCCACGATCACACGATCAAAAGACCTATAAATAAAAAATGTAGACCACCATAACAAATGGTGGTAACTCTTGACACACCAATCCTAAGAATACGAACACATTAACTAAAGTGTTAGAGCTTCCTTCTTGGGAACACCTCGAAGAGCTTTCATGCAGATATTCAATGGAGGCATGCTCATCAAGCTTATCCAAGGGTCTATCATCACTTAGAATAAATCCCCCGCGTCAGTGTTCATAAAATTTTAAGTAGAAGCTAATAATTGATTACATTAAATTGACCCAATTATTAACGTTTATAGAAAGTTAAGTGATGATTAATCATTGATTATATAAATTCAACCTAGTTGTTTGTGTTTGTAGAAAGTTAATGAAGTAAGAGTTGACCATTGATTACATAAAGTATGATAGAATGTATTTTTCCGTAATGAATGTTTGTATTACTTACAGAAATAAATAGACTACAATAAGGAAAACTAGTGCTAGTAGAACTCTAGCCTAGTCAACATGTCTATCTAAAATCAATCAAATCTAATTGAAAATTGATTTACTCTAACACCCCCCTCAAGCGAAGCGTTGGATGCTCAGCGACGCAAAGCTTGGATATGAAGAACTTGAACAAAGAACGATAAAGGCCTTTGGTGAAGATGTCAACAATCTGAAGAGCAGTGGAGACATGAGTGATACGCAACTTGCCATAAGTGACCAACTTCTCGAAAAAATGGTAATCGATACCGATGTGCTTTGCCATCTTATAAGCAACAGGATTCTGAGCCAAGAAAATAACGCTACTGTTGTCACATAATAATAGCAGAGAACCAGAAAGCGGAACACGAAGATCCCGAAGTAAGTGAGTCAGCCAGACAATCACAGAAGCAGTGTTAGCGAGAGCCCGATACTCAAACTCAGTGCTGGAATGAGAGATTGTGGGCTGTTTCTTGGCAATCCAAGAAATTAAGTTTCCACCAAGAAACACAGCATAGCCATACGTAGATCGATGAGTCTCTAAACATCGGACCCAGTCAGCATCAGAGTAGCCTAAAACCTCCGAAGTATTGGACGAGCAAAAAAGTGAGACCAAAATGAAGTGTTCCTCGAACATAAAGAATCCGAGTAACAGCTACAAAATGGTCATCTCGCGGATCCTGCAAAAACTGACTAACAGTGTTAACCAAAAAATCCAGATCATGACGAGTGATATTCAGGTATTGAAGAGCACCCACAAAAGAAAGGTATAAAGTCGGATCCCGAAATTGTGGACTGGAGGAGCTGTGTAACTATGAGCCAGGGACAAATTAAGTAGTCACCAGAGCAGTATTGGACATCCCAGCATGAGTGAGAATATCTCTGGCATACTTTGTCTAGCCAAGAAATAGACCAGATGAGGTATATGATACCTCTAATCCAAGATAGTAATGAATGGCCCCTAGATCCTTGATAATAAACTTATTATGTGTCCGATCAATGAACTTCCGAATAAGCATCGAGTCATGTATAGTAAGGATGATGTCATCAACATAAACTAGAAGATATAACCAGGACGATCCCCGAGAAAGAACAAACAGAGAAGTATCGACAACACTGCACTAAAACCCAAGCTGAGATAAATACGTGATGAATCTTTGAAACCAAACTCGAGGTGTCTGCTTGAGACCATAAATGGCCTTTCACAAGTAATAAACATAATCCGGATGGAGTGAGTCTTTATACCCAACATGTTTCGTAATGTAGACTGGAGTATCAAGAATGCCATTAAGAAAGGCATTATTGGCGTATAACTGATGAAGGGGCCAAGACCGCATCGTGGCAATGGAAAGGACTGTCCAGACCGTGAAGGCTTTGACAACAGGACTGTAAGTGTGATCGAAGTCAAAGCCTAGAATCTTAGAAAACCCATGTGCGACTAGCCGGGCTTTATGGCGATCCACAGAACCATTTGACCAAAACTTTAGCCGATAGACCCACTTGGAACCAATAACATTAACACCCGAAGGTTGGGGTACAAGATCCAAGTATGCTGACCTTTAAGAGCCGCTATCTCATCATCCATAGCAGTAACCCAAGAAGGATCCTTAAGAGCTGTGCGATTATCAGTGGGTTCCGACTGAGCAAGCGGGGCAGTAAGAAGGCCATGAGTAACAATATCCAAGTAATCCCAACATTGAATGGCTCCTGTCGTGGACCTGGTGGACATCCAGTGAGTACGGGACCAAAGAGGAGACATCGCAGGAGAATGAGCGACAGAGGATGCTGGTGAAAAGTCAAGCAAAGTAGCCGGAGAAAACAAAGCTGAGGTGGGTGAACTGACTGATGGTGACCAAAGTGGAGCGGGCTGAGCAGGAACTGACTACTCAAAGTCCATAGTGCAGATAGAACAAGGGGTAGAGATGAATGGAGTAGGCGTCGATAATACGGGATCAGAACTACCATTAGCATCCAAAAAAACATAAATATCCCGGGTCGTCACAGGAGCCCTAGTAGCCGAAGTTGTAGCAGAGGCAAAAGGAGAGAAACCCTCGTTAAATCGAGCATGATGTGTGACATAAATCTTGCATGTGGAAGGGTTAAGGCATCGAAAACCCTTATAATGGAAACTGTATCCAATAAAAACACATAGAATGCTCCTGGGAGATAGCTTATGATCGACTATATGACGAACATAAGGGAATACTCGACATCCAAAGGGATGAAAGTTGGAGTAGATCGAATCCCGCTAATAGAGAAGTCTGTAGGGAAATGCACCCTGTAAAACTGGAGTGGGTAGCTGGTTGATGGTATAAACGGCTGTGGAAAAAGAATCATCTCACTTAGAGAGTGGCATATGCGAGTGAAAAAGTAACGTGAGGCCCATTTATGCAACATGTCTGTGCTTACACTCTACTCGACTACTTTGTTCCGGTGTATACAGACACGACATCTGATGGTGAATGCCTTTAGAGGCAAAATGATACTGTAAATGGGTACTCAAGAATTCTGTGCCACCATCACTCTGAAAAACTTTGATTTTGGATGTGAATTGATTCTCGACAAGGGCCTCAAACTGGAAGTAGGCGTCCAAGAAATTGGATTTACGATGGAGAGGAAAAAACCAAGTGAAACGCGAGAAATCCTCCAAAAACAAGGCATAATAGGCAAAACCATTATCAGATAAAACTGGGGAGGGACCCCATAAATCACAATGTACCAAGTCAAGAACATGCACAACACGTTTAGGATTCTCAACAAAGGTTATTCAACTGCCCTTTTGCCATAACACAAGGACGCGATTTAGGCAACAAAGATGAAATCAAAAGTAAACCAAACTTCTATAAACATGAAATGACCTCAGCATCACATGTTCCAACTGAGCATGCCACAACTTGTAAGATGCACGTCCTTTATTCTGCTGTAAAAAGGAAACAAGTGTTGCATCACCTCTGTCCAAAACGTACAATCGTCCATCACTATGGTCCCTGCCCATGACTGCCTTGGAAACTTTGTTCTGAATCACAAAGTTTCAGTCATCAAAAGTAACAAATACATTCAGATTCTTGGTCAATTTACTAATAGGCAGTAAATTCTTAGTAATCTCAGGAACAATCAGAACATCATATAATTTTAAAGAATCAAAAACCCGAGAATCACCAATATGTGAAATCTGAATAGAAGCACCATTACCAACATAAACATAAGATTTATCGGAATAAGGAGTAACACGCTCAAGGCCCGAAGTTAAAGATGTCATGTGACTGGTCGAACCAGAGTCAATGTACTAGTCTGCAGTGCGGAAAGATGGTTCTAACTGCATGAAGGCCTGATTTTTAAAGCCAGAGTGGAGTCTGAGCGGCGAGTTTGCACAAGCATTTTGTAACAAGTTTCAGCATAATGGCCCGAACGACCACACCATGTGCATTGAGGATGACCACGACCTGAACCAGAACCATAACCGGACTGAGCAGGGCCGGAAGCTGAATACCCACTACGGTGTGCATCAAATATTCCACCACGGGTGACGCATGGAGCTAGCCGGCACATGATCCCATGTGCAGCTGGCTGGGGGCTTGTCACATGCAGAAAAAGCTATTGGCCCTGGAATTGCTGCAGAATGGCCCTGTAAATTCCTCAAAAATGCCTCATAATTTTTAGAACGAGCCAAAACATCAGCATAAAGCGGCGTAGGGGAGAAATTAATCAACGGGGAAGAGAAATCTTTAAACTCAGACAATGTGCAGTTAAAAACCAAATAATTTGATCATCATTGGAGGTCGGAGAACCATAAAAGACAGTTGCTCAAAAATGGCCTTAAACTTTAAATGAAGTTCATGAATAGTATCGATCTTACGTTTACCATGGGCATCGGCATGAAGGCGGAGAATGGTTGATGTGCTACTATTCTGAAAAACTACAGCAAGATTTTCCCAGATTTCTTTTGACGTGAAACAGTCCGGAGTCTCTGCAAGAGCCTCAGGAGTTAGAGAAGAAAAAAAAGACTGCATACCCGCTGATCTTGATCAACCCAATTATCATAGTCTTCCTTGGCCTTCAAATAAGCTTACTGAGGATAGACTTTTGAGCCACCAGTGGAGGTGACCGTGATGCCAGTGTACGTAAGGGAAAAGAAGCCGACTTCCAGCAGTGTTGGAAGTTTCGGGCATGGAGTGGAACCATCGACAACATCAAATAATTTTTAGACTTGAGAACGTAACCTGTTTGACGTTTCCAGAGAAGATAGTTCGTGGAAGTGAACTTGATCTTGATCTACATCATATGAAGGAGAGTACTGTATGATAAATTTTCATTGGCCATGTTGAGAAGGGAGAAATCAGGGAAAAAATTAATGTGAGGGGAACGTAGAGTCGGCACCGGAAAAAAAGAAAGTGGAAGGAGGTGGCGGCTGAACTGTATTAGGGTTTTAGGTCTTGGATCAGAACATGCTCTGATACCATGATATTATGTATTTTCTCGTAATGAATGTTCGTATTACTGACATAAATAAATAGATTACAATAAAAAAAACTAGTGCTAGTAGAACTCTAGTCTAGTGTTTATCTAAAATCAATCAAATCAAATCAGAAACTTGATTTAGGCCCTATTCTCTGGAGCTGATATGATCTGATATGATATGATATTATCTGATCTGAAATAAATATAAATATACTGAACTGAACTGAAATAAGTATAGATACTCTGAATTGAACTGAAATAAGTATATATATATATATTGAACTGATTTTAATAAAATAAAATTGAAAAAATGAAGTTTATTTCTTAAAATTGACTGAAAAACTGAAATTTATTTCAACACATTTACATCAGTTTAAAATAGGGTAAAAGGATAAAAAAGTATCAAAAAATTATGATAAACTGAACTGAACTGCAATGAACTGAACTGATCTAAACTGCATTGAGCCAAACTAAATTCAAAAAGGTGTACTGAAAACTAGTAACAATATGACTGAATTAATCTAAATTTTATCATTAGCACATGCTGAACTGAACTGAATTAAACTGAACTAAACTTAAATGAATGAACTGAACTGAACTGAATTGAACTGAAGTTCAGATAAACTCTGATAACATGAATTTTAATATAAAATATAATTATTTTAATGCTCATTTTTGTCTGTGTATGTGCAATTCATCGTTTCATAAAATGAACTAAAAAACTGAACTTTATTTCTAAGAATTTATATCAATTTAAAATAGTGTAAAAAGAAAATTGTTTATAAAAAAAACTATGATAAACTGAACTGCAATGAACTGAACTTATTAGAACTGCATTGAGCCGAACTAAATTAAAAATAAGTGTACTGAAAATAGTAACAATATGACTTAATTAATCTAAATTTTGTCATAAGCACATGCTGAACTGAACTGAACTTAACTGAATGAACTGAATTGAACTGAAGTGCAGATAAAGTCTAATAACATGAATTTTAATATCAAAAATAATTATTTTAATGCTCATTTTATTGTCTGTGTATGTGCAATTCATCGTTTCATAAAATTAACTAATATTTTTTAAAAAAGAAAACTGTAACAATACTATATGGAATAGTATAAATTAATAGGAAAAAATAATATAAATATGCTGAACTGAAATAATATAAATATGTTGAAATAAATATAAATATACTGAACTGAACTGAACTGAAATAAGTATAAATATATTGATCTGATCTGATCTGAACTAAAATAAGTATAAACATACTGTTATAATATGATATGAAATGAAATCCAAATAAGTTCCAGAGAACAGGGCCTTACTTTAACAAAGAAAATCTAGCTATAATAGTTTATAGAGTGTTAAGTAATGTTTGACCATTGATTTGGTAAAATCAACCTAGTTATTAGTGTTATAGAAAGTTAGGTAAGAGTGGTCCATTCATTACAAACAGTCAATGCAGTTATCACTGTGTATAAACAGTTAAGTAAGGGTTGACTGTTTATTTGGTAAAATCAATCTGGTTATTGAAGTTTA
>JAULKK010000001.1:8894682-8906755 GCA_032355705.1 Rubia peregrina | reverse complement strand
TGGAATAGAATAGGGGGACGTAGCCCGGGCCTGTGCATTCTCAATGTGTCTCTTTGATTTATTATTTTCGACAGCCCTCCCCATGGAACTCCGCTTACAAGACTCGTGAGTCTGAGCAGAAAAATACACCAAAAGCATGAATTGGTGTTGAACACAGTAATTTTTACATAAACTAGGTAACTTGACTTAAACTTCAAGGAATATACAATTAATATAAAACTCTTTATTTTCCAGATGAAAGTAATTGTTTAATTTTATAGGATTTTGTTTCTTCTCCTTTTTACTTCTGGACTGGGAAGTTGATTTTGTTTTTCTTTAAGACAAAGCCATAAACTGGTTATTGTTTATCATCTCTTTAACAGTTTTATTTTTTTCTGTACCTTTATTTTTGCTCTGCGAGCACTGCGATGTCATCTGGCTCTGTATTTCCCTGAAGCAATACCAAATGCTCATTCCAAATTGACTGAACCTAAATTTCCGTGTTTCAAAGATAATTTGCTATCATTTACTCGAATGAAGTTGAAATTGGGGAGATGGTTTAGGGGCAGTTGCAGAATTTTTTCCTGTTTGAGTGCCCAACTTAAATGCTTGCAAGAGTACCAGCTCTGAGATAATTGAGTTTTAAGATTGTTTTGTTTTAACCAGCAGCATTCTTCAGCAAGTATCTGAACAAGATAATATTGATAAGATGATTGTTGGGTGCCATAACTTAAATTTTGACAAACAGAAGAAGCATAACCAGATTATGATGATTTAGGCACTATCAGTAGTTTGCTCTAATTTGTACTTACTACTTCTTTCACTTTTGATCCTACTTTTTACCGCTTTCTTAATTTGCTCTGCTTGCCTGGGTTTTTGAAGTTATTAAACATTTCCTGCCTGACACTGGACCTAGAATCTTACCATGTGTTTACGTTCATTTTCTTTACAGCTCCAGCAAGTCATGGACTCTTTTATTATATACGCTTCCCAGCAAAAAATTACCAACTCATCCATTAGAGATGTCTTGCCAGAACAATCTGCCAGCAGAAAATCTGGCCTTTTGATACCTTGGACTCAGTTTAGTCCTTCAGACATAAATGTTGTGCCATTTCCAACTCATGAATATACTGATGATGAGTTTCAGTCCATAATCAAGAAAGTAATGGGAGTACTGTATGTATCTTTAAACTTCTTGCTCTTTCTGCCTTGGTTATTTTAATCATCTTCGATTTCTTATTTATTTTGTGGCTTCTTCATGAAAATATTTTCTGATTAGGTACTTACTGGGGTTTCTCTATCCAGTATCTCGTTTGATAAGCTACTCCGTCTTTGAAAAGGTCATTCAAATTCATTGTTAAGTTCTCGTGAACTGTATGGTTATTGAAAAGTATCGTTTTTTAATCTTGTTCCTTTTACATGCATATAATATGAAATTGATCTTAAATGTACTTCAGGAAAGCAAAATAAAAGAAGGTCTCTACATGATGGGATTGAAAGATGAGGTTTTCTACCTCTCTTGGTTAATTACATATGCTTTGCAGGTATGTACTGCACCTTGGTTTTCTTCCTTAGCTTGGTTGTATAAAGTAATCTGAGAATGTTAAGTTCATTATATCCATTAGAATACTGTTTTGTTGGACTAGAATTTTGTTCTTTTTTGATGATTTTATAACATTTTTTATGTGCTTATTTCTAAGAAGTGATCATTGGTTCTTTATTTAAGTGCTAAACTAGCAGCCATCCCTCCCAATTTGCCAACCTGCAAGTGTGTTTGCAACTTTTGGACTAGACTCCCAGACTCTAGTCAGTTTTGTCTTAAATTTTTGAGGATGAGAAGTAATGGTTAACAAATTTGTCAAGTGTGAGGTATTAGAATATCAGTGGGATAGGGGATCATAATGCATGACTGATACTACGCATCACGTTCTGGATAAAGCAGTATGAACACTTCCTCTTTGACAGAAATCAGAAATCTTAATTAGTGAACTTTCACGAACTTGAAATTGCAGAGAAATTTTGGATCTCTAGTAAGCCTCTCTGTAGGTTTTGAACCATCTAAAGCTCTGACCATGTATCAGATAGGAAAAAATGAACATATCTTGCATATTATTTCTTGGAAGCAGGTGATTAATCATCCTCTTCTCGTGGTCCGGAAATAGCCTGGACATTGAGGAATAACCAGAAAGGTGAAGGCTCTAAAATGTTTTAAAGTGGAAGTATGAGATATTACAAATGTAGCATTGTATTGCAGTCATGAGTAGATTTAACCTGTTAAGGCACAGGTCTTGATTCTGGAAAAAGGAGTCAAAAATCATATTTCTCTAGCTTTACGTAGATTTTTTGACTGCAGAATCTTCCCCTTCTTTTTCTTTGGTGTTCTTTCTGATAATTGAGGTTCATTATGTTAAGGGTTTCAGTATTTTCTCGAATAGTAAACACTAAACTTACTGAGAATTTAGGTTCTCCGTTCTCTCAATGTGTTTCATGTGTTTATTCAGAATACAGTAGTCAATAGTTTCATTCTGGGCAGTGCCTTGTTTATTATACGATACAGAAGGACTTGGAGAATAGTCTGTATTTACAGTTATGTCTCTTTGTTCATCATAGAATTTTTATAGTATTTGAAATACATGTTCTCATAGTTTGCTTTAATAGAGGCATGGTCAGTCAGTGTTCAGTATAATACTGTAAAGCTGCAGCAGAGAGCAACCGCCCTGCACAGACATCTCATTGATTAGCTGCAGTTCTTTTCTCCCCCCATTACATAATTCTCATAGCTTAAATGTATATGTTTCGTCAAGAACACTTTCTACCTGGTCCATTGCTGGAACTGGACCGTTTCTTGTCTGGATTGCATGAATGATGGGAGCTACTTTGTTTTGAATACTATGATAAACAATAGATACTACTCCTTCCGTCCCACTACTATTGGCCACTCAACTTTTGTCATGGCCTTCAATGATCATCTTTGCCCGCCAATATCTCTAACTATATATACCAATTCCGCATAAAAAAAAAGATTTAGAAAATAGATGTTAAGATGAATCTAACAATATCTCACATGATATTTTTATTATATACTAATATATATACATATATGTACTAACTTATATTAATGGTCAAAGTTGACTAAATTTGACTTTGAAAAAGTAGAGTGGCCAAAACTGGTAGGACGTAGGGAGTATTAACAAGTGCTTTACTGATTAGTAGTAAATTTCGTGGTCCCTTGTTATTGGTTTTACGCTTCTAACGTGTGCTAGCTGATGGTATCCAATGACTAATTTTAGATTTTTTTTTCCGCGTTTATCCATTTAATTTTTTTCTGCAGTATTTTCTTTCTTTGTGTGCTTAGAGTTTACCTGGATGTTCTATCAAACCCATCACAATACATGAGCCTGCAGCTTTGATCAGAACTGAGGACATTCTTCTAACTCTTTTTATGTGTCTTGCAGTTTGCAATTTCTTGTGGGATCATAACTCTTTGCACAATGAACAATCTTTTCAAGTACAGTGACAAGTCATTGGTTTTTGTGTACTTCTTCTCTTTTGGTCTCAGTGCGATAATGCTGTCCTTTGTAATCTCAACTTTCTTTTCGCGGGCAAAAACTGCTGTGGCAGTTGGGACTCTTTCTTTCCTTGGAGCCTTCTTCCCCTATTATACCGTCAATGATGAAGCTGTCTCAATGTTAGTATTGCTGATGTAGTCATTAACAATATGTTGTATCCGACAACCAAGTAATCTGCTTGTAATACTTGTAGGGTACTGAAGGTTCTTGCTTCATTGTTGTCGCCAACTGCCTTTGCTCTGGGAACTGTTAATTTTGCTGACTATGAGCGTGCTCATGTTGGACTCCGCTGGAGCAACATCTGGAGGGTAGGGCATTTGCATTGTCCTACTTCTTCAAGCATTTATTTTGTGCTTCTTAAAGGTTTTTCATATTTGCAGGAGTCATCTGGAGTCTCGTTTTTGGTCTGCCTCCTGATGATTTTCTTCGATACGTTATTATACTGTGCAATTGGTCTTTACCTCGACAAGGTTTGTGCTGGATATGTTTTTATCTTCATATATTACCATGGCTCTGTGCACTCAAAATACTTGATACATTTCAGAGCTGTTCTTCTTATAGCTTTTGAATCAGTAATTCAAGAGTATGAATACCAGTAGACAATTTCCATAGTTACCACTTGCGTACTGGTGAATTGTTGCATATATTTATAAATGATGACTACTAATGTTATCAGGTCCTTCCCAAGGAGAGTGGTGTCCGTTATCCTTGGAATTTCATTTTCCAAAAACGCTTTTGGAGGAAGAGATATTCAAATGATCCTTCCTGCAGATGTGAGAAGTTAAATGACGAAAATGCAAGGGCAAGCTTTTCTGGAAAAGATCTACATAATCCAGCTATTGAGGCAATTAGCTTAGAAATGAAACAACAAGAGCTTGATCAGAGGTAAACTATTGCAAATTCATGATGCCTCAATATTTTCCACATTTTCTTTCATTTACTAAGCCTCTACGTGTTTATTTCGCAGATGCATTCAGATTAAGAATTTGCACAAACTATACTCTACAAAAAAAGGGTCCTGCTGTGCTGTTAATTCTTTGCAGCTCAATTTTTATGAGAATCAGATTCTTGCTCTTTTAGGTATTTTCCTTCATCCTTTCACTTTTATTTTTGAACAAATGATGCCATTTTGTATGAACTACCAAATTATTCTCTCCACCCCACCCCCTCTCTATTTCTTATGGTTTCTCGACATGATGGGTAGATGTGATACCATCTGATCACACATAATGGGATAAGGGATTAGTTTTTATTGCCGTAGTCATATGTCAATGCTTGCATTTTGCGTTGACTATCAGTTACTGATTGCTTGTGTATATAGTTCTTTTAACTTTTGTTCTCCAACAATCATATGTAGGTTTGGGACTGACCTTTTGCCATTCTTAGAAGTTTGTAGTATATGTATATTATTATATGAAGTAATATCTGGTAATGGAAGTGTATATATTATTATATGAAGTAATATCTGGTAAGGGAAGTCACTGAGCCTTCTGTAGTAGTTTACTTCAGTTCTGAAATGGAGATTGAAAAGGATATTTTACACTGCCTGAAGAATGAAGATTTAACCCTTGATTTAAGTAAACCTTTGGGTGATCACAAAGATATTTTCTGTGATTCCTGTATGTATAGTCTGGATATTAGCATCAGACATCAGGGTCTTTTCGTCCGCTTCTCTACATACTTTTGGAGAGGCGACATTTTACTTTCTCTTTGTTGGAAAAGTTAAGACTACCCATTATCTGTAGTCATTTGTCATATTGTTGTGCTATTTGCTCAGCCATATTATTAAAGATTCTGGTTTTCCTCGTATATTGTTTCTACTTGATCTGTTGGCTATCATGATATGGATTTTAATTTTGATGTTCTTTGAAATCTTGAAGGACATAATGGAGCGGGAAAGAGCACAACAATATCAATGCTTGTCGGTCTTCTCCCTCCCACATCTGGCGATGCTTCGGTGTTTGGGAAGAGCATCTTAACTGACATGGTATACAGTAATTTCTTATCCACTTTTGGACTTAGTTAGGTCACTAGGCCACTCTTTTTTACTTTCATTATACAATTATAGGCACTTGGTGTAATCTATTCATCCATTATCTTGTATATCTACCCATGACACGACTCTATTAGTTAACTGCTTCAGGTTTTTCTTATTTTTTTTCTTATTTTTTTCTAGAATTAGCTTCTACATATTACTCGTTGCAACATGTCTATAATCTTCTGTTCTTCCTTCTTGCTGCTATATTATATGGCGTACAAAATTTGAAATGCTTTGTTTAGTTCATTACTGATAGACATATGTTTCTTCTTTTTCATTGGTTCCCTATTATCGTCCATAGTATCTCGTTTGGAAGTTTTTTCTTTTTACACTATTACCATAATTTCTTGTGTTTGTTTCAGCATTAAAATTCATTTTGTTTCCTTGATCAAATAGAACCTGTCATGTCTAACTCAATTAATTATATAACGGAAGATTGTTCGCACTGGATTAAGATGTAAAGATTTAGGTTCTCCCTAATGTTTCATTTCTATTGGTCTTGCAGGATGAGATACGGAAAGTTTTGGGCATCTGTCCACAATATGACATTCTTTTCCCGGAGTTAACTGTGAGAAACCATTTCCTGATTTTTTTTCCGCTTAAAATAATAGATTATGAAAGTTGCAGCAAGTTGATACAAATACTGAACTTCTAGTATTATTTTTAGGATGGTTTTCATTACTGCTGTATAATGTTGAACCACCCAGTTGAGTTATTAAGGTGACTAAAATTGCCCATCAGAAAACAAACAGCTTGTTTGTACTGTTGGAACTGAAAAGTACCGAAGGGAAACTAAGTGAAAATTTCTAAAGGCCATGAAATTTAATGGAAGAATTGATCTGCCGCACTGAGGCTTTCTTTGCCTGCCAACCCACGCTGAGTAGAAAAAACCAATTTTGACATCTTTGAGGTGGGGATACTGCCTAACTGTTTCCTGATAGAGCTATTAAAGATTCACTTTGCTGGTTAAATAAAGTGTATTATAAAGGGAATGAAATTGATAATATATCTGAACTTTTCCTGAACCTGTCTGTCGACGAAAAACAAAATTTCCTTAGGGTAGTTTGAACGAGAGTGCTGGTATTACTATTCAGTAAACCTTGGTTATTGAATGATATGATATTTGACTTTTATGTTACGTGGACCTATCGTGGGAAGGTTGATTGTAGTGGAGTTTATGCTTGTGACAACACAAATTTTCTGTCTCTTAGAAGAAATTAATGAATATGATTTGGATGTATATTGTAATATATTGGTGATGCATCGACTCTGACTGACTTAGGTATTATATGAGCAGAGTAGTTGATAATAAGTGTTTGGTACCATAACATTGTTCACATTCCAGAAACTCTTCTCGTTTATGACCTGGTATTTTGAAGTTTCTTAGATAATGTTTTACGAAAATAAGTTGAAAGATTGGAAAAAGCTAAACCAGGCTGTTTGGATCTCTAAAATTAACTGAATAATTTACTCAAGTTGGACTTGCCTTAGCCCTTGGGGGCTTCAGTGTTTTCCTCAACAGGTCTGAGACACTATCTAGTAAAGTCACAGCCGAATGAAGTTTACATAGCTTTCTGTTTAAATATTTGATAAAAAGACTCTACCTACTTGGCTATGGCTGCATATGGTACTGTGTTGAATGATATGATTTAATTCGTTGGGCTGCTGAGAGTTTCATTGATTATGTAGTTTCCATGAATACTTAATGCTTGGACTTTCATCATACTGCTATTTACGTAGTTAAATGCTCTCTGCAGGTGAAGGAGCATTTGGAAATATTTGCCAGAATAAAGGGAGTAGATGAAGAATCACTCGAGAGCATTGTGAATGAAATGGTAGATGAAGTAAGTACCTTAATGACTGCAGAATTGTCCTTTTTTTTTTAATTTACAAAATGCTGTAAGCTACAAAAAATTGAGTGATTGGGTTCTAGCTCTTCATTTTTTCTCTTCTGAAATTTGATGAAGCTATCAATGCTACAGCAGCTTTCTTTAGGAAGTAAGTGTGTTAGTCCCAGTACATGAGAAAACGAGAGAAAGATTCATAAGGTATCAGCAACTGAAAATGCTATGAAAGTTAAAGACATGCTTAAGATGTTTGGACTGAGCATTGGAGTCCTTTAGATCCCCATAAAGAGTGTAAAAAATGTAGACTGTGAAGTCATCCTGAAAGGGAAAGGGGGCATCCTAAACAGCACCGGAAAAAACCTACTCAAATACATGTTATATTTAAACACAATGGACAACATGTATTTTGGGTCTTTGACAAATAAGATTGAAAAAATACTATCCATTTAGCAAATCTCACGTAGGGGATGAAGGCTTAGTATTAGAATGGATAGGCAAGAAAGTATTAATGATAGATATTAAATCATATGAGAGAATACCTTTTAATTGAACACAATATTGGGATATGAATCATATGATCCATGTAGCCACTCTATAGTGGAAGTAAAGCTTCTTCTCGTGGGTTTAATGAGAAATATATTGGAGAATGTTTGGTAAGCTAGTGAGCAATAGGATATCGCCTCTATAATTTCAGAGGCATCTTGCTGCATCTGGTTAATGTGGAACTATTGGTTATCAGTCACTTGTGATTAATGTTTCATTTTTGACTCTTTGGTTCTTGCCAATACTTTTTAGGTGGGATTGGCAGATAAAATTGGCACTGCTGTCAGAGCTCTGTCTGGAGGTATGAAGAGAAAATTGTCCCTGGGCATTGCACTGATTGGTAATAGTAAGGTAAGAAGAAATTCATAATCGTTTGTATTTTTATAATCTTACAAAGTTGACGAAAATCTCTCCTTCAGGTAGTTATTCTTGATGAACCCACAAGTGGAATGGACCCATATTCAATGCGATTGACATGGCAATTGATAAAGAAGATTAAGAAAGGAAGAATAATACTATTAACAACTCACTCCATGGATGAAGCTGATGTGCTGGGAGATCGCATAGCTATCATGGCTAATGGTACCTTAAAATGTTGCGGAAGGTACCTTACCCTGAACAGTCATTGTTTAGGCTCTACCTGAGTCAAGTTTCGTAGCTCCTGTTCATGGTTTTGGCTGCTGGTTTATTTTTCCTCCCCACAAAACTTCTGCTACTTAACTACATGTTCTGATAAAGGTTGAGCTGTTGAAGTTCCTAAATCTTGATTATTTTTGCTAATTGGATGTGTGAGTTTTTAATTTTGGATGATGGAGCGTGCTTTTGTTCTTAAACAGTTGGATGAAAAGAATATGGTCACGATTCCAGTATTAGGTGGAAATAGTTAAAATAATGCCCATACTGATGGTTTAGTTGAAGACATTATTTTTAGAATCTTGGGGATGGTAGCAATACTATGGGTTCCACCTTGTTTCTTTCGAGTTTCTACTGAAATCTGGATCTGCTAAGGAAAAAACTCACTAATCGATTTTGAAAAAACTTGGAAAATGCTGCTTGTGTTGGGCATCAATGTGACTGTTTATATCTCCAAAATTCTCTACATCAGTTTCTGAGCTCGGTTCTTATGATTTTGCAGCTCTCTTTTCCTGAAGCATCAGTATGGGGTTGGGTATACTCTCACATTGGTGAAGGTACAGTCTTGCTCCGTCCGGGGTCTTATTTATTATTTAATGGACCTCTTAGTTGGAGTCACTTTTCCCTTTCGTTAGCATCGTTGTGGTTTTCTTTTCAGACTGCTCCAGGTGCTTCTGTTGCTGCTGATATTGTATATCGTCATATTCCAACTGCAACATGTGTCAGTGAGGTAATTTTATGGTTTTTTTGGTTAACTAATGAAACATGTTTCTGCTGCATGTAAATTAAAATGTGTGAGGCTGACATTTGATGGCGGAAGTATTGTATACCCTCAACTTCATAGCTTTCTTCTCCTGTTACAGGTTGGAACCGAAATTTCATTCAAACTTCCACTTTCATCCTCATCTTCGTTTGAGAGCATGTTTAGAGAAATAGAGCATTACATGGAAAGATCAAACCCCATTTTAGAAGGCAGTGGTGCTGACCACCATGTTGGCATTGAGAGTTATGGCATATCTGTAACAACTTTAGAGGAAGTTTTCTTGAAAGTGGCCGGTGGTGACTTTGATTCAACTGATTGCATTGAAGAAAATAAGTCTGCTACTTCAGCCGATTCTAATATTCCGGAAATCAGTCAGAATTATGCTCTTCTGGGATATGGTTCCAAACAAATTGGCAATCTTTTTAAAGTTGCTGGGGTTTTGATTTCCATCATCATTAGGTCATGTGCTATGCTTATTGCAACTCTTTCAAGTATATTTAGGTTCTTAGGTATGCAGTGCTGCTGCTGTTTAATGATATCAAATTCTACATTTTGGAAGCATATGAAAGCCTTGCTCATCAAGAGAGCACTGATAGCTCAGAGAGACAGGAAAACCATAGTCTTCCAATTGTTGATTCCAGCTGTCTTTTTATTCGTTGGTCTCCTCTTTTTGACTCTTAAGCCACATCCTGAACAGCAGTCTATAACATTCACCACTTCTTACTATAATCCCCTATTAAGTGGTGATGGTGGTGGAGGTCCAATACCTTTTGATATGTCATGGCCGATATCTCAAAAGGTTAGTGAACAGTTCATCTCCTCATGTGCATTACCAACTTTTACCAGCAGTGTTTTAGATCTGCCATCTGTCTTCTGTTACTTTTACAGGTGGCAAAGCATCTTAGTGGTGGCTGGATTCAGAGGGTTAGAAAAAGTCAATATAAGTTTCCTGATTCAAGCGAGGCATTAGATGACGCTATTCAGGCTGCAGGGCCCACTTTGGGGCCAAAGCTACTTGAAATGAGTGAATATCTAATGTCCAGCCTCAACGAAACTTATGAGTCAAGGTTAGTTTCTCAAGTTATTGTTAAGCATCACTAAACCATGTTGATGACCACGTTTAAAGTTTCAACTTTCTCGTTTCCAACTATTAAGCTCTTCTTTGGTTGAACTTCCTATTTATTGTTGGTAAAACTAGTGATATGATTAGTTTTCTCTCCCTTTTGTGAAACATGACAGATACCAGGCCTTTTCTCTCCCTTTCGTAGTTTACCTGCATAGCTTACTAGTTCATAGAAGCATCTGTTGTATTTTGTGCCTTCCTGATCTTTAGAAGAATCACAATTTTCATGTTTTAGTTTCATTGTTCAAATGTTTCCTCTTTCAAGTATCAGTCTTATCCTTTGACTTCAACCGTCCAGTTTCCTTAGGCTTGTGGAAGTTTTTCCGTGACAAGAATCCTGGTCCCAAAATCCAGAAGTAACATGGATATCACCGAGAAGTAGTGCTGTCAATTCGGTTATTCGGGTCAGGTTCGGGTTCGGATCAAACGGGGTCAGGTCGAAATGAGTCGGGTTGAAATGAGTCAAAATCTATTTTTCGGGTCAGATCGGGTCGGGTTGAAACGAGTTCGGGTTGAAACGGGTCAAAATCAGTTTGTCGGGTAGGGTTGAAAAGTGTCAAAGTCTGTTTGTCGGGTTGGATTGGGTAAATGTCAAGTTAGGTTCTAACGGATTTGTAATGCTCCTCGGGTCAGGTCGGGTTGGGTTACGCTACTAGAAAACAGGTACATAGGCATTGGTATGTCAGTGTTGGGCATGGGTGGAGCTAGAAATTTTTATTTGGTGGGTCACAATTAAATTTGGCATCCCTATCTCTGAAGATAGTGTTAGAATTTTGATAAATTTTAGAATTTAGGATTTCGAGTTAGAATTATTGGGTCAGAATCAGGTTTCAGCTTGAATTTGGGTTGAGTTGAGTTTGGATTTGGGCCCGAATTATCAGGTCAGAATCGAATTTTGGGTTGAGTTAAGGTTTAGTCGGATTCAGGTTTGGATCCAGATTATCAGGTCAGAATCAGGTTCGAGTTGAATTTGGTTTAGGTAAATATTTTGCAGGTGAGGATCAAGTTTGGGTTGAGTTCGGTCGAGTTGGGTCAGAAATTGACAGCTCTAGGAACGGAGGATTAATCATCCTAACACCATAATCCGCATGTCGCCAAGAAAGGAATGTGTCTCTTCCTTGGCTAAGGAAATAATGCACTTATGCTTTATATAGAGATAGAGAAGAAGGTGTAGAGGGTTGGTTTTTCCGGGTTAAATTATGAAGAAAACGACCACATTTACAAATATGATACTATGGAAATGGAAATTAAGGTGTTAGGATAAGTTTGCGGTGGAGTAGTGGTAATTTCAAATGGATTGATAATTTATTAAGGTGAGTTAATCGTCCTAATTATAATTGGATTAAAAGTCTATTATGCTATGTTATATTATGCTTGTTATTTTAAATGTATTACTTGAAATTTAGTTTAAGCATAATATATTATGAGTCCGTCTCTTGAAAGACGGTCTTTCCATAAATCGTGGAAATACCAAGACTTAAAGTGTAAATTCAAAGAAATTAAGATAAAAATTTTGGGTTGCATGAATCGGGTTATAAACTTTATAACTACTACACGTTACATAATAAAATTTTAATA
>JAULKK010000001.1:8878225-8894582 GCA_032355705.1 Rubia peregrina | reverse complement strand
TGAGTTTAGCTCGAATTGATGATTGTATGACTTTTGGTGTTCTGTGCGTAGTTGTTATTTTGTTATGTTTTTTGACACAGAGTTTTAATGTTGATAGGTTTTGCTTTTATAATATGTGCTGATATAACCCTACACTTTTTACGAATGTACTGATATAACCCTATAAGTTTTAAGAATGTGTTGATATAACCCTATCAGTTTTCATAATGTACTGATATAACCCTACCCGGTCCAGCGGTGGTCCGGCGGTGGGTAAGAGTATAATTGTCCACTTAAATTCAGCTTTTGGTCCAAGAGCAATTTTGTCATTTTGGGGTGGTCAACGCTGAAAAACACAGTCAACGCCGAATTTCTCACCAGAAGGTTATATTTGCACTAAAAATTATCCCAGTGTTATATCTGCACTTTCTCAAATATATAAGGTTATATTTGTATTTCCCAAGGCTAAATATGTATAAAGGGAGGAAGTGGACATATACTCCCTCCGTCCCAACAGTTTTGACCTATTTAATTTTTCATGGTTTTCAACGATCATGTTTGATCATCAATATCTCTAGTTTCATGTAACAATTTCATATAAAAATTGATATTTAGAAAATAAACGTTAAGATGAATTTAACAATACTTCATATGATATTTTTTATTATAAATATATTAATTTATATTTAGAGTCAAAGTTCACCAAATTTGACTTGGAAAAAGTAAATAGGCCAAAACTGGTGAGATGGAGGGAGTAGGTTAGAATCGGGTTCTCGGCTTGAATTCGGGTTGAGTCGAGTTTGAGTTTGGGCCCACATTATCTGGTCAGAATCGAGTTTCGGGTTGAGTTCAGGTCGAGTCAGGTTCGGGTTTAGACCTAGATTATCAGGTCAGAATCGGATTCGGGTTGAGTTTGGGTCGAGTCGGGCTCGGGTGAATATTTTGCGAGTCAGGATCAGGTTCGGGATGAGTTTGGTCGAGTCGGTCCGGGTCGGGTCGGGTCAGAAATTGACAGCTCTACTGAGAAGTTGATAATTTTGTAGATGTACTCTAGTATTACAGTTGCAAGCTTTTGAATGCTTGATTAACCAAGCAAAAGAGTCTTTTACTGGTTTTCTGGTAGAATTGTTTAACTAGAATACCTCAGTATCTACCAAAATAATTAGAAAAAGAAAATGAAATGGTGTGCATTGATCTGAATCTGCAGTTAATCAAATGCCTGCGAATCTACTATATATTTTTCACAACTGGGTGGTCTGTCAAGTGCAATATGCTACAACATATGGGCATATGGCATCTCTTCCTAGTTGAATACCTATTTTAACTCATAACATTATAAGATTTTTGAATTCAATATAAGCTTACATGTGGAAATGAGGATATATGGGATAAAGAAAAGATGTATGCTAGTGGAAGTGCCTCTGATGAACAATTTGCATAAGCTTGTATTTGGAGGAATACTTTCAATTATAGACAGAGTAAATATTACTGGAATTGACTAAACCAAAGTACCCCAATTATTTTCTTCTTTTCAGAAAGGAGGATTCAGTTTTTGTTGTGAACCTTAGTCAGAGTATTATATTTATATATTATGTTGTTTCTTTCAACTTATCCTTCACTGATCATGGGCTTTCATGCAGGTATGGAGCAGTTGTCATGGATAATCAGGACAGTGACGGGAGGATTGGATACACTATTCTGCATAATAGTACTTCTCAACATGCTGCGCCTACCTATATCAATTTGATGAACTCAGCCATACTCAGGCTTGCTACTCTAAATGAAAATATGACAATAAACATGCGCAATCATCCTTTGCCGTTGACAGAGAGCCAGCACCTGCAGCGTCATGTATGATTTGCTTAAAATCCGAGCTCCTAATTTGTTTCAATAGCTTCACTAAGCAAAAAAGATACCATTCTCTACATCTTTTTATTTGATATACCTGTTAATGTAGTTCTGATTGATGATGGTTGATTAATCTTATTTGATGAACCCGTTAATTAATCTTTTTAGGCTTTGTAAATCATATTTTCGTAATTTGGGATGTTCAAGTATTTTTAAGTTGGATGTTCAGTTAATTTTGACCTTTGCTTCAACAAAGCAGTCCTGGTTTTTGTGCTCGACATATAGGAGCAGAACTTATATTCTTCTGTTCCTGTGTAATTTTGTGGATATTTGTCATTTAGCGACTCAAAATTATATTAACCTGTTATTATTTTCATCTTATGAAGTCACTGTGCCATTTATCTAATCAATACTTCCACCCCCTCCACATAACGGATATTCATGTTTTCTTAAAAGTTAAAAAATATTTTGATTGTTTCCTTCCACCTCCATGTTGCAGGATCTGGATGCCTTCTCTGCTGCCATTATTGTTAATATTGCCTTTTCGTTTGTTCCAGCATCATTTGCCGTGGCTATTGTGAAGGTAATATCTTGGCATTTTATACATCTGCTGACTCTGCTCTTTCTTTCTTCTTTTGTATCTTAAACATATTTCATGTGGACAAGATCACTGATAGAATTTGGTAGATGTACTTGGAAATTATATTACAGCATCTAGTTGGTTGTTCAAGAAAAGCAAACCGAAGAGAATAATATAGTCTGTCTTGGGTTGTCAGTTTTTCTGACTCTGAATGTGTTGCTGTTGTGTTATCAGCTTTCAATGTTTGGTTCTTTTGAGAATTTATCAATTACTGGACGTTTCAAATTATCCGAGATTCCAAATAGCTGCACTTTATTACTGCAAAAATAGGATTTTTATATTGATAATTATGAAATTAGTTTATATAATAGTCTTCTTTCTCTATTTTCATATTACATAGTTGATCTCCGTTTTTCCCCCCAGGAAAATGAAGTGAAAGCTAAGCATCAGCAACTTATCAGTGGGGTACAATGAATCTTTTGCTTCTATGGTATTTGTTGCTTCTGAAGTATTTGCCTATTTTTACAATAATTTACATACTCAGGTATCTATACTCTCATATTGGGCTTCAACATACATTTGGGACTTCATCAGCTTCTTATTTCCTTCATCAATTGCCATCATACTGTTTTCGGTGTTTGGTATGTGAATTTGTTTTCTCAGAGATATTGTTTGATCCGCATCTAAATTTGCTATTTCTTACTTAATCATCTATCAAATAGGGATATATTCATGTATTTGGTAGAGCTAAAATCACTATAACCTTCCTTCCCTGCAAATTATCCTCAGTCAATGACTTCCTATCTTCACTTTCTTCTTTAGTGGCTTAAATTTTGGTTTGGGCTGGCGGGTCATCAAAGTTTCCAACCCTAACCTACACATTTTTATTTTATGGGTCATTCTGGTCGACTCGTCTAACCTGCTAACCCACTTAACCTTAAACTTATACCATTGATTTTTCACGTTGGTAGGTTAGGGTTGACGGACTGTGTGGTTTCGTGTTGGTAGTTTCCGGTTGAGTTTGGGTAGGAGGGCCAATATTTGTCAACACTAACCTAACCTAACCCAATTAATAGAATGGGTGATTCGGGTCAACCTGTTTGACCCATTAATCCATTAACCCATTAACCCATTTAAACTCAACCCTAACCCACTATCTTTTTGATTTTTCGTTTCGGGTTTGAAATTCCCACCCCTACTTGAAATATAGTGATTCTTTAAACAGTGTGTATGAGTATTTATATTTTCACTCTTGTAGCTCACCTGGACTCTTTTCCTGGCACCATGATTGGTGCAAAGATGTTTCACATAATTTCAATCACGAAAAACATTTTCTACTAAAATAGAGATGGTTTCCTTATCTTGCTCATTGAAATAAGATGATTAGTTGTTTCATGGTAAAAACTATGGAAATACTATCAATTCATGGATAAACAGTGAAAATGTAGGGGACAAAGCACGCACATTGAAAATAAATGGTGTAAAACTGAAAGTACCCTGTTAACAGTGGGGTATTTCATTTTTACTTTTATAAACTTGTTTATTGAGATTGTAGTTTCCTGTTTATTTTTTCTGCACTTATTAATTGCAACTATTTCCTTGCTTCTGTTCTTATCAACATTCGTATCTAGGTCTTGATCAATTTATTGGGAGGGATTCCTTCTTCCCCACTGTAATCATGTTATTGGAATATGGACTGGCTGTTGCATCGTCAACCTATTGCCTCACTTTTTTCTTTACTGAGCACAGCCTGGCACAGGTTTTTTGGTCTTCTTTTTTTCGTGTATTTGGGGTTCATGTTTCAATATTTCAGCATGTACTGATTTCCACACTAATAGTTGGAGTGTATTGCAGAATGTGGTTCTCTTGGTCCATTTCTTCAGTGGGCTTATCCTCATGGTTTTATCATTCATTATGGGGCTCTTGAAGAATACAGCACATGCCAATTCTATTCTCAAGGTTCACATGACTGTAGCAGAAGTTTGCATATTTCTTATCATATCTTTAATTTGAATCTGGCCCAAATATTCCAAGAGTGATACGTTGATGATGGTCTTACTTAGCTTTGTTTGAAATGGAATTAAGATTAGTCAGCAAGCACGTGAAGATTAATTTAACGGTGTAGTTGCCGGTGGTCATTAACTTGGTGGTTCATTGGCTTTTCCTCTTCCCATCACACCTCCCAGTTTTCCACAATTTTATGTTATATGATGAATTCTGAAGCTAGTAACTCAAACTAATCTGTGCTACTTAGTGACACTTGAGATTAACCAGTTTTTTTTATTCACTCCCTAAGGGAAATTATTAAATAGAAAATGGGTTGAATCAACAATTCTTTTTTGGAAAACTGGGAACGGTCATTGTTGGTAGGACTTTATTATTCTCTGGTATTATATCAATGGTTGCAATATTCATCAATATAAAGATGAGTTCGATATGTTTCACTTAGTCATGAACAGTTACTTCTGACTATGGACTTTATTTTTCTCAGAATTTCTTCCGATTATCACCTGGATTTTGTTTCGCTGATGGACTAGCTTCGCTAGCTCTTTTACGACAAGGGATGAAGAAAGAATCCAGCGGAAAACCACTTGATTGGAATGTCACGGGTGCTTCCATATGCTATATGGCTGCAGAGGTTCTATTTGATCTTGTGCTCACTTAACAATTCTTTACTTCTACTTAATCCTATGTAGAAATATTCCGTAATTAATTGTCCTTGGGTGAGATGTTTCCATAAGCAAGAAACTGTGTTTGTAGGGGTTGGCAAAATGGCGATTTTTTTCGTATTTGGATCATTATCCGAATTATTTTCCTTGTGTTGAACTTGGAATTATTTAATTCTTTTGAAATTCTTTATGATGGGTTATGGATCTATGTTGACTTAATTTCCAGAAGCTAATATTCGATATTTGTAATTGTTTTATGGTTGGCATTACTAGTAGCTCAGAGGCTCTGGGGATGCAATTCTACATATTCTTGATCATCTGATAGTCTCTATAATGTCCTCTTTTCTCTTGGATGATAAACTGTATCTACAATGTTGAATCAAAACAATTCATTTCTGTTGGTGATGTGAATCTGCCTGGGTAACTCTTTATAAGGTAGTAAATACAGGTAATGGTTGATAGTAAAATCTATTTCTAGTATCCATTTCCTTTATGGAACCCTAAAAAAAAGTATATGTAAAATACCAGAAGGTTACTAGGTAGCAACCTTCTTTAATAAATTGGTGAGTTCTCACTTTATGTGGAGCCTAAATCTGAAACATTATGAATGTAGCATTGCTGGTAGAAATATATGTGCAGCTCGTAGCTGTAGATGGTATCTTAAACAGAACAGTACTAACATTTTCTGTCAACTAGAGGCAGTTTAGTGTTGTATCAAGGTTTGAGCACCTGGTCAAAGGCTTGTTACTTGGAATATTAATTACATGGATGAAGATGTAAATAAGAACACGAGGCCATGAGGCTAAGCTTTTTTTTCAATGAAAATTTCCATTTCCTGCAATTTGAATTCTCTTCTTTAGTTGTCTCAACTCCTCTTAACTTTAACAGGCTGTCATTTACTTCCTTCTGACACTTGGGCTTGAACTTGTGCCTCCTCACAAGATCAGTTTACAAACTGCTTATGAATGGTGGATGAATTTATGCACTACTCCTAGTAGTTTGTCACAGCCGCTTCTGAAATCATCCTTGGGAGATGTTGTTCTTGAATTTGATGAAGATAGTGATGTGTTAGCAGAGAGAAACAGGGTACTCTCGGGTTCAACTGATAATGCCATTCTCTATCTCCGCAATCTGCAGAAGGTATTCTGAGGTTTCTTTCTCTTAGATATTCTAGTATATATGAATTCAGAGAATTGAATACAGCCTACATTCAAGCATCTTCACAACATTCTCTTAAGGGCATGAACTCTCACAGTTGACGTTACCTGTTCCTTCCTTTCTGCCAAGATTCTCCACCTCACTCTCCACCGTCTTCAGTAAAAAAAGAGAATTGCAAAATATGGTCCATTTACATCTGTTCAGTCTCAGAAATATGTCTTTGTTTCAGGTTTATCCCGGTGGAAGGCATCATGGACCGAAAACTGCTGTTCATTCCTTGACGTTTGCTGTTCAAGAAGGAGAATGTTTTGGTTTTTTGGGAACGAATGGAGCTGGGAAGACAACCACACTTTCAATGCTATCAGGTTCTCGGCAGAATCTGGTCTTTTATTAAAAGGATTTACATTTCATTTGAGCAAAAGTAATCTATCTCAGTCTGCCATAATTCTACTCCTGTTTAATCTGATAAATAGCCTTAACTCGTACTTATAGCTTCAGCTATAAGATCTAGCAAAATAGGTTATCACATAAACCTACTTTACCTTCCACTCATCCTTGGTTTTTACTCAATCAAGCCGTACAGAAAATTTTCTTTTAATGGTTCAAGGTAGCAACATCGAGCCCATGCATAGTCTATTTTGCCCTTCCACTTTAAGTTTGGTTTCCACTTCATCCCCTGGTACAATAAAACAGGATTTTACCATGTTTGGCCACCCCCAGTGTGAAATTTAAAGCCACCTGAAGTTGAAAATTTACATAGTCCCAATCTAAGAACATGAGACTTTCAACATCTGCAGCCTGGATTTTCTCGAATAAGTGAAGCATGTTGAAAAATCTCAGCTAGTGTCTGATATTGTTTGCTGTCAGCTCAAACTGTCTTATTCATATGTATGAATGCCTTTTGAGGATTAAGCTTTTGACAATAAACAACGAGAAAGCATTTTAAGTGTATACAGTATTTTCTATAAATGTATGTATGCTTAATTATTTAGATGCCCATGCAGACCGTAGTTGCAGTTGCATATAAATGTCAGGAACATATGTATGTTATGATAGTTAATTATTAAATTAACATAATCAATTATCTTGAGTAATTCCTCTTTCAGAGGAATGTTAAAGAATTATGTTTATGCTGTAGCAGAGAAATATATTTATTATAAAAACTGAGTGACTTATTACAGTAGTATTTAGTATAGTTGTGTCCGTACGTCCTTTATTTATTTGCTTATACTATCCTTCTACTTAATGGAATTTTGTTTGCAGGAGATATGCATCCAACCAGTGGAACAGCATCCATATTTGGAAAAGATATAATATCAAATCCTAAGGCTGCTCGTCAATTAGTAAGTCTTGATATCTCCTGCACAACTTCTCTGATTGTATCCTTTGGATTGATTCATCTCATTTTTCCTGGTTGACTCCTGAAGCTTTTTTTTCTCTTGATTTATCAGATTGGATATTGCCCTCAATTTGATGCTCTATTGGAGTTTCTCACTGTTCGAGAGCATCTTGAGCTATTTGCTAGAATAAAAGGAGTTTCAGAATGTGATTTAGACACTGTATGTCCTTTTCGTACTTTCAAATGATAAATGTGCTTATCTGTGAACTTTTTAAGTACAAAGGCCATGGAACTACCATAAACATGTTCACTTTTTACTTGTAAAGATGTTTTGAGTGATTTGATTGTTACATTTTTTACATTTTTAATTTCCTGAAATAGCTCAGAAAAAACAAGTCCATCAATTAAAATCTGGTTGGAGATTTGCAAGCTTAGGATATTTTGATTGGATTTAAAAAAAATGAAAGAGTTAAAATGTTGATTGCCATGTCCCATGATATCCTAGTTTTGATTGCAGTACACACAAAGCAGCTCTCTTTTCTCTTAGAGTCTATATGTTTATCTTAGATGAAAAAAGGACGATGGTGCTATACGATATATAAAGTCAACAAATTATGATGTGATAACTGCTCATTCTGTCAATTTCATTACGGTTAATATGAACTCATAATAAGCAAAGGTGTATAAACAGAAATAAGGTCCTTGATTCATCTGTGATGTTTCTTTATAATAAAATGCTCTTATAAAATTCCCCTATGTATACATCTATATAAGGTATAAATCCATGATGTCTCACATAGTATTTTAATTTTTTTTTATCATAGTCACCTTGTGAATGATCTGTGACCGTCACAATTTTTGATAGGTCGTTCAAGAGAAATTAGTGGAGTTTGATTTGTTGAAGCATGCCAGTAAGCCATCTTTTGCTTTGAGTGGGGGAAACAAGCGCAAGTTATCAGTTGCAATTGCAATGGTTGGAGATCCTCCAATTGTTATTCTTGATGAGCCATCAACTGGTAATTTATTACCTTTGTATTCTTTTTATTTTTTTTCATTTGACCTCTTGTCTTGTTTCAAAAACAATCCTAAGAGAAATCAATTCCAGTATTTTTACTTTGTTTGCAACACCTTATGTTAAAATATTTTAGGTATGGATCCAATTGCTAAACGATTTATGTGGGAGGTGATCTCCCGTCTATCTACTAGACGGGGGAAAACAGCTGTTATTCTAACTACTCATAGTATGAATGAGGCGCAGGCTTTGTGCACAAGGATCGGAATTATGGTACTTGACTTAGGGTTTTATTGTATTAGTTTTGCTTTGGAATTATAATTGTGCTCTCTGTTCAACTCCCACCCTTCTTATCCTTGTATGATTCTATTTCATAGGTTGGAGGCAAACTTCGGTGCATTGGAAGTCCCCAGCATCTGAAAACTCGATTTGGCAATCATCTAGAACTGGAGGTATGTATGTACTTCTGTTTCTCACGGTTTTTCTTTTGGTTCTATTTTTTTTGGCTAAAGATGTCTGGTTTTGCTCACAGGTCAAACCAACAGAAGTAACTATGATGGACATGGAAAGTCTATGCCAAACAATACAAGAAAGGCTATTTGATATTCCCTCAAATCGAAGAAGTCTACTCAGTGAACTGGAGGTTTGCATTGGAGGAGTGGACTCTGTAGCATCAGAAAACTCATCCGTGAAAGAGATTAGCTTATCTGAGAAAAGCATTGTTGCTATTGGACAATGGCTTGGGAATGAAGACAGAGTACGAGCTCTTGTATCTACAACTGAAACTAATGCTTATACTGGGGTTATCGGTGAGCAGCTATGTGAACAGTTGGTCCGTGATGGTAAGTCCATTCAGCATTTTGCATGTAGTTTCCACTTCCGGGCAATCTTGGGTATCATAATAGCATGCTCATATTGTAGTTCCTTTATTCTCTCTTAAATGGCAAATTGCAATAAGCTCCAATGCTGACATGTTGCAGTGCTTGACCAAGATAATCCGTCATCTTCATGTCGACTAAATCTGTTCATTTTGATTCTGTTTGGAAGTGGAACAACTCCTCTAGCTTACTCATTTTGAATGAGTGGAGTGTTCCTCTATGTGGCTTAGACACCGGTTACAAAACTATCATGACTTATGATCTGACGAGTCTTTCAATCCTTATTTTGGATGAGCATAGTAGAATAGTAAGCCTTTATAGGCTTAAGGAGTTAATTAAGTGCCATAGCCCAACTAACTAGAGTTATATAAGAATAATGCTTAAGGAGTTTATTATAGATTGTTACCAGGAAGCACTTAGTTCAAATGGCATATCTTTGAATAGCTACGTTGGTCTTTAAGGATAACAACATTGTCAAATACAATTCAGATGCGAACTTCCTCTACCAGCAAAGATTTTTGCTTGGCATGCATATAAATTTTAATTACTTGTTTATTTCCAAATTTGTTCTATGCCCAAGTCTGCAAACTTCTATTGCTAATAGAGTTTCTTTCCTCAAGTAACTGTTAAAAGTTCACTTTCCACATAGTACTTTGCCTTTTCTGACAAAAATAGGGGGGCTTTTTTCATCCTCCTTCTGAGTTCTGCTCTCTGAATACATTTGTGTAGTGTTTCACTTTGTGTCGGTCCTACTGTATAAAGATTTCCACTTACAGTAGACTCGAGTAATCACTTATTTGTGATATATTGGATGTCTTGTATTACTAAATGGAAAATCTGTTGGCATTTGTGACTGTAGGTGGCATTCCACTGCCTGTATTTTCTGAGTGGTGGTTAACAATGGAAAAGTTCTCCACTATCGATTCTTTTATCCAATCATCGTTTCCTGGTGCAACTTATCAAGGTTGCAATGGATTGAGTTCTAAATATCAGGTATGGCATATGACTCCTACTGATCGGTATCGAAATGGTTGTGAAATCTTTGATTGAGTTTCTGATGATACTTCTATTTGCTGCAGTTGCCTTATGGAGAAGGCCTCTCACTTGCAGATGCCTTTGGTCACATAGAGCGCTACAGGTAAACAACTCGATTCCATCTATATATTAGAAACAGACGGGGTAATTGTGTGATTTTGAGTACATTTCTGCTGCAGGAATTCACTAGGGATCGCGGAGTACAGCATTGGTCAATCAACTCTCGAAACAATCTTTAACCATTTTGCTGGTAACCCTTGAGGCATATAGATATCTAACCAATTCTTTTAAAAAAATGGGTATCTCATGCTCAAAAGTGCAGTTTTAGTGTGAAGCCTCGTATACTCGTGTGGATGTAAATAGTGCAAGTTACACAAAAACTCTTTGATGACTCATTCTAAATACCAACTAGTATTGCATGGTATGACATACCATTTCTTGTATTGCTTATCCTTACACAAATACAGGGAGATATAGTGTTATATGAATAAAACTGTACAAGTTGTAGTTTTGATGGTTTTGTAATGTTCGGATACTTCTGATCAAATATTGTACTGTTTTTATTTCGAAATACTCAAATACCGATCAGCTGTTCAGACTGATATAGCTTATAAGTGGATCTTGAGCACTCAGAAGCCTCTAATTGGAGTAGAACTAGTGGGCTGAATCGAAACCTTTCATCTTCTTCCCGCAGAGGGTCTGATATTTTAGGAAACCTTTGAGCTATCTCAACATTTCCTTTTACAGTTGAACTTCTTGTGGAAGTTAAAACTATGCATCAATGCTTAGCTTTTTCTGTACTTTGCTGAAATTTGTAGACTCGGAACTTCCAAATTTGATGTATGTGGACTTATTCTTCAGATTGAGTACAATAACCGCAGCAAATGATGCTGGAACAAATGAAAATGCAGTATTAATGACTGCAGCAGAGAGGCCTCTAGATCCTGTGAAAAATTGGTGACTTTTAAGCAAACTAGAATAGCCATTATGTGCAAGGATGGAAGTATTGGCGAAATAAATGGCATAGTGATTTCATATGATGATAATATAAAAGGCATCAGGTTAATCTACTAGGTCACTCCGAAGATGACAAGTACACAGGAACATAAGATTACAAGTTCGGATCCTGTATGTACCCAGGCCATAATAAACGGATACTCTTAAAGTAACCCTTATGCTCATCGACCCCCTTTGACGTGGCGGTTCCTGATTGGCCTTTCGCACACCTGAAGTCAAACCCACTTGTCTCTTCATTTAGGAAAAAGAGTCGTGTGTTTCATGCGACAATTTATTCATGTGGCCTATTCCGTTGCACCCCTTTGTCTTCTTTGCATCGTCTGCACCCCCCCCCAATCTAGCCATGCTCTCCGGCATCCTTCGGTCCCAGGACATTGTAACGAAAAGCAGTAAATTGATTTTTTTTAAATTGGCTGAAGGAGAACTTTGGTTTTGGGGAATATATGGTGCAAATTTCGGGCATATGGAATGGTGGAAGACACGCAAATGACACAGATAAGACCTGAAAAGTCATATGCCTTGTAAACAATACCACAACTTTCAAAACAATGGAATGTGATACGACTATTAATCAAGGATGAACGAGTTTATACTATAAAATTTTAGTTTAGAACCCCCTTCAAAACCACTCCTCTTCAGAAGCGAAAAGGTCGATTGCAGGAGAGAAGAAGCAACTGACACTAGTGACTAAGGCGTCGACCAGGATGCATGTTTGCGAAACGGGTGCACAGGTGGGGCTTGTGCAATTGCTCCGATCAGGTAAAAGAACCCATGAAAAGGCGCAGGGAGAGAAGTTATGTTACATAATTCTGGAGGTCGGCGAATGTCACCTCTAGCTGTGTTGTGAAAGAAAATTGCAAATGAACATCAAGCAACAATTGATTGAAGCAGCGACGACAACGTTTAAGCAGGAAGAGGAGGTCGAGGAGCCAAAAAGCTGGGAATGGGTGTTGGATGATGTTGAGGATGTGGGGAATATGAGGAAGAAAACATGTTGTTACTGCAATAAGTGATTCGTATTTGTATGAATTATGATGTAGCAAAACTTGTAAGGCAACAAGACTAGTCCCTACTTCAGTCTTTTGTTTAAATCTTTAATATCTTAGGTTTTGTATCCATCTTTTGCTTAAAGTTGCATACAAGACTAGTCCATGCTGCCTTTTATTGTTTTGTTATCGACTCTTTTGTGTGTGGAACTTGTATCTTGCTGATATGATCAAGTTTGTAGTTCGACCAGTAATTCAGTACTATTAATAATATATAATACTGACTAACCCCCATGAATGGATTGAGTTACTTTGTTGGGATCAGACTTAAGGCGTTGCGATCTGTCGATTGGTTTATGATGAAGTACATGGTTGATGCAAGTTGCTGTAACTGAGCAACTGATTGTGTTAAGTAATTTAGTTAGTAGATGTTATTTGATTGATTACGTAGTAGAGTTTTAGTTAGCAAACTTGTTAGATTTTTTAACATAATTTTGGTTAGTCAGATGCATTGAATGTATCCTTTGTTAGATCAGAAGCAGTAAAAAAAAGAAAATAGATCACCTTAGAAGAATTAGAGCTTAGTTGTAAAACAAAGTGACAAAGTTCATGATTGATTGTGGAGACGTCTAGGATGTACACTTTCCTGGTGGTGGATCATTTACCTTCTTCAGCACATTGCGGGATGTGTCCATAACGACAGACATTCACGCTGGTTGGTGGCGCTGGTTGCTATACAAAATGCACAATTCACCTTGGTTCTGAGGCGGGAATGGTGCTGAAACTTCATGGTGGCTATACGTTATACCAATGACAAAGTATCTGATTGAATGAAATCCAAATTTAGTTTAAATAACATGTGCCTCATCCATCCTTAATTTGTGCAAGCTGCTTGTTGGGATATAATTCCCTGCGCAACTCAAGGGATGAATCATGAATTAGGAATTCCAAGAGTTAGATGCATGAATTGGAAGACTTTTGAGCTGGACTTGAATTCTTATAAATAGAGGGAGAATTAGGGAGTTTAGGTGTGAGTTTTACAGACATTTGTTCTGGTCTATAAATCACCATTCTTTATCTGTAATCTTGGTTGGGTGGTCCTGCATGACGTAATGCCTGCCATCTGTAATATGTCTGGCCCTCTTGGGAAATATGGTTAATCTATTTTTGTTCGTTGAGGTAGCCAACATGTTTGGTGAACCACGTTAAATTCTATGTTCGGATTTTTCCGCTTTCTATTTCTTTTATCTTGATTCCGCGCAAGAGAATTAATTTCCCAACAAGTGGTATAAGAGCTTTGGTTGATCAGCTTCTGTTTCAAGAGAAGAAATGAAGAAGAAAAATCTCTGAGCTTGGTGATCTGTTGGCAAATCTGGAGATGAAGTCTGCATCTATCGCCTCTACTGGGAATCCCCAATTGTTGTGTTTGTTAAGTTCTTTCCTAATTGAACTTGTTGATCTGGTTGTCCGTTCTGTCACCTACTTCACAATGTGGTAGGTACTTTGGTACTTCTCCCGTGCATCTATAGCTGTCTGGTACATCTGTCACTGTCACCGTGCACTCGGTACGTCTGACACAATTGTTGTCCATCCCCCATATGCATTTTGCTCTTGTTTAGTTTTTGAGATTTTGAATCGAGAGGGGAATTTTTGGGCATCTCTTGAAATTTCAAAAAAGTTAATGAATGAGAAAGTCAAGAGTTTTGAGCTTATGTATGGGCAACTCAAGGGATGATTCATGAATTGGGAATTCTAAGAGTTAGATACATGAATTGGAAGACTTTTGAGCTGCACTTGAACTCTTATAAATATATATAGAGAGAGAGAGATAGGGAGTTTAGGTGTGGTTTTGTAGACATCTGTTCTGGTCTATAAATCACCATTCAGTCTCTGTAGTTTGGGTTGGGTGGTTCTGCGTGAAGTAATGCCTAACATCTGTAATCTGTTAGGCCCATTTGGGAAATATGATTAATGTTTCTGTTCGTGGAGGTAGCTAAAATGTTTGGTGAACCACTTTATATTATGTTCTGTTATTTCAACTTTCCTTTTCTTTATCTTGATTCCACGTATGAGAATAATTTCCCAACAGGTACAACCATTGAAGTTCTCCATAATGTTCATGAATATCAAACCACAATCCGTATTGCACCTCGTCGTATACCAGTGGGGTATGAATATTTTGCAGTTGAAGTCCAGGAAGTGATTCGCCCGATTGTCCCCAGGCGTAGCAGTAAGCACTGCACGCGTGATCCCTGTGAATAGACAAATTGAGGGACTAGCTTGTAACCGCAAACAACCCATTTGTTTATTTAAGCCCAGGTAACCACAGCGAGATATGGAAATTAGATTTTGATCAATCAGTATACTAAAGCATAACATATATCAATCTTATCTAGGTTGTTTCTTGGTTCTAAACATTTATTCATATATTGCTTCACTAAATATTTTCATAAACGTCATACGATTACCCTTGATCATAACTCATGATGGGGGTGATTCCTTATTTGTAATGCTAAAAAGACCCAATCACTTGACAAGTTTGAAGACACCGTACATGTATCCAACCTATGGTCTTAGTAATCATGCGTGCTATTTTATTATGTTTTGGTGTGTTGAGGTATTTTTATAGTCAAAACGGTGTAATGTTGAAGTATGTAGTTTATACCAATGAAGATCATGAAGATTGTGAAGTGTGGCAAGTGTGGCAAGTGTTTGGGAAGGCTCGGGTGAAAGGGGTAACTTACTATAACTTTAGCATACGTATCCCAATCTTGCTGACTACCATGCTTGCAGTTGTCGAAGAAGTGACTGATTGTGGTCTTGAAGTCAACAACTAGTAGGACGTACTGATTCTTCATTTTGAAAGGCACAAAAAGTAGTTCATGCTCATGACAGATGTAGAGTAGTAAGTAACAAGGAAGAGAGATGAGTAGCATTGGAAGTAATATTAAATACCAATGAGTACCAAGTTTGATCGCTCGATGTCTACTTTGTAGAGATACAATCATTTCTTATATTCGATCACTATTATTTATGTAGTCAACAAAGTGGTGTCCTGCAGTTCGAATGTATTTGTTACGAACAATTGTATTATTGTACCACAACTAAATACCAGAGAAAAAAATTAGGGAAGACTCATCATAGACAATGTATCAATCTAATTCAATGGGCGGTGTTTGTAAATGTGGTTACATTTCAAAAGTAGTAGTTACCGGATTAAACAATTCTAGGGTTGTGAAATGTATATTATGTTACCTCCACTCCAAGTTTAGCATACATAACCAAACCAGAATGACCAAAAGGGATAATACCACATTCGCGTCGAAGGTCCTCATATGAGAATTATGTAGCAGTAGTCATTTATCATCATCGAACAACACTTCTCTGCATTGATTATGGAATACATATCATGTAAGCACCGAGAATGTGTTTATCGTAAAATGGATTAAATTTTTATTTGAAAGTGGTAGACTAGCATTACCTGTGATCATAAGTTCCCTTTCCTCCCAGGTAGTAGTCCGCCACTTCCAATTCATCCATTTTGTAATAGAGTCTTGCACTGCAAACAATGGAAACATAAATCGGTAGAGAAAATACCTTAGGGATTAGCTGGAAAAGTGAACCTAGTAGATCTGTATGTTTTGGGATGGTCAATACTCATTGTACCATGTAGATCATGGATTTTTTCCAAGTTAGCGGGATGTTGTACATTGTTGGTCCTCTTTCTCGCAAAATCTGAAACAAGTGGATTAGTAGATGTAGGTGAAAGATAATGATTGTCCTAAGTTATGAAAGTAAAAACAACAAAACTAGCAAAGTCAAGTAACTATGCTAATCATGCAACAATATAAGAAAA
>JAULKK010000001.1:8841121-8856157 GCA_032355705.1 Rubia peregrina | reverse complement strand
TCTCTCAGATCGGAATCGAGTTTCGGGTTGAATTCGGCCGTGTCGGGTTCGTGTCGGGTCAATATTTCTTGGGTTAAATCTGTTTTCGGGTTGAATAGGTCGTTTCGATACGTGTCGGGTTTCGGGTTCGGGTCAGGGACTGACAGCTCTAGCTGGAAGGCATACAACCACAGTTAATAGGGACAAATGCACATGACACGATATCATAAAGCACAAGAACTAAGGTAGGAGATTGAGCTTTTATTGCAACAACAGTCAGATTATTGGAAACAGTGATCAAGAGTACAATGGGGCAGATTTGGAGATCAGAATACTAAGTTTTTTCATCAATGGGCTACAAAAAAAACAAGTTGTTAATCAAATAACACAACTGCATTCATCATATGGATCATGGATTCAAGAAATGGGAGCCATACATGAGACTATAATAGCACATATAGCATATATCCATACTTCTCCAAAAAAAACTATCCTCCACTATTTGGTCATGAGAAAACACTCCGACAGGTTCTACAAACAAATCAACAGAGATTATCTCAGGAGCAAGTGTGTCAGTTGCAAATACCTTTTCAAGCACAGGAAGTAAATGAGGCTCTCAGGACAATGTGCCATGGAAATCTCCAAGATTAGATGGTATGCCAGCTGGATTCGACAAAAAGTATTGGCAACATGTTGGGGGATAGGTAACAGAGGAGATTTACAAATCCTGCTACATAAGGAGTTACCTACATATTGGAATCAAACACAGATTGTTCTAATCCCAAAGAAAAGAAACCCAGAAAGAGTGGAAGATTTCATATCCATATCATTATGCAATGTAGAGTTCAATATTGTAGCTAAAATTCTGTCAAAGAGGTTGCAATCTGTTATGGGGCACATAGTCGTTAAAGCACAATCGGGATTTGTAAAAGATAGACAGATAAGGGAGAATGTTTTTTTAGATCAAATAAGGGAGAATGTTTTGATAGATCATGAGATGCTCCAAACCATTAGGAAGAAGAAAGGTAAAACGGGGTTAGTATCCATAAAACTCGATATGAGTAAGGCCTATGACAGGGTGTCCTGAAATTTTCTCAAAAACGTACTACAGTATATCTGGTTGCCAAATGCATGGATACAATTAATCCTAGTGTGCACCACGACAATATCAATGTCGATCAAGGTTAACCAATGGCAATCACAATGAATAAGACCAGTAAGGGGTCTTAGACAAGGGTGCTCCTTATCGCTATATTTGTTCATAATCTATTAGCAGTACCTATCCACTCTAATCCAAAAATCCATGGAAAACATACCACGGGCGAGATTTAGGCCAGGTAGAGGTGCTCCAAAAGCATCGCATTTGATGTATGCGGATGACAGTTTGTTATTTATTGAATGCTTAAGCCAAGCAATTAGGCATTTAGGATGTGCGTTGGGTGATTTTGCGATATTCTCATGGCAGAGGATAAATGTCGATAAGTCATCTATTTTGGTAAGCAGAAATACTGATCCCAATATGGAATGATTTCTACCCTATACTCTGAACATTCATGAGACGGGAATTGGAGGGAAATATCTGGGAATGGAGATTCAGTTGCATCAGTCAAGATGTGCAACATAAAAAGAACTAATCAGATCTAAGTATGACAATTGGAAAACCAGGTCCCTAAGTCTAACAGGCAGAATTACTCTGGCTAAACACGTCATATCAGCGATGTCATTATATCTACTAGGTATTGTCACGATTCCAAGAACAGTGGCTCAAAAGATTTACACAATTACGAAAAAATTCACTTGGAAAGGAGAACAGGAACACAGAGATTTACACTTGTAGACCCATCAACCTAAGGGGCTTGGGTTTAAGATCGACGAAAAAGATGACAAGGCTCTTCTCGTGAAACATGTGTGGTCCATATTACAGGACAAACCAACGCTCTTCGTTTCGGTATTCAATTCCAAATACTGCAAGGAACAAGACACAATGAACTGCGTACCCAAAACTAGTGACAGTTGGGCATGAAAATCTATTTTGTGGGGGCGTAAATCTACTAAAGAAACACTTAAGGTGGGATGTAAGGACAGGTGAAGACATTAAACTTACAGATAATTGGATACCAAATTGCAATCCACAGGAGTTTGGTCAGGGTGTGCAGGTAGTGCAACAACACACTAGCATGAGGGTGGCACACTTGCTGGAGGAAAACAAAAGATGGAGGGTGCCGTTATTACAGATAATATACCCCCAGCAGATTGCATATACCTACGAAAGATGAAAGATGGAATCTACACGGTAAAGTCGGGTTAAGGATCGATATGAACGCACCATCGACCCGCATACACAGAGACAGAGGACGAGATTCTGGAAAATACCGGTAGATAGAAAAATCCTAATCTTTGTCTGGAGAGCGATAAAAAATGCTCTACCATCAACAGCAAACCTGCAGTTCAGGGGTATAATTCCGAACCCAAGTTGTGTGGCATGTAACAATGGAGAAATAGAAACAATAAATCACCTCTTACTCCAACGCCAAGCCACCGAGAGAATATGGAGAGCCTCAGTTTTGGGGTTTGATTTTGATTTTGATCAAGGCAATCCTACAACTTTTACAGAATGGTTTTTGGGCTGGTTTAACTCGGCACCGGATGAAGAGGCAATTCGCCTATCCTTTCATATATTATGGCGAATCTGGCAAAGAAGGAATTTGAGGGCATTCCATAATCAGGAACAAGAACCAAGATGCTACATACAGGCAGCATACGCATGCATGGAAGCGGAGGCAATAAGGAATCACAATATGGACATTGAAGATGTAAAATTTCTTCATCAGCTCAACTTTGGAGCGGTGAGCAAGTCCTTCCAACGGTTAGATTTGACGGAGCATTCTGGGAAAAGGAGTGGCATGGAGCAGCTGCATGGACAGTAATTCAGAGTCTCAATAGTAATGGTGAAACCTATACAAGACACTTCCCATGCTCGTCAGCTTTAGCAGCGAAAGCACAAGCTTGCCTCCACAGTTTATTAATCACAAGCTAAAAGCTTGGGAATTAACACAATTCAAGTGTGGTCGGACTCGGAGATTTTGGTCCGGCACCTAAACCAGAGAGACCAATCTCCTCAGGTGGAGATTGCTGATATTTTGGAATACATGAGGAATGTATGCAGGGGTTTCTATCGAATATGGTTCCTCAAAGTGCGTAGACAAGTGCTTAGCAAAGAACACATGGTAGCTAACTCTTGTTACTGTGTATTTAACTTGTGTAATCCTTAATAGTATTAATAAACAGCTTTTCCTTAAAAAAACACATTCCACTTTTTCAAAATTTTGCCCACAATTTATCCTCACGGTATATGTTCCTCAAAGTAGTTAAATTCAATGCTTCCTTGGTTCACTAACATTTGCTCACTTACTTTTGACGCTTGGATTTATAAAATGTTGAATTAGTAACAGAAACTACATTAAAAGAGTAAAATAAATAAATTGAATGAAAACAATATAAAATTTGCCTAAAGAGGAAAGAGTCAATGTTAAAAAGTCATTCCAAAAAGGAAAATAATGGAAAACCGGAGTACTACAAAATCTTTAACTCAAACATAAGAAAACTACAAGTACATCTATCTAAATTTTATCAGTCTACCTAATAAATATTTCTATATAGCTTTTCTACAACATCTTAGTCCTGCTTTTAACTTAGGCGATTAACATAGTAGCGACATCATCAAAATAATTTACTACATTCCTGCTCTACCACAAAACTTGAGAACTGCGGTACGGTACATATTTTTATGATAACAGATATTGAAAGTATGCTGATGTTGGTCTGCAAAGCACCCCGTGATGCAACCTCTTCGTTGATGATTAAAAATCACGGTAACCAAAGTGCCAATTACTTCCGCAGCTTTCTTTCAGAAAAGAAGTAGAAACTTTTATCTATCAACATGGAGGCAGTGTTGCTGCAGCTTCACAATCATGGCGGATGGCATCTCACCTGATAATTACCATTCAACGTCCATCCTGGCAGTGATACGAAACGCCCTTCATAAAATCTTCAGCATTACTTGTACATGTCAATAACTTACTTCTCGGCTCTCATCCGTTTCTTGCTCACCCTTTTGGTCTCGACCAACCCAGCAGCAGGTTTGGGTCTGCCAGATTTATCTTTCTTGGTGGTTTCTGCCCCATGCATCTTTCTCTTCTCCCTCGACTGAGTCTTTGGAGCACTTTCCCTGTTATTTCTGCCTTGCCATACTGATCGTTGTCTTTCGGGATTCTCTTTATTCCTTCCCACTGACTTCTGTGCATTAACACGAGCAGGAGATTGATTAGGCTCTTTTACACTATTTGTTGAGCTCGAGCCTTTTTGTCTACTCTCTCTTGGCCTTTTTCTAGAAACCTTTGAGCCTTCTTTGGGCAAAACTGTGGATTCCTCATGCGTCCTCTTCCTCGACCTGAAATAAAGGTAGGCCTAAGCATTTTTGCATACTTTTAACTTCAACAAGAAGTGCAATTGTAAAAGGAAATGTTGAGAGAACTAAAAGGTTTACAAAAAATCAGACCCTTTCTGGGAGGATTCTGAAGGTTTCAGTTCAGTCTCATTAGTGCTAATCCCCTTGGAGCTTGTCTTTCCATGACGATTCTGTAAAGATGAAACGACCCATGCATGAGCAACGGAAAGGTTAACCACATTACATTTCCAAAGAGTGAAAGAAAACCAAAGGAAATTTCACAAATAGATTAATATCATCATCAACTTTAACTACGCATTAAAATTTTCTGATTGCTTAAGGTCCTCCTATAACTAGGACAAAATCTAAACGTCTGATCAGTGTCTGATTACAACACTCAGTTTAACAAGCTCAACAAGAACTCCTCATCTTCTCCTATACAGCCTTTAAGCATAAGCACAACACGAAATGGATGCAACATAAACAATCATTGCTACTTCTATTTTCTAAAAGAGTAAATACAAGATTTTATTAAATAAAGTTAACTTGCAAATGATAAATAAAATTGTCACTCCCTTAACAATTTGAGAGGTTGGAATTTATTCAAGCTGCTCTGATATGAGTTTTCAAAAACCCTAATGAGCGTTAACTGAGCATTTTGACAACTATATTAGGCACTAAATCGCTTCATGGCTGAATGCCAAAGCCAAAGTTACTAGGAGTGAAAGCACCAGACATGATTTGAGAGGTTGGAATTTGTTCAAGCTGCTCTGATATGAGTTTTCAGAAACCCTAATGATTGTTAACTGAGCATTTTGACAACAAGATTAAGCACTAAATCACTTGTCATGGCTGAATGCCAAAGTTACAAGGAGTGAAAGCACCAGACATGATTTGTGATTCATATGTTCACCACAAAGTTGCTCTCTGGTCCTATGGCATTGCCTTATTCTACGGCGAGTATCCATGAACTTAGTTATCAACAGGATCAAAAACGTATCTTTGGTAAAAGTGATCAAGAGGTTTGATTTTCAACAACTGGAATCCAGTCTACCAGGGAAGAAGAATGATACCTCCAACACACTCTCTAGAAAATCCCTATACTTCTGGGGGACAAGTGACTTGACTGTTGCAGCTCCACACTTTCTCGTCATGATCTCCAGGATTATAGTCACCTGTTATTAGAAAGCCACGAGCACATTAATTGTAAACCTTAAGGAACATGCAAATTTGTGTTCGAGCACAAATTTGGGAACTACCCCTTCTCCCATGTCATTTAAAACCTCTCATTGATTCCACTATAGGAAAGTAGGTAAATGAACATGCTCACAGGAATAATATGCTATACATTAATTACTTCATCAGATGCAGGCTAGCACGAATCAGCCACAAATCTTTCAGAATCTGACTGTATTACAGTCAAGATTCTCAATTTCTATCGCGATATGACATCATTTTTCACTCATTTTATTGATTACCATCTTCCCAGTGGGGCAAGATACCAAAATATTGCATACCTTCAATTTGAAATGATAGCGAGACTTAGATGCCCATGGCAAAATTCCATTGACAATGTCAGGGAGAAAATTCCTCAGATCCTTAGCTTGCAGATCTGACACCAGTACTTTCACAAAGCCCAGAACAGCCTGAACATGTTTTATCCAGATAAAAATAAGCAGCAATATAACTTAAAGATGGTGCAGGACAAGATATCTAATTATCAAAAACATTCTTGCAAGATTCGCACAAAAGTTTAGCGATTTCCACTTAATTTACCAATTCTTCTTAACCAACATTATAAATTCTAGTTTGAGATTCCTATAAGTTCAAGTAATTAAAAGGCTCTCCTCCCCTAGTTTTGTTTAAGCAAGAAAAGCTTCTTTTTTATCCTTCAAGCTCCACCATTGAAACTTAAGTAAAGAACTACTCCCTCCGTCCCATTTCATTTTGCTTAATTGCTTTTTTGGGAGTCAAAATTTGTAAACTTTGACCGTGAATATATATTAATCCATATGTAATAAAAGTATTATGTGAGATATTATTAGATTCGTCTTAACATCTATTTTCTAAATATCAATTTTTTATATGGCATTATTATAGGTAACTAAAGATATTTAAGGTCAAACATGTTCATTAAAGGCAGTGAAAAGTAAATAAGAAAAATGAAGTGGCATGGAGGGAGTATGTGTCAATTATATTAATCAACATATTAAACTAGAATGCTGTACAGAGACCTTTGTTTTTCTTTACCACCAATTTTCTCTCTGGATCTACCGTTATAGAATTCTATAATATGAAGTACATACTACATAAACAGATATTTGAACCACTCTGGAAACTCACTTTTATAACTTCAATAACTTTCTTTTTCTCTTGCAGCAGTCTCAAAACTGATGGAACCAGTTCAGGCATAACAACACAGATATCAGTATCACTGTAAACGAGTACAGACAATGCAGAAACTGCTCCACTCTTTATGTGGGGTGAAGAATCCACAAGATAACCCATCACCTGATAATACACAAACAATACTTCATATTCAAATATGTACAATTATTTAATGGTATACAAAGAAAAGGTAAGGAGACAGATAACTACTCTTAGTCCTTCCTGCCATCAACTAAAATAATTTGAATGCCTAAATTTGTGTATCAAGCTATCATGAAGTGTGGGAGAAGATAGAGTTGAGCTGGGACACTTGGTGTAAAGCTTATGCAGTACAAGCAATTAAGATCATGAAGCATGTACCATATTGATGAGCTTCTGATAAATTCCTTCAGAAGTGGAAGACGAAATGCTTCGCAAGCTGGCACCGATCTCAGCAAGGATGTTGTAGGCTGCTTTTCTACCTTCTTCAGCAGACTAAGCCACGACAAAGAGATGAATAATGACTTGTCAACACAAAACCAAAACTGCAAAAAAAACTGAAACAGACTAACCAACACCAAACTTAAAATCTTGATGCAAGAGTGCATATTTCACACTAAGTACATATCAATAAGAAACATTCTTGACATTTAAAAGTAACAGATGAGCCCAGACACGAGCTACTCTTCAAAAACAGCCAAAAACTACATGATGAATTTATTGGTTATGAGAGATACTAGTAAAATAGCATTCGGCAATCACAAATTAACTAGACAAACAAAACGATAGTACTAAGGATGAGTTCCCTCTTGAAAGGAATAGTCTCCTAACATATTTGCTTAAATTATAGAGTCCATCTTCCCTGTCCCTATTGCTAATATAATGTCAACTTTTTTGCTAGAGTTTGCTTACTGTATTAGAATGCAGAAAATATAATTTTATCACATTTCTTACATCTTTTAGCGCAATGATGATCTCATTTAGTATTAGAAAAGCCTTTGTGTTCTCCTCATCCAAACTTTCCTGCAGAAAAAAATGTAAAAGGTCAGCTTACATTCAAAACTTACTGAAAATCATGTGCATATGCAGATAGCCAACTAGACTTTAAAAAAGGGCTATTTTTTTGTTAAAGCACCTCTTGCTGCTTGTAAAAGCAAGATTACAGACTAAACCAACCTCTAATGCATGAATCAGCAAGGTCCGGAGACAGTAAAAGCGGCTTCTGAGAGAAGCAATATCTGATGGAGATTTCAGTTTCAGTAACAAGTCCAACACCCCAAACTGTGAAGAACAGAAAGCAGCATGTTTCTGCAGGCAAGATTATAAAATGAATCAACAATTCAGAAGCAGGTGAGATTTTGAAAATTTTCACAATAAACACAACCAAAGCATACCTCTAATATGGAGCTCAGAGTCTGATATGCCTCGAGCAGACCAGTTCCTTCAGTCACCTAAAATTTAAAATTCTATTCACATCATAACAATCAGGTTTTACAAGCATAGGCCTCTAAGGGTTTCAATATGAGCATACCTCTAAAGAGTGGCAAGTAACCTTAAATAAGAAATTAACCAACTCATCACTTGCCCAGTCAGCGAAACAAGATCCTAGCTTTAGCACCAGGCACCTGCAAAGGATATCCAGATAATGTTAGAAATTGGAAGTGATCTCCTGCATTATCTAGTCTCTACAACCAAATGTGTGGCTTAACAAGTCACAAAAAATCACTTCCTTCACAGAGTCTCAGCCCAATCAGGATTTGCACAAGAAAGGGAACTACTAAAATGTAGCAACAAGCCACAAACAAAAACAATAGGCAAAAACTGAAAGTGTAAGAAATCTATTCATGCAGGCTACACAGTTGAATGAGTTGTACCTGTGTTTAAAAAAGAATGCAAGATATACATGAGCAATTTGACATGATATACTATATAATATGTCCTAAAGTTGACAACAAAAGGTACATCTAACTCGCAGACAAGCTTCCTACTATAAGAAACCATGACCAATAAAAGATATCTACCACAAAGAACAGAAGATCCTAACAGCTGAACTTCCTTGTATAACCTTTACATAAAACCTTCAACAATCGTCAATGAGATTTCACCAAATCTTCTATGCAGAGAACTTTATATCATTGCTATAACTAGATTTAAGGGTCTTCATTTTCAAGGGAATCATTGTAAAGAGAGACCTTCTGCAGGCACATGATTACATCTGATTTTATTTTCCATGAAAGAGAATGTGTATCTTCATTACTTTCAAACCCACACCTCCACCTTGAAATTCATAAGTACTAGTCCACACTATGATAGTCCACGTGATGCATGTCCTCATTACCACAGCCTGCCCCACCCACCCACCAAAAAGGGTAAAAAATTCTTCCCCAAATCCATACCAGGTCAACAACAGATATGAAATGTTTTTTGGCTATTTCATGCCCAGAAAAGGATATATCATATACATGTGCACAGGGGTTTTTGCTATATCTAGTCATGTTGCAATATCTCTGGACATTTACTTGAGCAGTAAACATTTCAGAGGAACAACACAAACAATTCCCAACGACGAAATTAATCACAGGAGGAAGATGATTAGCGATATATGGGCATGGCAGGATAGAGCATAAGTCCTAGTATGAATCATAGGCAACAACAAAATGGACAAGATATCAAGGATCAAGAAGTACACTAAACTCCAAAGTTTATTTTTACCTCTCTGCATCTTTTTCAATGGAAGTTGCCTTTGATTCCTTGTTTCCACTTGAACTGTTTGTAAGAGACTCTAGTTCCAAAGATTCACCAAAGTCTTTGATGAGCTGGAGCTTCTTGAGTGAAGTTAAAAAAGTGTTTTTGATCATTGAAGGATCAGAGATGGATGCCAAGCATCCAATAGCATCCTAAGAGTTAAAATACCAAAATGGAATCAGACCAGGACACTGAAAAGTTTTAGCAATTCAAATAATCTTCACATAATATGCCTTCAATTCTGAGAATAAAATTTTTTTTTTGAAATGATTCAACAAAAAAGGAGAATAAATGGTTGTCCACACAAAAAATTTAATTAGTGACTACTTAAAAAAATTTAAATGATAAATAAACAAAAAAGGAAACAAAGAAATCTGTGGATATAGACATAATAGAATAAATTCAAGCTACAGTGTCTAAAAATTTCTGCAACCATTAAATTAAATTCAAGCTACCTTCAAAAACCCTTATTATGAACTAAAAAGAGGAACAACAGAAAGATCACCTTCAAACTTCCATGCCTATCAGAGGGTAACTCCATGAAGACATCAACTAACGCCTGAAGCAATTCTTTGGAGCATGATGCTAAAGCCCTGGTGTTCTTGTTTGCAATTTTCTTAGAGTAAGATCCTCTGCTCCTGTAATCTTCAGGAATATTTTCCAACTGGGGTAATATTTCTCCCGGAAGGTCATCACATGCAAGTATCTGTTTGTTTTGATTCACTAGTTCCTATAAAAGGGAATAAAGAATTACTAAAAACAGTAACTTCATGACTATCAGCAAAAGTAACTAAAAAGGAAATTTTAAAAAATATTGTGAAAATACTACCTGCAAGGAAACAGCAATAATTTCAAGCACAGGTGAATCTTTGATACATGGAACCAGAAGTTTGGCCAAGGATGTGAAATTCCTGTGCATGTCGGTCGGAAATCGACAGAAGGCAGGTAACAATTCCCAACATTTATTGGCATAAACCTCCAATTTTTTACTGACTTCTGATCTCCCAACTGGCAAGGTCATATATAAACCGCATAAAGGAATAAAAATACAGGAGAAGTAACAGAGACGGCATCGCAACTGATGAGTGAACAGAGAATATATGGTCTTATCTACTTGTTACCCCTAATTAAAATTTATACACATAGAGAGAGAGAGAGGATCCCATATTATATTTTAAAAAACAGCATTTCATTACAATGAGACAGAAGGGGGAAAAAGGGAAGCAACACATTTTTAATCCCCTTGCGAGCAAAATGAACTTTCTCAAAATAATTTCATTATCTATTTGCACAATAGGAATACGGAACACAGTTAACCTTCAATTAGCTTATTCAGCCAAAGAAAAAAAAAAGGAAAAGCCAACGGTGCACCCTTCAAGTTGTTCAAACATACATCCATACAGTTCCTCGTAACTATTCTACACAATGTGACTAACAGTTTGCTCCACAGTTACAGCAACTCATGAGCTAATGAGATAAAGCAGAAAATGTAGCACACCAGATATAATTTCTGAACATGATTGCATTATTTTCATGAGTATTAACTGAGCAATTTCTGAACTCAGTGAACGTAAAAACTTCACAAGGATTATGACAACTGAAATTTCAAACCAGATTATTAACTACAGGTCAGTAAGTTGTATATATTCACCCATACCTTTCTTGGCCTCCTCTTGAAAGGAATTTGCGAGAGTCACAAAATATTCCATAAAGAATTGAAGAGACGATCCCACAATGTACTCCTTAAGAATAGGTAATACCCACATGTTTGAACACGAAAAGTCTCTGGAACTAAGGGAGATAGGCAGCAAAGCAAGGAAGTTTTTGGGGCCCATAGCAACTACAGAAGTTCCTATGCACTTTTTTAACTGCAAAGACCAGGAGAGCAGTTGACTTAAAACCATATGAAAGAGAATACATGGCATCAGCACAAAGTTGAACTGTGTAGACAACTGGAAGAAATAGTCGAGAGAAAAAACTGACACACCTCTTTCATACATGCAGACAACTAGAGGAAGAAAACCAAAATAAATGGCTAGCTTAGAATTGCATGAAGTCAAGACGTATGAATGCATGACCAATACAGGTTCCACACACATAACGTATGTACTTCAAACATAAATATAAGAGGTGCAATGTTCATCACACTACAAGGTAAACATTTCAGGAAGACCATTAAAGTGTAGCAAGGTGCATAGAAGCTCCATAAGCCATGTCCAGGACCGATAAGGCCACTGGGCCTGATGTAATTATGTCCAAAACCTTACATAACTAAGGTTAGATGCCTATGAATTGGCTGTTTCCACAGCTTGGACTCATGACCTCCAGGTCACCTTGCAACAGCTTCTCTAGGAGACTGGTTTTAAATTCGTCAAGGCCATAATTAGACCTGATATGTTGGCCCCTGATACCAATGGTCTCAATGAAAAAGCTGGCATGTCATTTTCGTCCAAAAAGTTGCACGTATTACTTAAGGTAATGGACACATTTTTTAAAGAACAATTTTACACTAGACCTAACTACTTCGTTATAATATCAGATAAGTATGCTAATTTTACCCTCAGAAGCCCTCTCTAATATTTGACCTCTAATTCAAAAAGAAAAAAAATCAATCAGACTCAACATAATACAAACCATATACCTGGTTGAGCTTCACCTATTAACCACCAAGTAAATCGAGTACAAGAGACAGATGTATTAGGAGCCATTAATCTAAGTCCATGCAGCCATATGCCTTGTCAGACCAACTTCCATAACCTTTGTTTAACGGGGAAAAAAAAGACATCTTAATAAGGTTCAGGGTACCCATGTGACAGCTAGTAAAATCTATGTCCAATTTGACTAGATTAATTACAGATGGCTACTAATCACACTCAATACACAACAAGTGCCATATTATAACATTCTTCTGATGTATCCAACAGCAACTAAGTATTTACTCCACTGTGCGGTACCGACTATATGGATCATATTTCGCCTAATAACTCAGCTGAGACAATTGCATCATTAATGTTTACAATTCAGCAATACAACCACACGATTGCTTTCACGTTTACCAACGATATCAGCATCACATCATAGATATAGCCAAAAATAACTTTTAACCAAGATCAACAACTAACCCTTCAAAGACTTTCCCTAAGATGCCAACTGCCAAGAATTACAAACCATTAGCAACCATATGCGAACAGAAGTCAAGTAATAAGCCCATAAAGAAAGTCCTAAGTCTGAAGTCCACTTCCAAATCCTAATGATTGCACCCCTTGTGGCGTGGACAATGAAAATATTACATGTAAGAACTTGGCAAAGCCCTTAGATACATAATACCTAGCGGAAGCCACAAATTCCTTGTCACAGGTTACAGTATTGTGAGCCCTGTTTTTTTATGCAAAACTTCTTAGTTACCCAAGGTCTAATGTACAGTGGCAAACGGCAGCAGACTCACGCCAAAATGGAAATCCATTCCCTATTTACCTCACTCACTGGAGAAATGGGTATAAGCGAATTTAAATCTCACATACCACACAAAGTAGTAAAAACAAGATGGGGAAAAGACAAAAACAACCAATTAAGAAAGGCTTCAAGACCAATTAAGTCAGATTTTAACGCTAACTGGTACAGTAGTATCTGACGTTTTCTTCACGCAGATCAAAATAGCGGTAGTGCTACCTTCTAGGAAATGGACAGACGGTAGCAAATCCTGCCTTGAAAAACTAATTGTGAACTATGTTTTCTTTTTATAGGGAAGGGGGGGAAGTAATATACATATAAAGACTAAATTTCCCCAAATATAACTTACATTTTCTATGTCAGAAGCTTCAACGGATGGGGAGTTCAGTACTTCAGCAAGTTTGGCTAGGATACTCTTCATATAAAAACCTGAAGCTTCTCCTGCAATTGTGCATAGAGAGATGAGTTAAAATGTGGAAAGAAAATCTTGCCGGGGAATTTTTATAAAGATACTTGATTTCAAATTGTTTCCTGAGTGACCCTACGTGTTAAGTTCCTGAAATAATCAGTCACGAGATGAGAAGAAACAAAATTTAAGCCAAAACGAGTAGTCTCAGGTTTGAGTCAAGTACTAGATAGTCCATTTTTTAGTTAAATGCCATGTAGCGCGTAATTACTCATTTCTTCTAAACATGACTTCAATTATAAGAAGCAGGTACTGTAAGAACTGAAGTCCTATAGCAAATTTCACTGTGGACTTGAATAAGATGTCCCTCAATAGCAAATTTAAAACCAGGGGCAAAGGGTAAAATTCTACCCAGAAGGGATTCAAGCTTTCACAGACATGTAAGAGAAGGGTCTGAGGACAAATCATTGAATATTTATAGACAAGCCAACATTACTTGGATCCATAGTATCCAACAGAAAAGTCTACACCAGGTAAAAATAGAGATAAATAAATAGGACATAAATTTTCTCTATTTAGTCAACAACTAAACAAGTACATGCACGCTATCATTTAAAGGATACTTTTAGAAGAAAGAAATGAAGGAGGAGGAGGAGGATGAAAACCAAAACCAAAAACACGACGACGGTGGTGACAAGTATACTATTATGAGGTAAGAGAGATATCGGGAAGAAATAAATGGACAAAAAAGTTTCAATTTTATTTACAACCTCACTTGATATCACTGACGTCAACTTACCAAGTCTTATAAACAATGCTGAGACAACTCCCAAAAGATAGTCATTGGGAACAACTCCAGGTTTCAACAAAGCATCAAAGACTCCACAGATAGACTTCACTGCTGTTAGTTTTGTGCACGAACTAGACTTATCATCTTCCAACTGACAATTAGTCGCTGATACAAGGTTTTCATCAACATGCTGGTTAATCAACCCTTTCAATATCGTTGAAGCCTGCAAAGCAGTAGCTGCCTCAGAACTGAGAAGACCTAAACAGCCAAAAACAGAAGTTCATATTAGCAATTTCTAAGCTAATTGGCAAAACTTAAAATGTCATTTGAACACATAGAAAGGTTACTTGATTCTTTTAATACTGCATTAGTTTCAAACAAGAGGAAATTAAGAGAGAGAAAATCCTAAGTTCGAAATTGCATTTATTGGAAGTGGTTCAGAGTCGTCAGACCATCAGTGGCACCAAGAATGGTCTTTTTCAAGGTCATGTGCACAACACTGACATCAATAAATAAATGACTGTTCAAAACTAGTTATAATGCATACATAAGATCTAAAAGAAAACCCACCAAACTTCCTTTGCAACATGGAAATCAAATTGAAATAAGAGTTAGAAATCGTACTAGCTACTGCATTAATAATTGGTGGCAGAAGACTAATTGACTCTGTTGAATTACGAGCATGAAGGTTGTCTATAACACATCTGGATAAAGAAGCAGCACAGAGAACTGAATCCAAAGGATGCTTCTCTTTCAAGGATATGTACGAGACCAGATATCCGAGGAGCTTTCCAGCATCAGCATCCGTAACTTCAAAAGTTGAAGTTTCAAACATAACTAGGATAATTTCAA
>JAULKK010000001.1:8795696-8806568 GCA_032355705.1 Rubia peregrina | reverse complement strand
GCAAAAAACTTAAAAAATTCACTGATTAGTAATCAATTCACCAGAGAAAGCAGTGAAAAATATACATAACTTTATAGAAAAAGGAACTTAAAGATAGTGGCTACCAAAGATAACACCATTAAGCACGAAATTAAATGCTCCCCAGCAATGCATCAATGTACCCTCGAGACAAGCAACAATAAGACAATCAGTACATCTGCTATAATTAATACCACAGGTAGTCGCAAAAATTATTAGATCATTTATTTGAAAAATAATCAAGCTGTTTAGTGATCCAACAACACCCCTTCAGTTTTCCAGAGAAATGAGATCGCCTTCAAGCATTTTACTCCCATCAAGCCAAAACGCCCACAATTAAACCTCTTCCTTTGTCCTAATGTTAGAGTCAGTTTTTCATGCGAATGACATTTCAAAAATATGTTCTTATAAAAGTGACTATGGATGGCCCACATTTAAAAAGGAAATATAAAAAAATATGTAAATTAAATAGTCCACTTAGTGTCTTGTAACTTTATACCACGGCATAAAGCATAATTTCAGTTTTTGGATAATTTCTTTTTCTGGGAATATGGATTATTTGGAATTGGGGATCTTATGATTATGACAAAAAAGAGAAGAGAAGCACAGAACAAGGGAATGGTCATAATCAATTCATAACATATATATACTAGTATCACTGTTCAATATGGTTTGCTTATAAAGAAAGAAAAAGAAGGAACGGAAGAAAGAGAACCAGTACACCAGCATTTTGCCCCATCCATTACAGGCTTGCTTTAGCATGTTGTCAAAGTATAGGAAACGCAATATAACAATTAATGATTCTACATGTAATGATTCTTCAGAAAACAATATAACAATTATTGCATTCAAGCACATACATTTGGAACAATTATAATTGTTGCATCTGAATTGGTTGCATCTGAGCTACAATAACTATGAAAGGTGATCGTGCTATAATAGACTCCGGCTCAATAACATAGAAGATCTCTACAATGATCATATTTAAACATATCTTAGACCTCTAAAGAACACTCGAGAGAAGAAATGCGAGCTTCAAGAAACCAATCCAACAATTTGTGTGCATGCTAAGCTTACTTCTTTAATGGACTTGTTACATGATAGTTCCCAATCCATAAACACTGGACCGGTTAAGTTTTTTATTTATCCTTTTTCATGTTTCCTTCGATGAAATACACACCATTAATTACAAAAGAGATTCTGATTTCCTTTGTTAGTTATTATTATAATCAATATATTACCAGAGATTCCTCAGTCATGTCAGAATATCCTTTTTCTCACTTGTAAAGATGAGTACATTGACCGACACAGCCTATCTACAACAAGGAAATTTATATTAACTATAACAGGGGATTTTAAGCAAAATAGATGAAAATTTATAAAGAAAATGTTAGATGCACTTTGAATCTAGAACCTCCAATGCGGCAGAAATGATTAGAGGAAAGAGCAAGGGGAAAAAAACTAGGACTCCTGAAAAAGGAAAGAGCAGAAAAGTTCCAAAGTTTTATTATACCATGTCCAATTTTTACTTACAAAAAGACGTGCAATGAATCATCTTTTTGTTATCATTTACGCATTGCAGCTTTAAAAAAACACAAGATATACAAATAAATATAAAAGAAACTGACCAAATTACGTATTTTTATCCGCACCTGTCTTGCATTGCTTTTGATGCTCTCAGTTGGTCTCTACGAACAAGTAAATGAACATGTCGAGCATATTTGGTCAAGTATAATGCTTCCTCAGTTGCCGTATCCCCTCCTCCAACCACAGCAAGGACTTGACCCTTGAACAGGGGAGATGCTCCATCACAAATTGCACAGGCACTAATTCCCCTACTCCAAAATTCATCTTCACGGGGTAGCTTCAGCCTTTTTGCAGTGGCTCCTGTAGCCACAATCACACTGTGACACTTAACCTGAAAATAAACATAAAGTTACTGAGAACCCAGGAATATGCATTTACAAGTTTCAGAGCTATGGTTGTGAATCAAATGTCACATATCTTCAGAAGACACGGCCCCCAAAATGGGCTGAACTGGTAGAATAACTTGCTTCCAGGACAATAACTTGCTAAGGAACATTGAGTCGTCAAGACCACCATATTTTGCAATAAATAATGTAGCATCATAGACAGTTCAAACTTTCAGCTTATCAAGAAGTAAATGATTGAATACTTTAGATGCCAGTCATACAATATAACAGCTGTAATAGGGTAAAGCTTTCACAGTTCCCAAGTAGAAGTCATAGGAATGCTATTATTTCTATGTCTACAGTAAACACAATGACTAAAATCGTTTCCCCATGAAACAAGTGCATAGGAGAAATTTCTACAGATTTTACTCAAGTTTCACATAACAAAGACCTTCCATCATCATCGTGGCAATACAATTCGTAACTCAGTTAGAAGCTAACCTATGACAGAGTAATTAACCTAAAGGCGTACGCTTTTCAAAATATCACCTGACGATCACTACTTCTCACAGTGAAGGGACGATTCTTAAGATCAACAAACTCAACATCTTCTTGGAACAGTTCTGATCCCCATCGCTCAGCTTGCTTGCGCATCCTAGTAAAAAATCATAACATTCATTTCACCACCTCAAAATAACAGAAATTTTGGCTAAGCATAAAGTAGAAAAGGAAAACATAAATGACTTAACATACTTATCCATTAGGTCTGGACCAGTGATCCCATCTGGAAACCCAGGAAAGTTTTCAACTTCGGTAGTGGTCATTAGCTGCCCTCCTGGAACACCACCTGCTTGGTAGCCCTCAAACACAACAGGCTTCAGGTTTGCACGCCCGGCATAAATGGCTGCTGTATATCCAGCAGGACCTGACCCTATGATTACTAGATTTTCTATAATCTGATCTGCTTCAATAAAAGGAAGCATGTTAGGTAACGATAGTCACCTTAACCAACCAACCGAATAAGTCTAATAAAACACAATTACAAATGAGGCAAAAATATTAAGGATCTAGGCAACAGTAAGATTCTATGATAGCATGATTTGATTTCTCTACTATTTCCCATAAAAACAAATTTCTCCCAATTGATTATAATCTTCAAACAAGATATTAACACAAACAACACAGGTGATACAAATATACACAGATTAAAGCATGCATTAAATCACGAGCTTCATTTTTCACATTTTCAGAATCTTCATTTACATGCCGGACTCCTCAAAATTCTTCACAGATAAAATTTAACCCTCAACCAAACAATAGGAAGCATTGAACAGCTAAAACTCAATCCATTTCCCCTAACAAAACGTATTAATTCTTCATCATTCACAGACGCGCGAGCGCACACTCAGAGACATAGTATATATTAAGGTGGAAAGACTACCTGAGGAGGTGTACTGCTGTTCGGCGGCGGAAGCAGAAGCCATAACTCGAAAGGAGGAGTCGAAACAGGTGCGGCGGAGCAGCCTCCCGGTGGCGAAGTCAGAGCAATTTCTCCCAATTAAGAGGAGTCCACGGCTCCGGGAAGAGAGATTAGCATTGCAGAGAGCATAGGGGCCGTGGGCAGGGAGGAAAGCGGTGGTTGCAACGGCGGTTTTCATGGCGGTGGCGGTAATCCTAGGGGGAGGAGTGGTGAGAGTAGTAGCCATTGGTTTCGGACCATACAATGAGAGTGTGTTTTCTGCTCTTCTGGAGTGCTCGAATTGCTGATGAGGTGCTTTTTGTCCCCGCTTCTTTTTCTCTCTCACGCACTCACACACTAGTCAAAGTTTTAGCATATTTTAGTCAAAGAATTTACCGTCGTAAATTATGGAAATTAAAATGTGGTCTTGACCTTCAACGGCATTCTAGAAATCATGTAAGGATAAGGGTTTAAAAAAAAATCAAGATTTTAATTACTCCTTCCGTCTCATCTCTATTTACATTTTTATTTTTTAATATTTTTTCAATATTTTGCCAGCATATTTAAATAAATATATGAATAATAATATTACAGTATATTATATTATTTAATTCATCGTTGTAAATAGTTTTTAAATATCAACTTTTCACTTATCATTATTGTACATGGATAAATATATTAACAGTCAAATATATTTCTTGAACAGTGTAATAATAATCGCAGTGTAAATAGAGTTTGGATAGAGGAAGTACAAATTTTGCGAGTCTTAAACGGATTTCTTCCAAATTTTAATATTTTCTCTGTACAATTATTATTAGGCAAAGTTTTGAAAAAAACTATCTTTCCATAGAAAGACGAAGTTGAATGAAAATTATAGAAGGCTAAAAGATTTTAGTTGCATTATTAAAATTTTAATATGCAACGTATAGTAGTTATAATTTTATGACCCGATAAATGTAACCTGAAATTTATATTGATTTCTTATAATTTGCAGCTTAAATTTTTCCTTTCCGTAATTTATGGAAAGACCGTCTTTCAAGAACGAACTCTTATTATTATTTTAGTAACCTTGAGCACGGAATTTTTTTTAATAGGTTGGGGTTTATATTTAAAGGCTCCCCATGCTTGCAATATAAATAAAATGTACGACATACATTTAGAACTACTTTTTTTTTCAATGAAAGATAATAACTATACCCAGAAAGGAGTGGAGATATCAAAAGATTATGAGATGCTCCAATAAAACCTTCCATGTGATTCCATTTCCTAAATCTCCACCCCTCGTGTTAATTTAAGAAATGGTCAGACATGGAAGGACTGAGATTTCATGACTCAGCAGCGTGTTTCTTGAGACCAAATAGTTTCCAGCCGAAAGTGTGTTGTTGATGGTGGTGTTATCAACCCCAATAATCGTACATAATTGCCTCCAGACGTGAAGAAACCTCCAAAAGCTCAGCAGTTTGAGAAGCAAAAAAGAAGAGTTGTTTGAATCTTAGATGGTTGTGTCCATATGGAGCATTCCAAGTTTAAACAAATTGATTGTTCCTCGTTGTCATGTTCCTCTCTGTGTCTGGTCAAGCTGGAAATCTATTGTTCCTCTTCTCTGTATTCTGCATAGGAAAAAAGAGGAAGCAGTACCACAGTAGCTTGGAACAAAAAGTTTAAGGTGGATCCTCAATCACAGGTCTCAAATTTAGGACTTGCATTTCATCCATTAAAATCATCCCCCTAGTTCTAGGATCCATATTGCCCCACTCAATTCTGTGTGTTTGTTGATTTACATTCCAATTTTCCCTTGATTTAGCAATGGAATCTGCTACCATATTGCTTTGTCTGTGAGTATGTTCTACTGAGATACCCCTAAGCATGTCCTTAATTGTTCTACATAAGTTGAAAAGCTCAAAAGGTGCCTTAAGTGAGGATTTAATATAAAACACAGCATTCTTGCAGTCAGTTTCAACTGAAACAAGATTTAGGTTCTCCTTCATGGAGAGTGTAATGGCTGATTGTATGCTTATCAGCTCTGCCTCTAGAGCTGAGGTAGCATTTTTCTGCTCATAGAAAGCATCAATCATCTTACCCTTATCATTCCTAAAAATGGTTCCATGAGAAGACAAATGACCCGGTTTAAATGATGCATCAACATTACATTTTAGACCAATGAGAGGAGGTTTCCATCTACAAATTTTTACTCTATGTTTTGGATGGATATGCAAGGAAGGAATCAGGCCGCTGTAGTTCCAAAAATCATCACTTTGGAGAGTTGTGTGCAAGGAGAATGCAGAAAAAGTACAAAAAAATGAGATTCTTGACTGCAGAGACTGTGAAGTTAGTGTAATGATTTGTATTGTCATAGATGAAAGCATTCTTAGCCTTCCATAATTCCCAATGAGTAGACAGACCTATAATTAAGATAATGAAACTGTGAATTCTAGACATTGCAAGGTTATTCACATAGAAAGACAACATATCTCATGTAGAGCTAAAAGGTTGTGGATTAATTGTCATGATAGAGTGAATATGACTCCAAATCTCCAAAGATAAAGGGAATGCATTGTATAAATGTTCCAGGGAATCAGATTCATTGCATTATTAGCATTTAGAGGGAATATTGAAACCTAATCTAGTTAGGATGTCATCAAACGGGGGGAGATTGTTCATAACCCTCCATATGAAAAAGGAAATCTTACCTGATATTTGTATTTTCCAAATCTTTTTCAAAGATGGTCTTGAGGTACTGGAATCTATGAGCTTGTTGTAACATGTTTTGATTGAGAAGTTGCCATCCTTTGCAGTTGTCCACACCAATCTATCCTTATAGCCATGGTTGAGGGTAATACCCTGCAGAAGAGAAACAATACTGGTAGCCAAATAGGGCTCCAAGATTTGGATTATATGATCTTTGTTTTCTATCACCCTAGCAAGTGTATAGTCAAGGAAAGGGATTGATAGAACATGTCATTTGTAGTACAGAGCCCCCTCCCCTGACCAGTTATCATTCCAAAAACTACACTCACCATTACCAGGTATAATTTTGGAGTTGGCATTACACCACTCAGTAACTAAGCATACTCTCTTCCATAGAGAGCGGGATCTTGAAGAATCAGGAAGAGACCATACAAAATTAGACCATATAGTTTCATTCATTTGCATTTTCCACCATAGTTTACAAGAGAAAGACCTAATGAAACAAAGGATATATCTAATTCCTAATCCATTTTCAGATGTTGGATAAGAAGTCTTTGACCAAGCTCTCCACACTCTTTTATTACTGGTTTCAGTGTTACCCTAAGGGAAATGAGCCATTTTGCTCTCTAGCTTGGTGATTATCACTTTGGGAGGCTGAATAGTAGAAAATATATGGACAAGAAGTGATAAAGACAAGATTTGATGACAGTCAACTTACCAGCCTAGGATAACCACATATTTTTCCAATTGTTTAATTTTGCATCAAAAGCTTCTAACAGTTCAGAAAAAAGAGATGACTTCATCCAACCCATGAAAATAGGGACTCCTAAGTATTTGAAAGGGATTGCTCCCTTTTTCATACCCAGGATAGATCTTACCTTTCCATGATGTGCAATGGTAGCCCTATTTCCCAGATAGTATTCACTTTTGTGGTAGTTTATTAGCTAGGAAATTCCTAATTCCTCTAAGATTTTTCTCCCCCCCCCAGAAAAATAGCAGTGTCATCAGCATACATCAAGTGTGTAACTTTCAGAGAATTAGCTGTGCATAAGTAATACTGCAGAAAGTCATTGGAGAAGTAAGATTTGATGGCTCTGGAGAAAGCCCCAGTGAGTATGTTATAAAGGAAATGAGATAGGGGATCTCCCTGTTTGATTCCCCTTGAGGCTTTAAAAAATCCTTGAGGGACACCATTGAAAAGAATTGAAAAAGTAGCAGAAGCAATATTAAAATAGATAAGGTTAATCAATCTACTAGAGAAGCCAAATTTTAGTAGCACGGAGTTTAGAAAGCCCTATGATGCATATCAAAAGCCTTGTGCATATCCATTTTTAAAATAAGATTCTGATTCTGACAATTAGTGTTTAGAAGTATGACCGTTTGTTGCATCTGTATGATGTTATTTGCAATGTCCCTGTTCTGCACAAAGGCTGATTGTTCCTTTGAAATAATATCATTCATATGTGGTCTGATTCTCTCCATTAAGAGTTTGGAGCAGATTTTATTAATGAAATTTGAGAGGTTGATAGGTATGTAATCTACAAAGGATTCTGGTGTCAGTTTTTTGGGGATTAGGGTAATACATGTGGCTGAAATGGCCTGAGGTATGTGAGAACCTCCTAGGAACTGATTAACGGCCTCTAAAAGATCCCATTTGATGATATCCCAAGCAAAAGTGTAGAATTTTGCCGGGAAAACATCAGGACCAGGAGAACTCTCTTGATTAGATTGAAAAACAACCTCCCTAATCTCTTCTAAGGTAGAAAGCTGCAGCAAGGTTCTATTGGAATCAGAGGAGATTAGGTTTGGAATAGGTTGGAGGAAATAATCCAGGAAGTTAGCTGAGGGGTCAAGATGAGCTTGATTTAACATATTTTTGTAGAAGGAAACTTCTTCCTTAGCTATGTCTGATTGATCTGTTAACCACACACCATCATTACAATGTTTTGCAGTTTTTCTCTTTGTTTTCCATGTGGAAGAATTTGGTACTCATCACCCAATTTTATCCATTTTACCCTAGATTTCTATTGCCGGAAAAATAGACTCCTCTTTTAAAGCTCTAAGTAGTAATGCCCTAACTCTACTTAGCTCAATGTGATTTTGCTCATTATCTGTGATGAGCAGTTCATTTTCTGCCCTATTTACTTCAGTTTCTGCTTTTAAAATGTTATCATTTATGCTTCCAAAAGTGTTTCTATTCAATTCCCTGAGGCATTTTTTCATTCTTCTTAATTTGCAACTGAAAAAGTCCATACCACTGAGATGGCATGGCTTATTCCAGTTTTGTTGGATTAGCTGCCTCAGCTCAGCGTCTCTATTTAGCCACATTAATTGAAATCTAAATGGCTTAGGCAAACTAATCTGGGAAGACTGTATTGATAGCATCATAGGAGCATGATTAGAGCATGTCTTGTTTAAAATCTGAATAGAGCTATTAGGATAAAGTTAACCTCAGTCTTGTGTGCAAAGTCCCATGTCTAGTCTTTTATAGACTCAACCATTTCTCCTATTATTGGACCAAGTAAATTGAGGACCTACTGTATTAATGTGTAGTAAGTTTAGGGCATCAATTACCTCATTGAAGTCATTTATTGCTACCCTTGTATTCAGGCTGGGATGTAATCACATTAAAGTCTCCTATTAGAATCTTAGGCCCCTGTGGTAAGTCTAAAATATCTAACCATAATTGTCTTCTTAAAGTTCTCAGTGTCTTAGCATAAACAAAAACAACCAACCACTGAGTATTTTTCCACTTATCCACTATTTCCATAACTAGACACTGAGAAAATTGAGCATGAAAATTGCAAATTATATTGTCATTCCACATCAGCCCAATTTTTGTTATCAGCACATATATGGTTATGTAGTCCTAGCTTCATTTTAAGTTCCAGTATTGCATTACTATCATGCATTGGCTCAATCAAACATGAAAGGGATATGTTATGTCTCAAAATGAGAATTTTATCCTAGAAATGGATTTGTTATAACCTATGTTGTTCCATACTAGGCAGTTACCAGTTATGTTGTGCTTAATCATTAAACCTAATTGTTTTGTTCATATTTGCACATCTAAGGATCATATTAAGGCCGGAAAATAGTTTTTCATTTTGGAGGCATAATCATTTTTAGTTGCAGATTTTCCAGGGAGAGGAAGTTGCTGGCCTTGGTCTACCTGTTTAGAGAGTGTTGCATTTTCTGCATCTTCCAGGTCTAATATGTCTTTAGAGTCATAGGAGGAGCAGTCAGAGAGTACCTCTTCCATCAATTCTGAAACTGAAACTTACTTGCCATGTTTGTGTGTATCCTGGACTTCTTCATCTTCTAAAGCCTATAAGAGAGAGAATATGTTAGTTGGCAGTGGTGTTTCATAGGGTATAAGTGCAATGGCAGTGGAACTGAGAGATGATGTTTTAGATTTAAAAATTGGAGAGAGCTTATTCTGGTAGTGGTCAGTGAAGATGTTATCAGTGATATTAGCTATCAGGTTGGCCTCCTCCTATGAGAAACCTGAGTGTGTAAGGTCCTCTTGTACATCATTCACTTGTTCATCACAGACTTCTAGTGTTGCCTTATTACAGAGGTCTGTGTTCTGTCTTCTGAGGTCTCCCTCTTTTTGTTGTGGAGAGAAACCTGATGGACTAGCCTTGCTGTTAGATACATTGTTTGCAGCCTGAAGGTTTCTCCTACATGTGGTATCAGAATGGCTATTTGGGGTTCTTAGAATTCCGATGATGTAGTTGAGTGGAAATAGTCATTATCGGCAGGAATTGTAATGTCAGGGATCATTTTTACAGCAGAGATTTTTTTAGAGAGAGAAAGCACATTTGCATATTCATTTTTCGAAGCTGAGATTTCCTCGCAGCTTTCATTCCATTGATAACACCTTGAACACCGGCTGCCAGGTTCGCCCAGTTTAGAGGAAGTTGAATACTCTGCCTCAGGCTCCCAAATTCCAACAAAAATAGATGTCCCAATTAATCAAAATTTCAAGCATATATGTATTAAAAGAAGGTTAAAATATTTACCAAGTAGGCAGGTATTAAAACTTCTCTCTTTTTCCAAATAACTAGCGGAGTATCATCGCGCGGTGCGCGATATTTATTAATTAAAATATGAAGATTAAGTTTTATGAACATTTTGTGTCTTACATTTAAATTGAAAACAAAGTTTATTTAAATTTTTAAAATTTAGTCATCTAAGGAAAACTATATGAGTGAAATAATTAATTTAGTAAGAAATCATTATATATTGAATACAATAAAATGGATTATTTTTATAACATTTCATACAAAAATTTTAGCAAGCAATTATTTATATGTTGAGATTCATTTTAAAATATGAGTTCGTCTCTTGAAAGACGGTCTTTCCATAAGTCTTGGAAAGACCAAAGTTTAAAGTGTATAAGAACAAATGAAGATAAAATTTTCGGGTTGCATGAATCGGGTTAGAAACTTTATAACTACTACACGTTGCATAATAAATTTTTAACATTGCAACTAAGACCTTTAACCTTTTATTATTGTTACTAAATCACGTCTTTCCATAAACCCACGGAAAGATGATTTTTCCCAAAATTTTGCCTTTTTAATATCAATTTGGGGGGATATGTATGACTAAAATCTTTGTTTATCAGTATATTTATTTTAAAATATCTTCTTGAAATTAATCTAATTGGATGATAAAAAGATACTGGGGATAATTAAAGTCATTAAAATATGGCAAAATCTTGGGAAAGACCGTCTTTCCATAACCTTATGGAAAGACGGGGTTTAATTACAATAATAAAAGGTAAAA
>JAULKK010000001.1:8733096-8752275 GCA_032355705.1 Rubia peregrina | reverse complement strand
AAGAGCATCGAAAAACCTGTCTAAGTAATATGACGATGCTTTCTCTCTACGGGACCATTTTTCTCAGGAGTGTAAGGACAAGAAAGTTGATGATGAATGCCCTTTGACACAAAATGAGTTCGCATGTGATGATTCACAAACTTGATTCCACTATCATTATGAAATACTTTAATGGTGGTAGAAAACTAGTTCTCAACAACAGCTTCAAATTGCATGTAAGCCTCTACAAAATCAAACTTTCGTCGTAGAGGATATAACCAAGTAAACTGAGAAAAATCATCAACAAAATGACATACTAGGAGTAGTCATCTCGAGAAACAATAGGTGAAGGTCCCCATAGATCCCAATGAACCAAATCAAGTATGTGTGGTGCACGTTTTAAATAATAACTAAAAGAAAGACACTTTCCTTTAGTCTTCTCACAAGCAGGACATAAATGAGGTTTAGGTAGCAAAATAGTAACAGAAAAACTTCCAGACTTGCTCAAAGATGAAATGATGGCGTGAGGCACATAACCCAATCTACTATGCCAAAGTTCAAAAGATTATTTAGAAGGACTCGAGGCAACAAAGGCAAAAAAGGAGCACCACCAGAATCCAAAACATATAAGCCACCATCACGATGGCCTTTGCCAATAACATCTCTAGTAAACGTGTTCGAAATAGTGAAAGAAGAATCATCAAAACAAATAACAACATTCATATCCCAAGCTAACTTGCTAATAGGCAACAAATTTTTAGTAAGTTGTGGAACCACCAAAACATCATTTGAGGATAATGAATCAGATACCCGATAATGATCAACATAGGTAATGTTAAGAGCAGAACCATTACTAACAATAACATGAGTTTTACCAGAATAAGGAGTAACACGTTCAAAAGCGGAGTGAGAAGAAGTCATTTGGTTGGTCGCACCAGAGTTAGCTATACAGCGAAGATGCGAATGAGCATGTGGTGGAGAAGCAGAAGATGAGGTTCGAGAGACCAAGTGAGAGCAAACGTAGGCAACATGACCAAATTTCTTACACCAACAACACTACAATTGACATCATTCATCGTGCATTTTAGAGCAAGAAGAAACAACATGACCCGAAGCATAACACCATTGACACCGTGGTTCATCAAAAAGAGCCATAATACAAGAGAAACCAAACTGTTTTTTAAAATATTTATTTATGATTAAATCAGTGCTGACTGGGTGTTGACGAGACACTGACTGGTCGCTGACTGGTTGTGGAAAAAACTCGAAAGTAATTGATTAAGTCGCGATAAATTGGTTCAACTCGTGAGAATGTGACGCACGCGAGAAACTTCTTGTGAGTGAGACGTGGGTTACTCACACGCTGGCTGGATTGGCACGGAGATGCACGCGCAGGCTGGTTGGGTAGTGCGTTCGGCTCACCCGATTTTCTTTTTGAAGAGGGAATTTCTAGAAGAAGGTAACACCGATATAGAGAAGCCAGAGAGCTGACAATAATGTCGATATCCACTGGCAAGAGAAGAACTTCGTTGATCGGTGGCAAAAGAAAAGCGTAGACAATGACAGTGGCAACCGACGACCGACCGACCAAGCAAAATAGAGGAGAGAGAGAGAGATGGGTAGTTGGCGGTGGGAGTAGACGACCGGGTGCTGGTGTATTTTGATTTGTGATCGTTGGCAGCTAGAATTGAGGCGGCGATCGTCGAGAGCGGCATGTGGGCGGCAACCGTGAATCAGAATAAATGAAGAGAGAAAATATGAAAACTTTTGGGAAAAGCCATATAATTTTTAATGAAACTTGACTGATATCATGGTAGAATGTAAAATCCGCAAATGATTGTGACTGTGTGTATTCATATATATATATATATATATTTAGTGAGTACAAAAGGAATACAAAATAGAATCAAATATGGAAAAGGATATATACAAAACCTAATCAGAAAGAGTTTTACTTTCCTAACTTGATTCTAATTCATCTATTATTCTATCAATCAGCACCCACGTAAAGCAGTTTTCCAAAAAAATTTAGCGGAAAAGAAAATGTGATTTTGCTTCTTATAAAAAAGATTTGTTAAACAAGAAGAAATAAATGCATTAAAAATAGATCTGTGTAAAATGATTTTATAAAAGTTTAACGATGTAAAATATCATAGATCTGAGCAAATTTGATGAACTTCAAAAAGGTAAAAGTGGTTTTATAAAGTAAAATGGTTTTATAAAAGTTTAACGATGTAAATCATAGATCTCAGTAAATTTGGTGTAGTTCGAAAAGGTCAAACTGATTTTATAAAAGTAAAATGGTTTTATAAAAGTTTAATGATGTAAAACATCATAAATCTGAGTGTATTTGGTGAATTTCGAAAAGGTAAAAGTGGATTTATAAAAGTAAAATGGCTTTATAAACGTTTAACTACGTAAAATATTACATATCTGAATAAATTTGGTGAACTTCAAAAGGGTAAAAGAGATTTTATAAAAGTAAAATGGTTTTATAAAAGTATAACGTGTAAAACATCTAGATCTGAGTAAATTTGGCGAACCTCAAAAAGTAAAAGTGGTATTATAAAAGTAAAATGGATTTATAAAATTTTAATGATTTAAATCATAGATCTGAGTAAATTTGGCGAACCTCAAAAAGTAAAAGTGGTATTATAAAAGTAAAGTGGATTTATAAAATTTTAATGATTTAAATCATAGATCTGAGTAAATTTGTTGAAGTTCAAAAATGTCAAACTGATTTTATAAAAGTAAAATGGTTTTATAAAAGTTTGATGATTTAAATCATAGATCTCAGTAAATTTGGTGAAGTTCAAAAATGTCAAACTGATTTTATAAAAGTAAAATGGTTTTATAAAAGTTTAACGATGAGAAACATCATAAATCTGAGTAAATTTAGTGAAATTCAAAAAGGTAAAAGTGGATTTATAAAAGTAAAATGGCTTTGAAAAAGTTTAACTACGTAAAATATTACATATCTGAATAAATTGGGTGAACTTCAAAAGGGTAAAAGAGATTTTATAAAAGTAAAATGGTTCTATAAAAGTTTAACGTGTAAAACATCTAAATATGAGTAAATTTGGTGAACTTCATAAAGGTAAAAGTAGTTTTATAAAAGTAAAATGGATTTTAAAATTTTAATAATGTAAATCAAAGATCTCAGTAAATTTGGTGAAGTTCAAAAAGTTAAAAGTGGTTTTATAAAAGTGAAATGGATATATAAAAGTTTAATGATGTAAATCATAGATATCAGTAAATTTGGCGAAGTTCAAAAAGGTAAAAGTGATTTTATAAAAGTAAAATGGTTTTATAAAAGTTTAACGATATAAAACATCGTAGATCTGAGTAAATTTGGTGAACTTCAAAACGGTAAAAGTGATTTTATAAAAGTAAAATGGTTTTATAAAAGTTTAACGTAAAACATCTAAATCTGAATATATTTGGTGAACTCTAAAAAGGGTAAAAGTGGCTTCATAAAAGTAAAATGGTATTATAAAAGTTAAAAGATATAAATCATAGATCTCAGAAAATTTGGCGAAGTTCAAAAAGGTAAAAGTGATTTTATAAAAGTAAAATGGGTTTATAAAAGTTTAACTACGTAAAACATCATAAATCTGAGTAAATTTGGTGAACTTCAAAAAGGTAAAAGTGGTTCTTTTTATTAAAAAAAGTAAAACAGTTTTATAAAAAATTTACAATGTAAAATATTATAGATCCGAGTAAATTTGGTGTACTTAAAAAAGAAGAAGGTGGAAGTGGATTTAAAACATGATCGACAAACACCAAAAATTGAATCACAGAAGGAAATGGTAAAGACCACTAAATATTAGAAAAAAGAACTGTTTCGATAACTGGAATATAGTACCGGCGGAAGCATGCATGCACAAGTGCAATTAAGTTTACACAACTGATCTAAACCAACACTCGTTTAGTTCACTGAGGAATTAAATCTGCAGCCAAAAACTACAACTTAAACTGGGCAATGTTTTTTTTGGCTTAATTGTTCGATGAAAATGAGGTTGACTAGTCCAGCACGGTCAGACTTTGAGAGTAATTGGAAGTGGACTCCGTTTTCAGCTTCTTTCTCTTGTGACAGACCATATCTACCGATAGCCTGCAAATCCATCAATATCTCTGTTAACATCAAATTTTAATGCTTCAATTCCACACAAACCAACCCACTAATTTCCAATATGTGATCGCCATGCAATTTTTTATTGTTAAAAAATAGTGATAGGGCAACGACGGGTTTATAAATTTTAATTTATATCTTTAAGGAAAAATATGTGAATGAGTTAAAATTTCGAGTCTTTCCAAGAAGAAAGAAAACTTTAAAAGAAAACAAAATATAAATGAGAGTATGTTTCAATAATTACTCAATATTTGTGTGATGGAAAGATAAAAGGGATTATCTTTTCTGAAAATAAATAAATTTCGGGGTGGTTTTTCACTATAAGCGTATTCTTCATTTATGCAATATGAGCTTAATTTATGATTTTGCCAAAATGCCTACCCCAAGCGTAAAGAGGTGTCTGAATTTCCATCCTTTTCTGATCTGCAATCGCAAATAGTGCCTGTGCTTACCCCTGAACTCTTCCTCTTAAGTCCACTACTGCCATTCTCCAGCATTGACCGGCAGTCCTCAATCTACAGACATCGCCAAAGGGGTAAAAAAGAAATTTCATGGTATTTTTTTTTATAAAGAAAAACACAGCTAGAATTACCTCCTTTCTCAAAGCTTCATTTTCCAGAACAACTTTCTGCTCCTACAATCAGAAACCATAACAAAAAAATAGGAAATGAAAAAGGCCAGTACATGTTTGATACACTTAAATTTATCACATAAAAGTTGATGAAGAAGCAGAGGTTCACCTGCAGTTTGGATTGTTCCAGCTGCTCCATAAGTAACTTCTCCTGACCGTGCCAAACATGTACAACAAACTCTATCAAAAGGATGTAATATTTTCACAACTTATCGCCGCGCATATATAGATAGATCATAAGCATGTAACTCAATGTAAAGGTTGTGTTTCAGCTAAAGAGTCGTGTTTGTAATTAAAATGACCGATTAGACCCTTTCAGTTTACATACCTTCTTATCCTTAACAGCCACTATCGCATCCTGCAGTTGACGCTCCAATTGCTGCAACTCCTGCAAGTTCATCCCACCTAGTTCCTTTCCAGTCATTTGGCTTCAAAAATCATAACCATCAGCATTCGTTAGCACCTAAACATCCTTTCAGTAATCACATTGAATTATAAAATATTTATGGTCCCCGAAGAACCTTACCGCTGAGAAAGCTGCAACTTGGAAATCTCAGATTTCAGAGCAGAGATTTGAGGCTGAGACTGATCATTCTTCGGTTCATAAACACAAAAATAAGTCAGCAAACCATTTAACAACGAAATCTACAACTCTAAAACTGTTGTCCTGTTTGGTTTGAAAGTGCATACAATACATTTTAAATTTTATTTAAATATCCTTTCAACTTTTGAAAATTAATAGAAGAAAGCTCGGTTAAACTTTGATCCATCATTAATTACCTCTGGTTCATTCTCATATGGAACAAGCTTGGCACCATCAGGATTTCTGGTGTACCTTGAAAGAATGCTATCCATGCTTCATAACAAAACCACAAAAATAGATTAATTCACAAAAATCTTAAAATAAAGAATAAGATCTTCATTTCATTTACTGCAAAAAAAATACTACTACGATTAGTGTTCCAGGAAACTGTAAATTTTATAGTAATGGAAAGCTCATTTAAGCTAGACATACTTGTTAACTTCAAAATGGGCCCATATGGCCAAGATGGTAAAGTCCAGCTTATGGTTGTTGGGCTTACGGGTCTACCAGTACTACGTTAGTGGGCCCTTTCGGTAGTTGGAGCACAAACGGGGCCCAATTCTTTGACAAATAAAATTTCTAGTACTACAAACAATAACAGAGAATTCGGTCCAGATATGTGTCTACACGTAAATGATTAGACAATTATTATTTAAATTAAAAATTGATTTATATATTTTATAAAAAGAAGAAAGGTTTAAAACAAGTTTTAACGAAAATCCCCCGAATCCCAGATTGCTATTTTAGATTGTCCCCGAAAGCTACTCCATCGTTATTCCAAAAATAAATAATTAAACACCGTATTTCCATAAGAAAGACGATATTTCCCAATACTTTGCCAAATAAAAATAGATAACCAACATTTCCTTTATTATAAAAAAAATTAAATTAAAATCGCTTTCCGTTGGGTATAGGATGAATCTACATCAAATCTTAGGGCTTTGCGGAATAGAGACTAGCAAGCTTTATGGGTAAAAGCGTAGGCCATTACTTGAAATCACAAATATAAAATTTTAATTTCATTTTTCCTCAATTGAGAAGAAGAAGAAGAAGAAAAGATTGGGTTCGAAAGTGAGATTTGAACACACCACACATATGGGCTATTCGGTCCAAGAAGAACCTTCCAGTCCGCCAAAAACAACCCTAACACAACTAGTAATTTTATTTGGAATCGGGAACCGGTAAAACACAGAAGAAGGAACCCTAATTCTGCACAGAAAGGAAAAAACAGGGAAGAAGTTACCAGGTGCTGGCGAATTCATAGAGTTTTCCGGTGCTGGAAAACACGATAACGCCGACCTGAGCATCGCACAGAATAGCCAACTCCCTGGCCTTCTTCAGCAGCCCCGCCCTGCGCTTCGAGAACGTCACTTGCCTGCTGTTGATGTTTTCAATTCTTTTGATCTCTATCTTGCCCCTCCCCATTCTTCCTCCGGATGCGAGTTTTTCTGTGAGTTCGGGGGGTTTCACGTTAATATATATATATAGAGAGAGTAGAATGGAGGAAAGCGTGACTAAATTTAGAAGAAAGTTGCAGAAAGGAAATAATGTGTTTGCCAAATCAAGAATATAGCCCTATTTGGCATATTGCATTTACCTTCGGGTGGGCTCTTTTCCATTTTTAGAGAGATCCTTATCACTACTATCCAATGAAACGTTTTGCACTAGTATTTATAATATACAAGGATGATATCCAATGCACACAATCCTATTCATAATTTTTTAATAAAAAATATACATCTTATTATCCGTAGTAAAATCATTTTATAATTGAAATATCTCATTTTACCGCTTTAATTTCCGTCTTGCAAGAGATTATATTTCTACAATCTGATGGACCCGAGCTAAATAACAAATTTGACTAATTACTGGTGATAAGATGTCTGCTTTGCATCTTGTCTGTACTCCCTCCAGTTCATACTAGATTAATTACTTACCTTTTACAGAGAGATTGTTAGTTGACTGGTAAAGAAGGTCGGTCTACTAATCCAACAAATGGCAAAACTGACAAATTTTAAGCAATACAGACATGTATAAATTAATTAAATACATAAAATAAAATAAATATTTTTATCGTAAATTATGATGAATTCACACGATAATATTTTTATTTATGTTAATTCAATTCTGAAACATTGTCTAGAAAAAAAATTCTTGCAGTTTAATTTGTAACGTGGAGCATTTATTTTTCACAAAAATTAAACACAAAAAATATATGTGGAAATATTATTTTGTGAGAGCTAGAGGTGTGTGTGTGAGTGAGTCAATAAGAGGAAAAATAGAATTAAAGGGATTAGTTTGGGGGTTGGGACTTTCCTTCTTCTCGTATATTTTTTTCCCAATTCCAAAGCTGGGGAGTTAAAAATGGAATGAGACGTGCATTATAATTGTACATTTCTATTGAGGTAAAAAATGGATAGAGGTTATTAACAATTCGATTTAGACATTTTCAAGGGTGTGGGTTTAGCCAAAAACAGCAAAAAATGACCAAAATGGAGAGAAGTATTGACGGAAACGAATTTGCCTCGGATGGTTTTCTCTTGCTACAGTTACACCATCCATGCCCCTACGTACAAATTTTGGTCTTTATCAGCACATGTATTGTCCTCTCATTTCTGGTGATAGTTTCCTTTTTAAAACAACAAACATAAATATATATTAAAACAACAATTTTCCCGGATGAAACTGATATCTTTCTAAATCAAATTTGTAGCTGGTCTTTTTGTTCTTTTACCTTCTTCTACTGCATTATTCTTCTTCTATCCTTGGAATGTCCATAATACGCAAACTAGAATCAGCCTAATTGACACAAAATAGCTGTTTTTATTTTATAGCATTAAGAAATTTCTAACACAATTCTTTTATAAAAATCTCATGTTACATCGCCTAGTGGTTAGTGCAGGGATCAAAACATGAATAACATAACGTGGTGAATCAACATTGAGTAATTTTGCAATTTTTGGGTAAATTTTAAAAGAGTTACAAAATTATAGGGATCTTTCTACAAAAATAAACTAATAAATAATGAACACACATTCTGCTTTTCATTTGTTTAGATTAATGGGTACTTTTATAATTAATTTTATTTTGGGGTTATTTTTAAAAGATTTTTAAAACTGTAGGGACCTTTTAGCAAGAAAAACTTGTAAATTGAATGCGCTCTCTCTATCCTTTTCCAATTCCTCTCTAGACTCCCAACGAAATCCAAATAAATCTCAACGCGAAATTCACAAATCATCAACATAAAAATGGAAAACCTCAATGATAGATATAACTTTGAAAAATCAATATAATTCACGTAATCATTAAATCCAAAAAATAAATAAACATCAACTAAGTGTCATATAATATCAATCCCTAATGAAATAACACGTAAACATCAAATGAAAAAACATAAATATCAACAAAATTTAAAGTCCACCGATCTACTATTTTTAAGGTACAAGCACCAAAACTTGACAAACAATGTTTTCTTTTATTCCTGGATATATTTTACCTTCTTAATAATAAGAAGTCATAGCGCCATTTATTCAGGAGCAGCTTCTTCCTTAGCAGGCTTTCATACAACCCGTCATTTCAGCAAAGTACCTTTAAGATCAAGTAAATTCATATATTGAACAACATAAGCAAGGGATAAACCCCAAATTCGGACGAGACGAACTAGGAATGGAAAATGCAATGAGAATTATGACTTTTCTCTTCCTCTAACCTTGCTAAGCCAAAATATTATCGGTGATCATAGACTTTTCTTTCCTATAATCATAGACTTTAATTGTAGACGAAACTTAACAATTACTAATAACAGAAATCAAAATATATAAAAACATTATCGAGTAACCACTTCTATGAGTTTTTCATGGCACACATCCCCGTCTGAGTTCATAACTCAAGATCCAGAGATCCACAAACATTCAAAAACACATACAAAAATGAAATTAAAATTAGGAATCCAAGCAATGAGCAACTGCTAGAGAAAAGATGTTGAAAAGGAAAGTCGTGCCTTCAAATGTTGCAATATAACAATATCAACAAGAATCTTACCTTGAGGGTGAACAATATCAAGAATCTTCATTAACTTTCTACAAAAAAACATCTTGAGGAGTAGAAAGGAGAAGATTTTGACATCACCTTCACTGCAGGAAAAGTTTCACCTTCTTAATCAACACTCTGCCTCCAAATTGCAAGAGGAAAGCGGTGGAAATCATATGAATGGTTAAAAGCAAAAAAAGTGGCAGAAAGATGGCGGATGATGGTCAAAAAAGCATTAGAGAGGTAGAGGATGGAAGACGGTGAGGGTGGGCTCGTCAGGAACCATACATGCACTAAAAGTGGAGGAAAAGCAGTGGATTGCGGACGAAAAAGTGGCAAAGAGCTAGAGGTTAGTGGAAGGTGAGGGTGGGCTCATCGGAAAAGTGGTTGAAGTGGATGGAAATGATTGGGACTGAGGTTTAAGATCTATGAATTTTGGGGAAGATGAATATAAAATATAATAAACGCACGTGAAATCCCTAATATTTTAAAGTTTACATAATTAACCACATTCCATTCAGAATTATATACAATGATCCCCAGACTATTGTTAGGCGGACTGAAACTAAACTTTGTGCAAACAAATAATAGTAAAATAATTATAGTAATACAATTTTGTAAAGAAATTATAGAAATTACAGACTCTTACACTTACTTAGGACATGTACTTTTAAATGTATATATAATTCAGTTTAGAATAGTTCCATTCAGTTTAACTCAGTTATATTCAGTTGTTATATAATTTAACTCAGATTAAATCAATTCATTTTAATTTATTGAAGTGTAAACTACACAGATGATATCCATTCTTTGAAAATTTTCACCTGAGATACTGAATTAATTTTTAACTCAAAACCGATACCATTATTACCAACGGTGCCGCTAGAAACTAACAGAGTATTATAAAAATTGCATTTTAGTCGTTATATTTTAATTCTTTCTATCTTTGTTATAAAAATTATGTTCACCCCAATATAAATATATTTTTTGAAAATAATATTATTTTTCTTTTCGTGTTACTTTCTTGCTTCCTTTTTTTGTGTTTTCATTTTCTCCCCTCTGTTCCAACAAAAACCGATCCCTCCAATTACAACCTATCTATTGTCCACCACCGGCAACAACAATTCAGTATTCTCAACATTGAAAACAACCTTTTTGACTCAAATCGATGTCATTGACCTCATCTAAAATCACACTTTGGATAAAATCAAAGAGTTTTGATCCACATAAGCGAGATCCTAATTTACTAAAAATCCATATTTGATGTGTACTTTCACATGGTGGATGCTTTTACTCTCAAACATAACCAAAAACCCATATCTACTTTCACATGCACGTGAAATCCCTAATATTTTAAAGTTAACATAATAAACCACATTCCATTCCCAGTTTATATACAATGATCCCCACACTATTGTTAAAAGGACTAAAATAAAACTTTGTTGAGTCAGAATATGTTCTGTAATCATAGACTTTTCTTTTCCTATAATCATAGACTTTAGTTCTAGAAAAAACTTGACAACTACTATTTAACGGAACTCAAAATATAGAATAACATCATCTCGAATAACCACTTCAATGATTTTTGCATAGCACATATCCCTGCATGAGTTAATAACTCAAGATCCAGAGATCCAAAAACATTCCAAAACACATACAAAAATTAATTTAAAATTAGGAATCCAAGTAATGAGTAGCTGCCAAAGAAAAGATGTTGAAAAGGGAACTCATGCCTTCAAATCTTGCGATATAACAATATCAACAAGAATCTTACCTGCAGAGTGAATAATATCAAGAATCTTAATTATCATTCCACATAAAAACAACTCAAAGTGTACAGAGGAGAAGATTTTGACATTACCTCCACCTCCGGAAAAGCTTCACCTTCTTAATCAACGCTGGCGAAAATCATGCGAACGGTGAAAAGCAAAGGAAAAGTGGAAGAAATGTGGTGATTAATGGTCGAAAAAGCATTAGAGAGGTAGCGGGTGGTGGACGGTGAGGGTGGGCTCGTAGGGAATCATACAGGCGCTGAATGTAGAGGAAAAATAGTGGAAAACAGACGAAAAAGTGGCGGAGTGGTGGAGGATAGCGGACGATGAGGGTGGGGTCATCGGAAAAATGGTTGAAGTGGTTGGTAATGATTGGGACTGATGGTTAAGATCGATGAATTTCGAGGAAGATGAAGATAAAATATAATAAATGCACGTAAAATCCCTAATATTTTTAAAGTTTACATAATAAACCACATTCCATTTAGAGTTTATATACAATGATCCCCAAACTATTGTTAGGCAGATTAAAACTAAACTTTGTGCAAACAAATAATAGTAAAATAATTATATTCATACAATTTTGTAAAACAATTATTGAAATTATGGACTATTATATTTAATTTGGACATATACTTCCAAATGTATTTATAATTCAGTTTAGATTAGTTCAATTCAATTTAGCTCAGTTACATTCATCTGTCATATAATTCAATTAAGATTAAATCAATTCATTTTAATTTCTTGAAGTCTAATACTACACGGATGATATCCATTCGTTGAAAATTATCATCTGAGAGACCGAATTAAGTTTTTACTCAAAATTGATATCATTATTACCAAAGGTGCTGCTAGAAACTAACAGAGCATTATAAAAAATTGCATTTTAGTCATTAATTTTAATTCTTTATATTCTTTGTTCTAAAAATTATGTTCACACCAACATAAATCTTTTTGTAAAATAAATATTTTTATGTTTTCATTCCGTGTTACTTTCTCTCTTCCTATTTGTTGTGTTTTCATTTTCTCTCCTCTGTTCCTACGGAAGACCAATCCTTTCAGTTACAACCCCTCCATTGACCACCACTAGCAACAACAATCCAGAAAACTGAACATCGAACAACCCTTTTGACTCAAATCAATGTCATTGACGTCATTCAAAATCACCCTTTCACTAAAATTAAAGAGTTATGATCCCTATAAGCGGGATCGTAATTTACTAGAAATCCTTATCTGATGGGTACTTTTACACGGTGGATGCTTTTACTCTCAAACGTAACCAAAAACCCATATCTACATTCACATGCACGTGAAATCCCTAATATTTTAAAGTTTACATAATAAACCACATTCCATTCACAATTTATATACAATGATCCCCACACTATTTTTAAAGAGACTAAAACAAAAGTTTGTGCAAGACAAATAATAGTAAAATAATTATATTCATAGTATGAATATAATTATAGAAATTGTGGACTGTTACATTTACTTAAGACATGTTCTTTAAAATGTATTTACAATTCAGTTTAGCTCAGTTATATTTATTCAATTAAGATTAAATCAATTCATTTTAATTTATTGAAAAGTAAACTGCATAGATGATATTTATTCTTTGAAAATCCTATTTTTACTCAAAAATGATACCATTATTACCAACGATGTCACTGGAAACTATTAGATTATTTAAATTATTTATGTTCTTTAAAAAAAATATATATTCACACCATTCGATTCGTTAAGCTTTTAGTGAAGATTCAGCAGGTATGTCATTGTCTTAGTGAATTTCTTCAATTGGTAGAAGCATGAAAGAAATCTTCTTTCCAAGGCATGGTAGTCGGTAAGGACTCAAACTACTGCAAAACTTTCCCTCTGACGTAGGACCCCACTAAGCTGCACCTCACCTAGAGGGAACATATAATGATGTCATAACTTGCTGGTAGGTCATTAAAAGTTGTCCTGGATCGGTTTCCTTGTAGTAGTTAAGAACATTATCTGGTAACTTCTTAAGCGAATTCTAAAGGATCACCTCAAGGGATGGTATGAGATATAAGGAAATTTCTTGTCTGCCCTTTCCAATCATGCGTTCTTTCTTCCAATAAACGGCACTTAGATTTTTGTCTTCTACTGGCCTCCCCGGTCACAAGGTGGAATCCAAGAGTTGTTAAAAAAATACGTGTAAGCCAAGCTCATCATCACTGAGTTCCTATTGTTTCCACTTAAGTAGGGAGCGTTGTCCAAGACGAAGGTTGCAAAGTTAAACCCGTGGAAGGATATGGTAAAGGGTATTGTGGTTGGAACACCTTCCATGGTGGGAAGACTACAAAATGGTCCCTGAAATCGACCACTGTTGTGATGGATGAAGGGTTACACCAAGGTTCAGGTCAACATGCACGGGCACCACTGTGACCTTCTATAACTGTTGTAATATTGGTGCTTGTGCCTACACCTGTGTTTGCATCTACATCGGCAAATGTGCATGTATCAAGGTTTGCACCTGCATCTGGTGCTCCTTCATTCTCAGTGAGGATGGCAACCCATATACCCTCGGTGGAGAATGTTGTGACATAGTTGATGTTGAAATTCTAGGAGCAGAGCCCCCAACAACCTGGATCTTCGTCGGTCGTGTTTTATCTATAGAATTTTTCCATTATTACCTGAAGTTGTTAAAGTCTGTTGAATTTTGTTGGATAAATTCTTACTCTGGAGCTAGTCCTTCAGAATAAAATGATGTTGTCCCTTCATACCCAGGTTTTCTGGCTTTTTGGGTGACATGTATGGTCAACTTCTGATATATTTCTAAATTAAATTTTAGGTCGTGTTTTTATTATTTTACCTTATTTTATTCCATTATTTTTTTCTATACTTGGAATGTCCATAATATGAAACTAGAGTTGCTATATATCAGCCTATTTATGCAAAATAGTTGTTTTATTTTATAACATTGAAAAACTTTCTAACATAATTTTTTAAAATAAAAATACCAAACAAAGAGAAACATGTTAGATCACCTAACGATTAGTCTAGAGATCAAAACATGAATAACATAAGGTGGTGAATAGACACGATGTACTTTTTGTAATTATATTGGGGTTATATTAAAATAATTACATATATAGGGACCTTTCTACAAAAAACAAACTTATAAACATGATGAACACACATTCTCCTTCTCATTTGTGTAGAGTACGAGGCAATTTTGTAATTATTTTTATTTTGAGGTTAATTTTAAAAGATTTTCAAAATTGTACGGACCTTTCTGGAAGAAAAACTTGTAAATTAAGTGCATTCTCTCTTTATCCTTTTCAAATTCCTCTCTAACGAAATCCAAATAAATCTCAAACTGAAACACACAAATCATCAAAATAAAAATGGAAAACCTGAATGATAGATAAAACATTAAAAAATTAACAAAATTCACGTAATAATTAATTCCAAAAAAATTAACTTCAACAACGTGTCATATAATACCACTACCTAATGAAATAACATGTAAAGATGAAATGAAATAACATGGATATTAACAAAACTAAAAGTTCTTTCATTTATTATCTTAAGGTGCAAGCACCAAAACTTGACAAACAATGTTTTTTTAATCCTAGATATATTGTTACCTTTATAAGAAATCCTTGCATCATTTATTGTTACCAGCACAATGCTTCATGTATGAACATTCAGGAGCAGCGTCTTCCTCTTCAGGGTGTCATACCATCAGTCATTTAAGTAAATCACCTTTCAGATCAAGTATATTTATACATTGAACTACATAAGTAAGAGATAAATTCAAAGTTTTGATGAACTACGAAAGGAAAAGGCAATGAGAATTGTGAATTTTCTTTTCCTAAAACCTTACTGAGCCAGAATATGTTCTCTAATCATAGACCTCCTTTTCCTATAATCGTAGATTTTTGTTCTGAAAGAAACTTGACAATTACTAATAAAAAAACCAAAAATATAGAATAATATCACCAAATATCACTTCTATGATTTTTGCATAGCACTTATCCCCGCCTGAGTTAATAACTCAAGATCCCGAGATCCACACATATTCTAAAACATATAAAACAATGAATTTAAAATAGGAATTCTAGCAATGAGCTGCTGCCAGAGAAAGCATGTTGAAAAGGAAATTTGCGCCTTCAATTCTTGCAATATAACAATATCAACAAAAATCTTACCTGCAGGGTGAACAATAGCCAGAATCTTCATTATCTTTCCACAAAAAAAAACTGAAAGAGTACAAAGGAGAAAAGTTGGCCATCACCTCCGCCTCAGGAAAAGTTTCACCTTCTTAATCAACACCCTGCCTTAAAATTGCTAAAGGAACAGCGGAGGAAATCATATGAATGGTGAAAATAAAAGGAAAAGCAGTAGAAAGGCGTAGATGACGGTCGGAAAAGCGTTAAAATTGCTAGAGGAACAACGGTGGAAATCATATGAACGGTGAAAAGAAAAGGAAAAATAGCAGAAATGCGTAGATGACGGTCGGAGGATGGAAAACGGTGAGGGTGGGCTCGTCGTGAATCATACAGACACTGAAAGTGAAGGAAAAGTGGTGGATAAAATACGGAAGATTAGCCAAGAGGAAGAGGATAACAGACGAAGAGGGTGGGATCATCGAAAAAGTGGTTGAAGTGGTTGGGAATGATTGGGACTGAGGGATAAGATTGATGAATTTGGGGGAAGATGAAGATATAATATAATAAATGCACGTGAAATCCCTAATATTTTAAAGTTTATATAATAAACCACGTTCCATTCAATGATCCCCAGACTATTGTTAGGCAGACTAAAACAAAAATGTGTGCATACAAATAATAGTAAAACAATTATATTCATACAACCATTTAAACAATTTTAGAAATTATGAACTGTTACATTTACTTATGACATGTACTTTTAAATGTATTTATAATTCACTTTAGATTAGTTCAATTCAGTTTAGCTCAGTTATATTCAGCTGTTATATAAATTAATTAAGATTAAAATAATTTATTTTAATTTATTGAAGTTTTAAAAGTCTTGGATTGGTTTCCTTGTAGTAGGTAAGAACATTATCTGGTAACTTCTTAAGAGAATTCTAAAGGATCGCCTCTAGGGATGGTATGATAGATAATGAAATTGCTTGTCTGCTCTTCCCAATAATGCGTTCCTGCTCCCAATCAATGGCACTGAGATTTTTGTCTTCTACTGGCCTCCCTGGTCACAAGGTGGAATCCAAGAGTTGTTAAAAAATACGTGTAAGCCAAGCTCATCATTACCTTAGTTCTGATTCGTTCTACTTGAGTAGGGAATGTTGTCCAAGCTGAAGGTTGCAAAGTTAAACCCGTGGAAGGATCTGGTAAAGGGTGTTGTGGTTGGAACACCTTCCGTGGTGAGTAGACTACGAAATGGTCCCTGGAATCGACCACTGTTGTGATGGATGAAGGGTTACACCAAGGTTCAGGTCAACATGCACGAGCATCACCGTGACCTTTTGTAACTGTTGTAATATTGGTTCTTATGCCTGCACCTGTGTTTGCATCTACCTCGGCGGATGTGCATGCATTAAGGTTTGCATCTGCATCTATGGCGGCATTTGCATCTTGTGCTCCCCCATTATCAGTGAGGATGGAAACACATATACCCTTGGTGGAGGAGGTTGTGATGCAGTTGATGTCGAAATTCTAGGAATAAAGCCCCAACAACCTGGATCACCGTCGGTCCTGTTGTAATTGTACAATTTTGGTGTTATTACATAAAGTTGTTAAAGTCTGCTAAATTTTGTTGGATAAATTCTTACTCTGGAGCTAATCCTTCAGAATCAAGTGATGATGTCTATTCATACTCGGGTTTTCCGGCTTCCTGGGTGACATGTATGGTCAATTTCTTATTTCTTTGTAAATCAAAATTTTAGTTGGTTTTTATTATTATTTTACCTTCTTTAATTGAATTTTTTTCTTCTATACTTGGAATGTCCATAATACGCAAACTAGAGTTGCTATATATCATCCTATTTAAACAAAATAAATGTTTTATTTTATAAAATTGAAAAAAATTCTAACATAATTTTTTAAAATAAAAATACCAAACAAAGAGAAATTCTCATGTTAGATTGACTAACAATTAGTCTAGAGATCAAAACATGAATAAAATAAGGTGATGAATAGACACGATGTACTTTTTAAAATTATTTTTTGGGGTTATATTAAAATGATTACATATATAGGGACCTTTCAGCAAAAACAAACTTATGAACATGATGAACACACATTTTCCTTCTCATTTCTTTAGAGTACAAGGCAATTGTGTAATTATTTTTATTTTGTGATTAATTTTAAATATTTTCAAAACTATAGGGACCTTTCAGCAAAAACAAACTTATGAACATGATGAACACACATTCTCCTTCTCATTTCTTTAGAGTACAAGGCAATTGTGTAATTATTTTTATTTTGAGATTAATTTTAAATATTTTCAAAACTATAGGGACCTTTGTGAAAGAAAAACTTGTAAATTAAGTGCACTCTCTCTTTATCCTTTACAAATTCCTCTCTAAACTCTCAACGAAATTCAAATAAATATCAACACGAAACACACAAATCATCAACATAAAAATTGAAAACCTGAATGATAGATAAAACATTAAAATTTAAACAAATTTCACGTAATCATTAACTCTGAAAAATTTACATCAGCAAAGTGTCATATAATACCAATCCTAATGAAATAACACGTAAAGATGAAATGAAATAAAATAGATATTAACAAAACTAAAATTCCATTCATTTACTATTTTTATGGTGCAAACAATGTTTTTTTAATCCTAGACATAATGTTACCTTTCTAATAATAAGAAATCATTGCGTCATTTATCGTTACCAGCACAATGCTTCATGTCTGAACATTCAGGAGCAGTATCTTCCTCTTTAGGCTGTGATAACATCAGCGATTTCAGCAAAGTACCTTTTAGATCAAGTATATTCATATATTGAACTACATAAGCAAGAGACAAACTCAAAATTTTGATGAACTAGGAACGGAAAATGCAATGAGAATTGTGACTTTTCTTCTCCTCTAACCTTGCTAAGCTAGAATGTGTTCTGTAATCATATAAATTTATTTTCCTATAATCATAGACTTTTGTTCTAAAAGAAACTTGACAATTACTAATAACGGAACTCAAAATATATAATAATTTCACCAAGTATCCACTTCTATGATTTTTGCAAAGCACATATCCCCGCCCGAGTTAATAACTTAAGATCCCAAGATCCACACATATTCTAAAACACATACAAAAATGAATTTAAAATTAGGAATCTTAGCAATGAGCTGATGCTAGAGAAAACATGTTTAAAAGAAAAGTCGAGCCTTCAAATCTTGCAATATAACAATATCAACAAAAATATTCCTTGTAGGGTGAACAATATCCAGAATCTTCATTATCTTTCCTCTAAAAATATCTCAAAGAGTAGAGAGGAGAAGATTTTGACATCACCTCAGCCTCAGGAAAATCTTCACTTTCTTAATCAACACTCTGCCTCAAAATCGCTAGAGGAAAAGCGTCGGAAATCATATGAACGGTGAAAAGAAATGGAAAAGCTGCAAAAAGGCATAGATAACAGTCAGAAAAGCGTTAGAGAGGTGGAGGATGGGCTTGTCAGGAATCAAATAGAAGCTGAAAGTGGAGGGAAAAGACGGATGGCGGATGGGAAGGTGGCAGAGAGGCGGAGGATACTAGACGAAGTGGCTGGGCCATCAGAAAAGTGGTTGAAGTGGTTGGGAATGATTGGACTATGGGTTATGATCGATGAATTTGGAGGAACGTGAAGATATAATATAATAAATGTACTTGAAATCCCTATTATTTTAAAATTTACACAATAAACAGTGTTCTAAAAATCGGCGCTATGCGGCTGCCAGGCTCCACACATAGGCCTAGGCGGTCCAATTAGGCGCCCGGGCCACCTAGAGGCCGCCTAGACCCGCCTAGGCCCGCCTAATCCCGCCTAACGCAAGCCCATATTCGTAAATGGGTTTGAAATTGTATTATTTTATTATTTATATATTA
>JAULKK010000001.1:8718625-8728930 GCA_032355705.1 Rubia peregrina | reverse complement strand
AAGTTCAAGGACTCTTTGCTAATATGGAAGATCTTGCATGCTAAACTACATTAATTTAGACTGCCTTCCTCATATTATTTTTATATCTATGCCCTATGACATGACTCCACGCACTTCTGCTCGTAACTGTACTTTCCATTACCTAATTCTTCAGTAAGAAGTAGAAGTTTTAGTTTTTTTACTGGCATCTTTGCTAGTTCAGATTCTCACTTCAAACCCTAAACTGATTCATTACTTGCACTTCATAATTTATGATCAAGGTTCCAGTCGATTATGTGGTAAGCTGATTCCTTTTTTTTTTTCCATTTCAGAGTTCATGGTCAAGGCTCTGGCTGATTATATGGTTAACTCAAAGGAAAACATGAACTATGACCTTCTTCCTTCTTTCCAAAATGGAGAAAGTGTAAGTTTTGGCCTCTTTTTAACAGTTTTACAAGTCAAAATCAGTTCTCATTCTCAAGTTCTTTTCAAACAGGATCCGATCAAGTTGTTCAGAGAGACATTGTCTACCTGTTTGGAGGAACAACTCAAAAAAATGCTACCTCAGGTGAGATTGAGTCTTCAGTTTGTTTACTACTAGTATAGCTGATGAAACATATACCTTAGCATGTTAACCACTGCATTAACTATACAGCTCTTGTGTTATTTTGGCTCCCTATTGTGAAAGCCTGCATTAACTAGACATAACATCACGGATGCTCTTGTTTCTAGCAAGGCCCACCTTATACAACTTTTCTTTGATATCAAGCACATATTTTTCGAACTATAATCTTAAAATCCAGATGTAACGTCAGCTTAAATTCGAACTTAATTTGCCTTGCTCTAGTAGTGTGTAAAGATTTGAAATTGACCATAAATTTGGTCGAGTTCTTACCCCATATGGTAACTATATATCATCCAAGAAAGACTAATATGAATGTGTTCATCTAAACTTTTATGTCATTATATATGATCTATTTGAATTGAAAAGATGAAGACTCAGTTCTAGTGTCTTCTTTTTTATGCTTAATTAAGTGTCTTTTTCAGTCTTAATATAATAGCCTGACAATTCTATGATAAATTTCTTCTTTTACATTAAGTTTAATCTTTTTCTTTTGTTGATATTCTTGGCAAATTTGTGTAAATTCAGTGAAAAGGCTAATGTATCAATTCCTCCATATATTCTCCAGTTGAAACCAGAAATTTTGAATTCTAATGATGAAAGTAGCTCGATCAAAGATGCACAACCTGTACTACCACTTCGGAATTTATCCAGTGGTGAAGGCGGAAAGGTATTTTCAGCATTTCTCCTTTCTTATGAATAAATTTGTTTCGGTTTGATATTCCCTTTGATAGACAGTTTTGCTATATGCAGTGGTGTAGTGTATGCTTGAGAAGTGGTTTTTGTAACCACTGGAACTTGGTTAAGATTAAAGAGAAGGAAATCTTGGTGAGTGATAGTGTATGTATATAAGGCCTCATTTCTATAAACAGTGGTTACCATTGTTTTTATTTAGTACTATGAAGTGCTCACATTTTATAATTGCAGAGTCTCAAGACTTTACTTTCAACAATAAAAGAAGATTTCAAAAAGCTGCAAACTCGGTTACAAAATGATTTGAAGCTAGTTGGTAAGTCATATGAAAGTACTGTTTCTGCTGATAGTTGGAATTCAATATGTAAGGGTAATGCCAGTCCCAAAAAGATGACTCTAGCCTTTCTTCTCTTTATGTGAAAGGTATTATAATATAATGTGTGCATTTGCATTATTATTTCAGGAGGACAGGTGCAGCAGATGTGTTATGCTACTCAGAGGTACCACAAGGTGGTACAAGAGAACAGGAATCTCTTTAACATGGTTCAGGATTTAAAAGGTATGCTTGCAAATAATCTTCTTTAATCTGTTTCTTGTTGCTTGCTACGTTATGTTGGCGAACCTGGACTTACAAACAATGATGAGGACCATAAGGTCCTGATAAAGAAAATTGAATACATTCGGCACATACTGAAAATGGATTATGAAACAACTGCCAGCTGATGAAAAAGAATGGTGCAACTTATTCTATATGCTGATATGCAGCCTCAGATCCCATCTCACCATAAACGTATTCTTTGATGAGAGCTCTTTGACATAAGTTAAAAGTGAAGATATTTATGAATGTGTTTGTGATGGTTTACAGGAAATATTCGAGTTTACTGCAGAATTAGGCCGCTTTTTAGAGTTGAAGCAAAAAGTGCCATAGATTTTATTGGAGAAGATGGATCTTTGGTTGTTGTGGATCCCCTGAAACCACAGAAAGATGGAAGAAGAGTTTTTGATTTCAATCGTGTATTTGGTCCAAGTGCTACTCAAGGTATTATTATTACTTCAACAACTCCACATTGACACTTGAATTCAGATGATCTAATCACATTTTCAAATCACCTCATTTGCTCCCTTTTTCAGAGGATATATTTGCAGATACTCAGCCACTCATTAGATCTGTTATGGATGGCTATAATGTATGCATATTTGCTTATGGACAAACTGGCTCGGGAAAGACACATACTATGGTAAGGCCTGAGACAGATTCTAAGAAGAATTAACTCTATAGTCTCAATCTCAAAGATGTGTCATTCAGATTTAAATTCATGAGCCATAAGGACTATAATGAGCTTTGAGAAGCTAATGCCCTTTTCTTTTCCCTTTCCTAACAGTGTGGACCATCTGGTTGTAAAACTGACGGGCTTGGGATTAATTATTTAGCTATCGATGATCTTTTCCAACTGTCAGCTGAAAGAAAGGACATCATGAACTATTCTATGCATGTCCAAATGGTTGAAGTATATAACGAGCAAGTACACGATCTTCTTGCAGAAGATTCATCCAGCACAAAATATCCTTGTGTCACTTTAAATTTCCAGTCTTTTCAAAGCATTCTCTCTCATTGATTAAGGTTTACACTGATTCCATAATATTGTTAACTTAACCTTGAATACATTAGAGATTCGAAGTTGTTTAAGTTACCACGACATAGCTCTTCCAGATGCTTCAATGCATCATGTTACATCCACAACAGATGTGATTAATTTGATGAAATTTGGTGAGATGAACCGCGCTGTTGGTTCTACTGCCATCAACAACCGGAGTAGCCGTTCTCACAGGTGAAAGACTTTCTCTACTGTTTGTTGTTTTTTACAATAATCTCAGTGCTTTGTGTCGTACTTATGGAGCTAAATTCAACCATTCTGCAGTGTGTTAACTGTTCATGTCAGTGCTGAAGATGTATCCGGGAACAGGCTCCACAGCTGCCTCCATTTGGTAGATCTTGCAGGAAGCGAGAGGATAGACAAATCAGAAGTAACTGGAGAAGGGCTTAAAGAGGCAACTTACATTAACAAATCTCTTTCAAGTTTGGGGGATGTCATTATGGCTTTGGCTCAGAAGAACTCTCACATCCCTTACAGAAACAGCAAACTTACACTACTCTTGCAGAATGCCTTAGGTGAAATGGCTTCATTTCTTGCTTTATTATTGACTAGAAAAATCCACCAAGTTTCTTATTGTGCGACAATTCTGCAGGAGGACATGCAAAAACTTTGATGATAGCTCATGTGAGCCCCGAAGGCGATTCTTTTGGAGAAACAATCAGTACTCTGAAATTTGCTCAAAGGGTCTCAACTGTAGAGCTTGGTGCAGCTTCTGCCAATAAAGAGAGCAGTGAAGTTTTGGAGCTTAAAGCTCAGGTAAATAAATTCAGTCATAGGCATATACACTCTAAGCTGTGTTATTTCGATCACTAAACATCTAGCTATACAACAGATTGAGAGCCTGAAGTTGGCACTGGGAGGCAGAGATGCACCTACCCCTCAAAGGAACAAACCAAAAGAAGGTGCAAGGACACCATTGACTGAGAATAACATTCCGAGGAGCCGAAGGTTGAGCATTGAGAATTGCAACCTCATCAATGGGGAGAAAGTGATTTTGGATGATAGGAAGAGACCTAAGACCTCTCCAATGCAGACAAAGTCGCGTAGACTAAGCATGGAAGGCCCGCGATTGGTCAAAAGAGCCCCTGAGCTGATTAAGGTGGTGGAGCCTGTTCAATCACTAGGCACGGATACTAATGTGGAGTCTGTTGGTGTATCAGTAGCAGATTTCAACAGTTTCTCAAACGTTGCAAAAAGTCCAACAAAGCTAGCCATGAAAAGTCCTACAAAGCTAGCCATGAAGAGTCCTGTGGGTAAATCAGAGAACAGAACAAGAATTTCGCGTCTTCAGGAACCAAAAAGTCCTGAGCCAGTTTCAGCTGCAAAAACCATAAGCCAGATGGGAATCAAGACTGTACAAGGTGTTCCTTCAGAACTCACCATCCCTGCCTCTCATGGAAAGGGATCTCACATTAGGAAATCCCTTCGATCCATCGGAAAACTCATTAATGGATCTGAGAAAAGGTAACAAAGCACTTCCCTGATTCTTACAAGTAAAGCAGCAAGCAGCCTCCTGATTCCTTGTGTTCACAACTTTATGTACAACAGGAACCAGCAGAAGTTACAAGAGCCAGTAGTTTTGTCACCTTTCAATGGATCAAGCAACATATTCGAGGAAAAGTCACCAATCTCCTCCAACTTGACAGCACAAAGGAGACAGTCATTGACAGGTGCTCATCCACCAAGGAGAGCTTCTCTGGGAGGAAATCCAGTTCCTCTCCCTATACCTCCTACTGACTCTAGTAAGCTTAAATTCTTCTGCTCTGAATCTCCATTAGGCCACAGCTGAGTGTAATGACATTTATATTCTACTGCAATCGCAGATGATAAGAGGTTTCCCAGAACGCCGCCTCATGTCCTCTCCACCTCAACCAGTTCGGCAAAGAGATGGATGTAGTTTGTTGGAGGACGTGCTTTGACTCGAAGCATTTGTACCAACTAACATACATTCATCTAGTGGTAGTTTTGACTATATTCCTAGTGATTAGTTATGACGATCATCATACTGTACAGATTGAAATACTGGATTGGATATCAATTTACTCTAACACCCGAGGGTAGATCATGTTCCATAATTTTCTTTCTGGTAAGCTATTTGTTAAGTGTGGGTATGGAATGTTAATTCTGATCTTTACACCATCTTTGCTGAGGCTGGATACAGAAGAAGTTACATCAAAAAGCACCTTAAGCTTCCAACTCGTAGCCTTTCTTTCCCATTTCCGGCACCTCAAGGTTATTACCTCACACTTTTTATAGGGGTGGCAATACTGTCTCTTAACTCGCGGGTCAAGCAGGTTGATATATTAATACTCGGATGGATATGAGTATTATGGGTTACGAGTTAAATGGGCAATTGAAAAATAGATATCGGGTGGGTTGGGTTTGCGGGGGTATATCCTTTTCTGTTTGATTGTGACCCATTTTTTATCCTTCCGTTCTTTCCCATTTCCCAATTTCGGTGGAACATGGCAGGTCTTGATTTGCCTTCTGCATGTTGCACTTGTTTCACGCAATGCCACAAATCATAATGAGTAAATCTAGTTCAATCTGAAAAAGAGAATATGAATAGTCTCAATTAAATGACAGCAAGACACTGAAAAACCACCAAAGGCTCCAGAAAAGCGCAGAAACAGGGTGCTCCGTAAGCTGTCTGATTTACGGCTGCTTCATCCCATGGGTTGCGGCGTTGCCTGCTTATTTTGTAATCAGACGATCGGTACTAGAAATAAGATTCATGTCTCCGGTTTATCAGCTACTTCATCCCTCAGAATTCCTTCTATTCCGTTTCGGTCCAGTCTGCGATATCTGTTTCAGTGTATTATCATTACTTTTGTAATGTCAGCAGCATTCTTTCAACTAGAAACAATCTCCTAATTGTCCGCAGCATAATTACTTTTGGTGAATTCATTGTTTTTCAGGGTTCTGAAGCTTCTTGCTAGCTTGCCTTTAATCTGTATCTCTTTGTCTGCGAACTACTTTGTCCGAACAGATAAATTTCATTCATGTTTCTAATACTAAAGAGTTGTTCTGTTGACATCCATGCATATTCAGTTTGTTGTTATTGGTTGAAACATGCGAGCTTACTCATTCATATAAGCTGATATATAAACTCAAGCGAATCAATATATGGATTGAAACATGCGGATTTACCCGTTATTGACCCATGGGTTGAGTGATTTTTGACCCGCACGTTGAGCGGGTTTCAACCGGACCCATTTTAAACTCATTATGACATGGGTCAAACCCATAATTTTTTCCTACCCATATTCGACCCGTCCGCCCATTTATCACCCCTACTTCATTATATCAAAGGCAGTGGTATTTTCGCTTTAAATTGACACTGGGATTTTAAAGTTCTAAATTTGAATAAAGTGGCAAAAAATTTAAGCTCGGAATATTAAAATCGGTACTCTTTGCTTGTTGACACAGGTTGGATATTAAAACCATATGATTTTTTAAAAATTAAAACTGTCTAAAAGACGAAGATTGTATTAGGTCGCCCAACCCTTCATATTAATGATCGGAGAGAACGAAACATTTTACAATATAATCTTACAAGTGAGATTGGGACTAAGCCTGTTACACAAAAGCACTTGAATAACAGAAGCTAACATTGAGTATTTAATGTAGATAATCAGGGGTGGAGTGGTAATCTGAATTTGTAATATGGAGATGCACAAGGAACCCAACGCTACGAGACATATAGTTGGCCTTCATCGCCCTACATATACCCCAAAATCAATCTCAAGGAGGAGTTCCCAAGTCGGAGCATGAAAAGATATTGCGAGCTATGCTAACGTGATCAAGAGTAATAAGTTACCCCAAGCACGAATGCTTAGCAATAAGATAATTGTGAGTTCTTAAGTCGGAATTTGAAGAGTTATTGCAAGTTATAGCTAACGTTACCACAAGTAACGAGTTACTCCAAGTACAAATGTTTAGCGACATTAGAGACTTGGAAACTCAAATCCCCCAGAGAATCAGTAGTGTTGAAGTGTATGTGAGCGATGTGAAGGAAATGGTGAGTCAATTAGAAACTCAATATTCCGAAGATGTACCATCCACAGTTGAACTTGGAAATGTGGTGAGTGATGTCACTTTTTTGAAAAATTACATAAAAGCAACCAAATTACATATTAACATCATAATCTAGGACCTAAATAGGAGACACCACCATTGAATCTGTTGAAATCCATTTGAATAGCTAGGGACGACCTCCTGAGAACACCCAACTGGTGCACCACCAACGAATCACCGCCACCAAAATCGGAACCACCACGATATCACCATCATCAACCATCTGCGGGTTGGGAAACCATAGCAGGGACCACCGACACGGTCTCATAACGATGAGTAATCCCATTAAGAAATTGCTCTAATATTCACAATTCTTGCCGGGGTATGTTTTGAACCCTGGAACTCTCACTTATAGAGAGTGCGGCTTACCACTAAATCAGGCCCAATTCACGGTGAGTGATGTCACCTTAATGAATGGAGATGAGTTCTAAGGGGATGATGAGTTGTTTGTTGAAACCGAAGAAGTCAAGAGAGGGATGATTATCCTATATTTACAATTCTTACCATTATCACCCCAACCCCCACCTATGGAACCAACTCCATTATTTTTGGAACCATTAAAGGAGACCATAGGGGAGCCAAAAGACTATGTCAAGCTTCCAATTCACCCATCTTCTTTAAGACCAATTCCACATCTACAAAATCTTCCTCTTTAAAGATCTCTGCCTCTCTGCTTTTGAAAGGTTATAGTGGAGGGATTCAACCATTCACCATATGGATAACATTATTATCATTTCGATGACCTTAAATGTACGAACCTTCTCAGGAGGCAACCTGAGCTTTTAAAATAGAGTACTTGTCTTTGATATTAAAAAAATAATATCCTCACTTTTATCCTCCCACTCTTACCAGAAAACCACGAAACAACACCAAAATCACAACAATTGTTGCTTTGTGTGGGTATTGATTGATATTTACTTAGTTGTGGACTTGTAGTGGTTTGGTCTGAAATGCATGTTGAGGTAGAATTTGAGGGTATTTAGAGAGAACAGTGCATTGAGAAATGATTATTTCCTATTGTTTTGGTTCCCCTATATGTTTATACCATGCCTTTTATTTGAGAAATATGTGTGTTTGTTTGTGTGTGTGGGTGGGGGGAGGATGTCTCATTGCATTCTACATATTAATTGATATTTTATGTTCGTTATTTAGTATTTGTTTTGGAACATTTGTATGCTCTGTGTGCATGATTGGTTTGTAGGAAGTATTAGGTTTTGTTGCTTTAGAGACAAAGCGACTGAGAGCAGCTAAGGATCCGGTGAGAATTTGAACTTCTTAAACTGACCAGGGTGGCTGTAGTGTCCGTATTATTTGTATTTTCTATGGGTTAGCTTCAATGACTTTCGATGATACTTTGAATCCCACGAACTTACCCATTCTTACTCTGATAGTGCATTTTTTGGGATTTAGCTTCATTGTGAATGACTGGATTATGATCAGTGTTTCCTACAGGTTCTTCAGGATTTCCTCGAGGGTTCTATTTTTTATTACCACGTCGTCTATATAGATTTCCAATTTGCGGCCGACCTAGTGAGAACACTTTGTCGACCGCTCGCTGATAAGTTTCTCATGCGTTCTTTAGTCCAAAGGGTATTTATCATAGCAAAATGCTCCAAAACTTGTATGAATGTTTTTTTCTCTGCATTTTCTGGTTTCATTTGTATTTGGTAGTATCCTTTATAGGCATTGAGGAAGGTCATGGCTTCATATCTTGAGATAGCAATCCTTTGGGCAATATATGTTGAGGTCCGTGTAATTGATGCACATTCGACATCCTGCATCTCGGCTTCTATGGCCTTCTACCTATCATGTGCAAAGATTCTCTACTTCTGCCAGACCAACTTAAGTAATGGGTCTATGTGGAAATGGTGTGTGGCGATGGAGGGATCAACGTCTCCCATTTCTTGTACTGGCTAGTAAGGTTATGTATTTTTCTAATTATTGATATCACCTATGCCTTGACATTTTATGGAAGTTTCTTCCCCATCTTGACTTCTTTGGAGTTTTCATATTCATCAAATTGGACTAACTCTGTGTCTTGGCCTAGGTCAGCCTCTATAGTGGAGACTATCACTGGTTCTCCTTGGTTAATTGAGTGCACCATCGATTGTAGTTTGTTTAGCATGATAGGCTTCATTGCATTAACCATACAATGTTTTGCAACATGTTGGTTTCCTCTGATCGTTGATATACCCCTTTGTGTGGGAAATTCATGACAAGATGGTAAGGGGAATAGATAGCTCTGGCAATTTTTAATCATGGTCTTCCTATGATGCGTTGACTGGGCTTGGGCTTCTATTACCCAAATTCGCAAAAAATTAGTGTGTTCATCTCAGCATTGTACGCATCAGGTCTTCCAGATTGATGGTCTTTATTCTTGTATTACGTGAGCCACCCTTGGCGCAGGAGGTCCTTGGTTTACCTCCTAAGATCGTTGCAGTTATTTGTGTTATGTTCGTGATATCTGTGGAAGTCCCAATAGTATTCTTTGGATCTTTTGTTTGTTTAGGCTATCACGGGGCTAGTATATCTTAGCAGATCCTTGTGGTTCTGCCAAATTTCATGCCTTGATTTGGTTAGGAGTGTCCCCGAAAAGGCGGGTTGTCTGTTGTTGCATCTCTTCCTCTTGTGAGTTGAACACCTTTTTCCTTTTTTGATTTCCTTCACTAGGAACTTTCTCTGTTTTCTCCACACTTTTTTCGAGCTTCTTGTTGTTTGCTTCTTCCATGCAAATGAATATTTCCACAGGTTTCTAGAGATCCCTCAGGTTGTCAGGCATGTCCGATGTGAGTTTCTTGTAGAATGCTCTTAATCTCAGGTCATTCATGAATGGTCCTAGCGACATCTGGTGTGTCAGGTCTTTGACTTTCAAGCTCTCTGTCACGAAGCGATCTTGGTATTCCATGATGCTTTCTCTGCTTCGTTGCGCAATGTTCATTTGGTATGTGAATGTTTTTGTGAACTTATGAATATGGTAGAACCTTCCCATAAATTGGTTCGCAAGTTGAGTCTATTCGCTTATGCTTCGCCTGGGTAGGCTACCATACCAGATTATCGTGGTTCCTACAAGGAGTATAGGAAATATCTTGCATACTAGTTGGATAGGTACTGACCCACCCCTCATGGTGTTGCTTTAATCAATCAATCATGGGAGATCCACTAATTAAAAAACCAAGAGGGAGTTAGTATTGGTTTCATGAAGTGTGTTTGATGTGTTTAATGATTATGGATGTTTATACAGGAATGTCGCTATCTAGGATTGCTGTGATTTGGTCAGTT
>JAULKK010000001.1:8693225-8711060 GCA_032355705.1 Rubia peregrina | reverse complement strand
AAGCAGTTTGGTATTAGTGAAGTGGAGTGAAGTGGGGAGGATTTTAAAGGGGGTTCTAAATGTGTAGGAAAGAGGGAAGGATTTCTAGGGTGATTGTAATACCAAGATTGCTACTGTAGTGCCTAATTGTCCTTTTACATTCAACGCCATTTTCTACAATTGTTTTATAAACCATTGAACAAATACTTTTGTAGACCAAAGTCAAACATTTTTCAACAACTTTAACTTCTAAAAGTTGACCGAGATAAAAGAAAAGGAAGAAATCAATCAAGCAGAAAAGACATGGGAACTTACTGTGTGATTGTGTAAAGGAAGCGGTTTGATATGAGTGAAGTGGAGTGGAATATGGAGGATTTTAAGGGGGGTTCTGGATGTGTACGAAAGATGGGAGGATTTTAGGGTGGTTTAACACCATGATTGGTACTGCAATGCCTAATTGTCCTTTTACATTCAACACAATTTTCTACAATTTTTTTAAAAACCAATGAACGAATACTTTTGTATACCAAATTCAATCATTTGCAAGCAACTTTAACCTCTAAAAGTTCTAAGTGTAACATACCTGCGATGTCGGTCATCCATCACATTACATGTCGGTAAAAACGACATATAATGTGAAATTGGATGGCCTAATTAAACATTATATGAGACATCGCATGCTATTTTGTAAAATTATTTACTTCATTTTTAAAAGTTTTTACTTTGGTTAATATAATAATCGAGGTAAAACACATATTATTTATCTTGGTTATTTTAACCAAGGTAAAAATATCTTTTACTTCAAAAAAAATTAACCGAGGTAAAAGAACTTTTTACTTCGGTTATTTGTAATAAGCCAAAAAAACTGAGGTAAAAGGGGTAAAGTAATAGGCCATTTTCTTGTAGTGTAACATACGGATTCACACAGTATAGGACTTCCCAAAACTATAGTTTAGAAGTGGGGCGGACATCTGTGACTTCGCGTACACATAGAAAATCACTAGCCTAAAAACCCATCTCGTTCTCTCGCTGCGACACACAATACCCATGATACATCTACTCCTAAACCGGATACCGATCTGCAATAGTCCTCCCGTCCCACCTCCCTTTTACACTTCTACTAAACCATCAATCGTCCACATTAAAGGCCAAAAATTCCTATCGTTAACCTAATAAATTAGACACTACTTAAATTTTTTTAAACAACATTAAAAAACAAATCAGAAAGATATTTCATGAAAACTCATACTTCAGGATTATACTCTGAAAAATCCAGTAACTACTCAATCTTAGTGACACCTACAGTCGAGGCCTAATATCCTTTACAATCCTAACATGGTAATTCAAATACCATAGCCTTCACAAAATTATACTTAGCCTGAATGATCGTTTCTAACTTCGATCGCATATGCAAATACCCCATACACTTCACAGATAGAGATTTAAAATCTCCCACGAAGATCGGCATTCACTTCGTGTTTCTCTTTCACTAACGACTCAAGTGTTCGACACCTCTCCTCTATTTGGGAACATCAAACTTCTTTAAGTCGATCCTTTTTTCCACGGTCCTATATTTTTTCAATAGTTGTGTTGCATATTAACGTGTTCCATCATAATAATTACTCAACTCTTGAGTTACCGCACATGGTATACATCTCCCCGGATCAGTCAAAATCTAGGCCGAAGGTAACACCTCGCACCAGTGAACCGAGACAGCAAAAACAAAGAGCAGCTCACATAACGCAATGAGCACCTCACCTCGAGAAAGATAATCAGCGCCCATGATCATCTTAGCAAGAACACAATTCAGTAATAATAGGAATGACGTGGACCACGATCAACCATGATGACACAAATCATCGACTATAAATGGAAACCAAGAATAGTGAGAAAGAAAGGTAATGGTATTTTCTCCAACAAAATCCTTAAATCAAAATGAAAGCTGGCTTGGGCGTCAGAGCTTTGCCCCAAGAGCTTCCCGGGACAGTGCTTGCAGGAACGCTGTATGATCACACCAACCCGTGCTGGTTTAGAAGATTATAGAGGTCTATAAGGAATCACCCACATCAGTGGAGTCGTTAGTGGGGACTAATTTCTTTTCTTTCTAGGCTTTCATAGTACCCGGGAAAGGTCTGAATCCTCTAGTCAAGATAGTCATTACTTGACACAATCACTTAAGCCACCGGTAGGAACGAAACAAACTGCAACGAAGAAGTGCACATATACACTAGAAGAGAAGGACGATCGTGAAAACAAAATGTATCGGCCATGTGCAAATAAATGTTACCCAGAGTATGACTGTTTTGAGGTTTTCTAAGTTAGTCTTTTATCCATCTATAATTGATTCGGTTCGCCTATTTTTGTGACTAAGCGATCTCTATGATATTGGCCTCTATGTAAAAGAATTTTTTTAAAAAATATTCTCGGTTATTTTCATGTCTCTACTTTTCAAATAGAACTGATTGTAATATAGGAACATACCTCAGTTGCGAGTTTCCTTTAACGTTGCAAATTTACAATTGTGCGGACATACCATAGTTGAGAGTTTTCCTGATGTGCTATTTCCACTTGTTGGCTCCCTTTGATGCGAGAACTGTTTGTTTCCTTTGTGTTTATTATGCGGGTGGTAGATCCGGCCTTTTCTAGGGACTATTAAAACTTAGAAAGAAAGATCACTCCCCGTAGTTGGCACCACTGATACGGGAAAATCCTTCAAAATAGTCATACTTCTTGGATTTGGCTCAAGGCAAGTCTCAACCTCTTTGAGTACATTTAAAATTCCACTGGGGAGGGGGGGAGCTCCAGTGGTCAAGTTAGTATAACCCTTGTATGTATTTTTGGAGTAAAAAGCCATTTACCTTGTTTGGTGTTTTCTATATTTATAGGGATTGATCGTGCGATCCTAGCCTACTTTTTGCACTTCACTCTCTTGAATCGTGGTCCAACATAAGGTACCATGGAAATTAATGATTTTCTGCTACACCCACAATTGATTAGTTAGTGGTCACTCAGTGTTGTTGGGTTTTTTTTGGATTTAGTGAACTGGTTTGGTATAGTGAAGGATTGCTTCGCCTGTTCTGCTATGACTAACGGGGACTAGGTAGGTCATATATATCCACAAATTTATTGGGATGTTAGTTTCAATCAAGGATCAGCTCAAGATGGAGTAAGAACATGAATAAGAAAGATCTCTTTACCTTTGATTAATAAGAGTTGGAAATCAGACTCCCACTATCAGAAAATATGGTGGAGGGAGCTATAAGAGGAGCCCCAGGACGATCATCCTCTTTCTTTGACTTTTTATTAGGAAGATTTGCAGTTACGGCTAGACGTTTTTTGAAGAGTAAGATGGAAGCCTCTGGCCTAGTAGCCAAGATCGTCATGGGACTAATGTAGAAGTACAACCATCTTTTGGCCTGAAAGGCAAAGTCCATTAGCTTGATCGGGGCCTCCCCACTCCTTCTAGATAGAGGCATTGCAAATGATAAAAAATCATGAGCTACCACTCCAAGAGGGTATGAAGGAGGAAAATGAAAAGGCTTGAGAAAGACTTGAAGATAGAGAGAGCCCCGTCCTTGAAACGACTGCTATAAGAGTTGTAAAAAGTGAAGAGTTTCACAGGGCGGGGGGTATTTATCTGGCATCACCACTAAGGAATCTTCAAAAATCGAAGATAATAATTACCACCTTGAAAATTGGCAGTAACGTTTGCCACCTACGGAAAGTTCTCCCACTCTGCCCAAATTCGTGGTACTTGAATCCCTAATCAACGTTGAACGTGCTAACATTTTAAATGATTGACAGTTACTCTAAAGAGAGGGGAAACTAAGGGTCACCCACGAATCATAACCTTCGTATGCTGATGCAAGAGAGAGCCAATTGTCTCCGCCGCAGCTTAACCTTCGGCTCTCTTGGTGCTACTGAGATCGGAGCCGAAGGTCCTCCTCGAGCCAAAGGACATACTATTATTCAATTTTCAAAGTCTCAAACACTTTTGCCAAACAAGAATTTACAGGATTCGTGATTTATAAGCCAAATTTCAAATCCTTCAAAGCCCTTGATTCACAAACGTTTGTAAGAAACCAATCTCACAAAAAACATTTTAATACCCTTTCAAAACCACATTTCAAATTGTGTTAAAGTAGAAGATGCGTCATACACTTAACTCCAGTCCCCAAACAATCGTGACTCATATTCAAGATGATTACCATGAATACAATTCCCTCTTATTATCCATGGTATACTGATACGCCTGAACCAATTTCTTCCGAAATCTGGAAAGTTTGAGCTTCACATTTTGATGTTGAAAGTATATTTTCTCAGTCAATTCCCATTTGTCTCTGGTAGCACTTTCTGGATCAGTAAGAACGGGATCATTCTTGCCATACTCATCATACAGAGAACTCTCTTTTGCCAATATTTTGTACCCAATGTACCTCAACCCAAACTTCACTGATGGTTTTCCGAAGCAATTCTCTGCAGCCCAATGAGCCCCTAGAGGAATGATTTGTATGAAAACAGAACCAGGTCTCATGAACAAGAAATAAGTCAGTGCAGCTCCATGAACTCCGATGAGAACTTCACTAGAGTTCAAAACCTTGTAAGTCTTTGCTATATCCATGGTTTCAGGCCTCAGAACTGTCACTGAGAATCCGATTTGCTCCACCATTTTCAGCAGGGCATTCTCATTGCTTATTTCCCTGGACCCTTTTCGCGATACTATGGCTAGTCTCGGCTTCTGACTCTCTTTGGCTATTCTTTTGCTGTTTTCATCCGGAAGGCCTCCAATCCGTGGCCAATACGCCTGGTCCAAGAAATTGTGAAAATCAACAATCGTCTTGTTGTCTTCCATCCGCAAAGGATCCACAGCGAGCTCCTTGTGGATTTCGAGGCCGACTATGGATTCAGGGAAGCAATGAGTCCTATTATCATCCTTAAAATGGATCACCGGATATTCCGAGAGCCTGGACAGAATATCACCGTACTTTAAGACCCACCATTCACGATAATCAAGAATCACAAACACAACTTTCCTTTTGAAATGCTGAGAGGTGATGAATAGGGGCAAAATTCCATCATTTATATCGTGATAAGCATTCCCCGTATGGCCCCCGGTGGAGAAGAAAACAGCAGGAACACCATGCTTGACATGACACTCATGTTTAGTAGAGCTTAGATTATGATTCTTGACAATCAGGTTTAATTCTGAAACCTTTCTCTTCATAAGACCTGTCTCCCATTTTCTGGTGTACGGCCTAATCTTTTCGTGCTGCAAAATCTCGTTCCCACGCTTGTCATCACATAAGAGCAAGATTGAGGAGGATACAGAGTCAGTTCTGACATCTCCTTTTAATTTACATACATCGGACCGAAAGCTGCTTCTGTCGCAACATATTGTTCCTGCAGTAATACGTACACAAAAACATCTTCTGAAATGTGGTAGAAATGTCATTGATAGTTTCTTGATTTTTTTTAACAACAAAACCAGGACATGTATATAAACAGACCGTTGGTAACATGTCCGGGATCAACTTCGAAAAGCCATGAGTCTGCAGCATGAATTTCATGAAATTAAAAAAGAAAAGTTTCCAGAAAACCAAATAAAAATAAAATCAAGAAACGAATGAAAAGGAAGAAACCTTACTTGGGAGAGAAAAAGTGGGGGTGGAAGAGGAGAAGAGCAACAGGGGTGCGGAGATTAAGCCGCAGTAAATCAAAGAGAGAAAAAGCAAATACAAGAGTTTGTATGTTGATCCTTTGTTTTGATGACCGCCGCAAAGAAAATCCCTTGAGCCGTTTTGATGATGATGTTCGTCAACCACGGCAAGGGCTTCTCCTTGCGTAGGTTGCTCCCATCTCTTACTTTTCGCCATTCTTACGTTTGAAAAGAGGCGACGATGGGGACTGGGGAGTGGCGGGACAGTCAACCAAATCTATTGAACAAGAGAAATTTTAAACATATTTTAAATATCGCAAATTATACACCGAAACATCATAAAGTCTCCTGATAGACCGACCACCAATAAGACCAATTATTTAAAAAAAATTGATAAATTTTAGAGTTAAATTATAATTATTTTTATATTGTGATACACTTTAAAAGTTTTTCAAAGTTATAGGAATCTCGTCGCAATAAATAAAAACAAATATCAAATCACCTCATTAATTACATCGATTGTAAAATAATCCTATTTAATGGTTAGCCGGTATAAAACAAGAGTTTGTGGCGAAACACTTACCAAATTAAAATAAATTTCTAAAACAACTCTTTGAATAATAGAAATTAAATAACTACTTAATTACTACATTAATTACTTGGGATACAGTAAGTACACCCTAATACCGAATGCTAATTATATTCATGTATTATTTTTCTGTTTTATTAAATTAGATAATAACAATAAGTCAATATTGTAAACATACATAATATGTATTGTAATTCTCATAATATGAATTCTACTATTATATTTAGTCAATCTAATATAATAAATGTATTAATTATCTGATATATCTATGACTAGTTAAGTTGTGCCTATCTGAAGTGTCTAAAATATTGTCATGTGCAAAAAAAGCTACTCCCTCCGTTTGGCACACTTTTTACTCCATTTTCTCAAGCCACATTTGATCATTAATAACTTTTGCTACATATGTTAATATCATGTAAAATTTAATATTTGAAAAGTACATGCTACGAAGAATCCAACGATACCTCACATGATAATATTACTACTTATATATTACATGAAATTTATGATCGAACTTGCCTTTTAAAAAAAGGTAAAAAATGTGTCAAACTCTTTTGAACGAAGGGAAGGGAGTAAAAGAAAATTTGAAACATAAATGGGGCTAACTTTAAAATTAAGAAAAACAACATTGATATTATCATTACATGAGTGCAATCGATCGATTCATTATACGCTCCCTCCATCTCAGAGAAAACTTCATTTTTTGGTAACTTTCTCGTACCATATTTGACCATCGATAACTTTAATCACATATATAATTGGTGTATAAAAAATTAATATTTAGAAAATGGACATTACATGAAATCTAACAATATACCACATGATATTGTTATGACTATACACTAAATGAAATTTATGGTTAAACATGATAATGTTAATAAAAAATTAGAAAGTTTTCTCTGAGAAAGATAGTAGTGAGGTTCGATTTCAATTACCAAAGTTTTGTTTTTTGGCTGATATAATCAAATTAATTATTGATCCTTCTCACGAATTTTGACATCAAAGTTTCTAAAATAACATATATTTTATCTTACAGTACTATAGAAAATAAATACTTCCATTCAAGCTTGAGAAAAGCTCATGATACCATCTTACCATAATTTATATATGGTGAGACGAATGACTAAAGAAAATTACAGAAAATACTTCATATTATCTCCCATTTTTAAACAATTACATTTAGATCCTCAGTCTCATCATGAAATCAGATGACATTGTCTCACCCAAATATTTGTATTCATTTTTTGTGTCAACATGGACGATAGCGGGTGGTTTAAGTATTTCCAATGAGAGCATGGATGATTGAGTCATTTTGTGTCCATGGAAAGTTGTCCTAATCAGTGTCCAAACATGTGGCTGAGCAAAACGACGTCGTTTTGCTCAGATGACTTATGTCTTGTGTTCAATATGCCCTCCAACCAACATTTGGACCCACCCATGTCATTATTCTAGAAATTAGCTTCATTGAGCCAAGCCAAGCCATGTCATTGTTATTCTTATTAGGGTAAAAGGATAAAATGTACTTTCTCATGTAAATAAAATTCATATATTTAGTGGTAGGGCTACAAATTGGGTAAACCACCATTAATTTCATCACGATCTTATGATTTTTAGGGGGTGTTTCCCCATTTACGAAATTATTTTATGTTCACCATCTTATGATTTTGGAAGGTTTTTGGTTGTGCATGTTAGGGGTGGCAAATGGGTGGACGAGTCAAATTCGGGTCGAGTTATATGGGTAGTTAAAAATATGGGTATGACTCATTTCGATCTGCTTTACGATGGGTTAAGAATGGGCCTGGTCACAAACGGGCCGGTTGAAACCCGCTCAACTCGCGGGTAAGAAATTATTCAACTCATGGGTTAAAAATGGGTAAAACCGTGGGTTTTAACCCATATATGAACGCACATAGGTTTGTATACCAACTCATTTGGGTAAAACCCACGATTTCAATCCATATATTGACCCATGTGGGTAAACCTGCTGTAATCAACCCATTTTAACTCATCTGGGCATATGTGCAAACTCATGGATAAACCCCCCGCTCAAGTTGCAAACTTAACCCACCCAACCCATATTTTTCAAATACCCATTACCATTTACCCTTGCTTACTTGGGTTTTAAAATATACAACCTGCTTGACCTGCGGGTTATGGGTCTATTTTGCCATCACTAGTGCATGTTTTCCTCTTTTGTTGGATCGTAAATTCAATAAATTACAACCTAGGTCGAAACATTGTGTCTTCATAGGTTATGCCTCTAACTACAAGGAATATAGGTGTCTTGACACAAAAAGAAACAACAATTTTTACCTCGGTTCTGCTGGGGTTTTCCCTTAGTTTTCAGGCATAAAAACCGAGGTAAGAAAATACTTTTAAGAAATTAGTTTATGGAAACAACCGAGATAAATAGTAGAGAGCCGACATCACCACCGACGAACGAGCGACGTCAGTCCGTTGGCATAGGCTGTTGACTTTCCAAAAGTGTTCGACATCGTGCTTGCTAATGTCTCTAATAGAATGTGTGACATCGTTCATGACAATAGCCAAGGTCGCATAATTTTTTCACCGACATTGTATATTTTGATTTACAACTGTGGTTTTAAACCATGGAAAATGAATTTTTTTACCTTGATTTGTGCACTAAATAATCGTAGTAAATATCATTTTGATGAAATGCTTACCGACTAGTCCACGGAGTCAGGTGCAACAACTTCATAGTCGATGTGCAAAAGAAGCTGCAACGTCGGCTGGTCCGATATTGCCATTACCGATTCTGATGAAAATATGATTTTGCATTTCATTCAAGAGGACATCATTTAAATAGACCGATATTGCACTATGCACTTCTAGAAGAGTGCCATGTTACAAATTGCGGCATGGTTCCTGAGCGACATTTTTTTGATCAAGCGATGTCACTCTATTCATTTTACCATCAATAATCCAATGCAATTCGAATATGTACTGATGTCTCTCATGGTTTACAAAATCAACCGAATGGTATATTGTTATGAGCGACGTCGGCTCTTAAGTAAGAAATAGGAATAGAAATCTACTGAAATGTATACTCGGCATTGAATGCTCTTCAAATAGCATGTAATTACACCATGCATAATGCATACAGACTAGGAGGATAAAAACTCCACCTTCAATACACAAAGTATGCTATTAAAATTCTCGTAAAAAGAACTATATCATTGATACTCCATAGCTAGCTAGAGATCTATATCAAGTTGTCAAAAAAAAATACCTTAGAAAGTATCAATGGGCATTTTAGAGAATGATGCTTGCAAAAAAAAAAATCAACCTAATCCTAGTTCCTTCTATAGTAGATGGATTATATAAATATTGCCCAACTCTCAATCCATCCTCCAAAAGTTTGATGGGGTATGGTGATTTATCCTTGGGAAAAGACTACAACTTGGAGTAAACTCATAATGAATGAAAAGGTTGGTCAAAGTCGTGATATTTTTTTATCGAAACAATAGGTCCGAATAAAATATACCTTTTGTGGATCAAATTGATTGTCCTTCACATGCGAGACACAATCCTTCATAAAGAACACGCAATAGTAACCGCCTCTTGTTTTTTATGCTATTTGCACGTAAAAATTGTTCACAAACACATTGTTATGTACTTATAGGAATAATTACTTTAAACCACAATTTTGAAGTAAATTTTAACCTTTAGGGATTTCCAATGGAATCCTTTGCGGTTGTTAATTATGGGATTTGTCATCACCTTTGAAATTGTGAGTTCAATCGTTTCTGGGAGAGTTTGTTGTAAAGGATCGAATCAGAATACTATGTTTTGGGGATGAATGATGATGGGCACCATCCTATGTTTGCCACAAAAATGAAATTGTCATTAAACCATTATAATCAAATAAGGAAATAATTAAGAATAGTTGACTCACCTCTTGTAATAAGGTGTGATATGTATCAAAATGTCCTTTAGCATCAATCGAGAGCTCAAGTAGGTCAAACGCTCTTCCATCTCAACATGTTCATGTTGGATCTTCCTTGGGCAAACAACTCATATGAACCCTTTAATTTTGGAAATGGATTGTACATGCAAGAGGCTATAAAAAAGTTTAGTCTTGAAAGATTGAAGTGAAATGCAATAATTTTGTCGATGAATAAAGTTCGGGTGATGGATTAATGTTTATATGCAATGTAGTTTCATCACGGGAGGGGTGACATTATTGAAATGGAACAAGTCCTCCAAATCCTCTTTTTGGATTATTGGATTTACCTTGTACCAAAAAAATACCTACTTCTTACACAAGGATTTTGTATGAAGATGATGGAGGGTGAGCTGTTACAACCGTGAGGATATTCTTTAGTGAAGCATCCTTCGAGAGATTCAATGGTGGTGGTTTCATTCTAGAGACACAAGAATTTATAGGTTTTGGATCCCTACATCCACTATTGAGAAATTTTGCCGGGATTCAATCCCTGTCTCGATCTACATGAAATTAATCGGTGAAGCTATGTACAAAACATTTGTCTCCATTCATAAGTAATACCACATAATTGTCTTGTTACCTTCTGTTTAGGCTTGTTGACCAAAATATCCACTAAATGAAGGGGTTATTCAACAAACATTCCTAACGCCTCATCTACCCTACTTGCCTCGGGTTTTGAGATTGGAAGAACTATACCATCTATGAGGCTCTTGTTACATTGACCACAATGCTCCTTCGCAATCCACTTATGATGATGCACTCGTATGAATGTGTACACTTTACCTTCCGCCACTACGTGACTCTCACCTTCAACACGTTCGGCAAGTAGTATGCACAAGAAATTATACTACACAAAAAGACTTGCTAATTTAAAACAAAGTATAATTTACTATATGAAATGAAATGTGTATTTTATATACTATTACCTTCATGTTGCGTTGGTTGGATTCTACTAACTCCGATATTAGTCGATCAACGGCAACATGTGTTGTTGAAGTCTTAAACTGTTGGACTTGCAACACACTCCATGGTTTCATGTCTTAATAATGTCGGAGAACAAAAATGAGAGGGAGTTGAGGTTATTGGTTTCGTACTCGCAATGATTCTTTTCAACTCAGGTGGCATTTTCCTCCCATTCAAATCTTGCGAGACATAAGCCACTAGTTGGCATAATGTGGACTTCAAGGCACTGATATCTCTTTACTGACTACTTGGAGCAATGCCAACCTTAGGTGGTTGAGGTTTAACAAAGACGTCCTTGTGTGTAGCAAGAGTACCGATACCCCAGACCTGGCCTAGATGTGCAAAAATCCTATTATGTCCTTTTTCCAACCCCAATGAACTCGCCAGACTCTTATTTTCTTTTCAAATCCTCCTATAAATTACTAATAATCAATATCATTTAATCAAAATTATACTTGAACAAAAGTGCTCATATTTTATTAACTAGAAAGTCGAAAAACTTGCGCAACCAACTCTGTATCTTTGGTGTGGAACTTACCCTCATTCCCACGAACTTTGTATCCTTTTAGCCATTTTTCGAATAAGGAACCTCATCAGGTGAGGGACATTCAGTAGAATTCCTTGCCTCCTCATCTATCATTTCATGCTCCACTTTATCAAACACTCCAGCCTTGAACATTTTCTTCATGATTATTCTCGTAACTGGTTTGTAATCTCCTCGACTTATGGTTTGGTACATTTTTTATCGTCTAGCAACCTCACTAATTTTTTCTCTTAGGTAAAATCATCATATCAAATGGTTCAAACTACATATCAACAAGGTGAAACAGGAAGGTAAAAATGTAACACATTTTCCTTGCTTATGACCGATGTCGGCCACAAGTCGGTAATGAAATCACACTAGGTGAATGAACAATATACGACGTCACATGCATTGTCGGTCCAAATCAATGCCAAAAGTTAGTTTATAAACAACGTCGCACACTAGTCAGTTCTAACGATCTATTGCCCGATTAGTACTATGTGGCATCGTTGTTCACCATGTATTACTCATTTTGAGACAAAATATAGACCTTTACGATGATAAATATCTAACAACCATAACCGACATACACATTTGAGTAAAGGATGAAACTATGCTCATGCATAAGCATGTATAGCCAACAATAATATGCGTTCATATAAATATGTATCCATTGTGTATATACTTGTAAGGATGTAAATGTAAATTCCGTATTGATTGTTTATCCGCTGGTTTTCTTGCAACAAAACCATTCCAACTCGATTCACTTATGGAAGGGTGCTTAATTCTTGGGTTGCAATTCTTCTTTTTACCAAACACGTAATCCCTAAGAAATTTTACTTTGAAATCTGTCAATCTTTCATCAAAGCGCCGTATTGTTTTCTTCTTCAATTTTGCCATATCGTCATACTCGATGTCGAAGGCAAACTCAATGGCTTTCCATAGATTTTCCTCGTAAGCATCATGAAGACGAGGTCATGACTCATACAAGAAAATATCTACCTTAATCCTAGATAACTAGACCACCAATTTCTCTCCTCGCCTATTGCATTCCCGATGTTATCAAATTTCATAGGATATTTCATTCCATTCTCTACCATGTCTATTAATTTTTTAGAAATTGCTTGACCCTGACCTTACCTATACCTTTTCGATCCATTTACATCTCTCCCTTTGTTCGGGCCGTTTTCTCTTATTGGGGTTCACCACAACAAGACCTACCAAAAATTTAATCAACTACACTCTTCAATGATGAAGGCAATATAATATATAAAGTTCAACCTTTTTATGGACATTAAATCCACACAATGTTTTTTTAAATATGAGGTAACATTTAATATGGAAATAATATAAGATCTAGGTACCATGCCACTACAAACATGTCATCCATTCGGTGATACACAAAATACATATCTCTTGAAGTTGATCTTCACATCAACAAAATGATGTAAATTAAACATTTCATGTTATTTCCATATCAAATAACCACCATTAGCAATCTTCCACGTGTGGTACAGACAATACAATTGAAAAAATTACATCTTTAATACAACCATACAACCCTACATGTATAGTTCTCAATCTAAAAGAAAATAGATGAATTATCTATCATATAATACTTATTCAATAATCAATCCCAGTGGATGTACCATTGACAATATGATCATGTCAAGTTAGAAAAAAGGTATCTTACCACAATTTTGACTCACAGAATCCCCTTCTATGATGCCATCTTATTTTCCCTTTGTTTCTCAATTTGGCATCTATGGGGGTGGTGGATTTGGGTGTTTTTGGTAATTTATTTGTTAGAGGAGAAAGCAAATGGGGATGATGAAATTTGGGTCTTTATAGGGAGATGTGGCACCATTTTTGAAAATTAAAGTTTTTTTCAAAAATCTTTGGGGGGTTTTCCCCTAAGTATGATGCATAAAGTTATTCCATGCCACTGCTACGACATCGCAAGTATTGTGCTACATATCGATCGTGAGTATTTCAGTTTCTTCATGGGCCAAAATTGGCCCATCTCATATGAATGTACGATGTTGCACGAGTCTCGACCACAACTCAGGTTACAATATGTATGTCACGATGTCGGTAATGCCAGTGGTTCGATAACATATAATGGGCATGTGTATGGATCAAATGGCCCAGCTCCTGTGAATGTACGTCGTCACCAACACTTTAGCTTGTAGTCGATAAGCTAGACGACACATGTAACTTCGCTTACTTGGGTTTGCATTAGTATTTCTCAAACTATTTTGAGGCAAAAAATATCCATTCTATTAGTTACGTAGAGTTTCCATTTTAAGCCAACTAATAGTTAACCCTAATACACGGGTAAAAGTTTGAACATTACCCTTTCGACAATTAAGATTGATGAAGGTCAGTATTAGTCGATGTCATTCCAGGCCAAGAGTTACCAACTATAGAAATTACAAAGGGTTTTCATTTTTATCCCATGAATAGTCAACCATATTACACAAGTGGGGGTGTGAAAATAACCCGTTCGTCGGTTAAGAATGTTGGAGGCCATTCAGAGCCGACGTCATCCCAGGTCAATAAATAGTTCATTCTTACAATTACGCAGGGTTTTCCTTTTAAGCTCACGTATAGTTAACCTTATTGCACGAGTAAGGTTTCAAACATTAACCTTTTGATGGTTAAGATTGTTCAATGCCAAAGATAGCCGATCTCATTTGAGGCCAAAAGATACCGTCTCTAAGAATTACCTAGGGTTTTCATTATATATTCACAGAGAGTCAACCTTATTACACAAGTGAGGGTTTGACAATTACTCTCTTGATGGTTAAGATTGTTAAAGGTTAGTAATAATCGATGTGTATATAGCCAAAATATACCAGTTACAACATTTAGATAGGGTTTTCCTTTTAAGGCCATGAATAATAAAACATATCACATGATTAAGGTATTTGAGCATTATCCTTTAGACGGTTAATATTGTTGAATGTCATACATGGCCAATCTCATTCGAGGCTATACGATATCAGATCTAACAATTACCTAAGCTTTTCTTTTTAAACTCACGGCTAGTTATTCTTTATTACATGAGTGAGTGTCGTCCTTTGGCTTCATCGATTATGTTGGCAACATCGGCAAGTGTCGATTCAAGTCACTCTGGTTCAAGCCTGGATATAATAAATTTTGGCCCAAGTCATATGTAAGGCCCAGGATGTAAGAACAGCAACGCTGCATCTAATTATTTGTTTATGCCATCCTATGTGGCAGGTGATGTGACGTTGCACGTTGGGTTTAAATAACACTGTTTGCTGCTGAGTATATAAACTGTTCACCCTCTACCACTCGCATTCCCAACCACAACGTCGCATCCAAAGCTTCCACTCCAGAAAAAATGGTCAGAAAACCATCACATTGCAACCCAAAACCACCATCAGATATATATAAAGCCCCAAAACCGACATTCAATTCAAGTTCAACATTGTCCAAAGCCGGATTTCGCTGTAAGGAGAAAAGGGTAAAAGTCTAGACAAGGTAACAGTTTAAAAAAAAATTCCACTAGTTTGTATGCTTTGACTGAATTCTTTTGGTGGTGATATGATGCTTTAATTTCAATTACAACGAATGAGGAATTTGATTCGGTTTAAGGTTTTTTTTGGGTTATCACTTTGAATTTAAGGCTAGGGGTAATGTTAGAGGATTTTTATAGCCAATACTTGCCACTTCATATTGGTATAGGACATGTTCATGTTGTTGTGCTGATTTTGGTTAATGTTTAATAGGGTTTTGGCCTGTCGTGTACTTGTCGCAAATTTTTTTTGACTAAGTTGACTGCTCGTGCAACATTACACATTCATGGCGTTGAATGCGCAACTTTGCACATACATACGGTTGAATGAGAGACTTCTCATAGGGAACATCGGTCTAGCTGACTTGGCTTGCGACATGCATGTGAATTTGGTCAAAACCATAACCTTCATCAAATTCTGAACTGTTGCACTAAGTGTTTACTTTTTCCATGTTCATCCTATGTCTCCATTTAAGAAGACTGTGAAGAGGGCTAGGGGCACGAGCAAGGGAGCAGGTACCTCCAGAGAAAAAAGGCAAAGACCACAAACGCCCTTCCATTGGCTACAACTACTCTTTCAAATATGCTTCATCGTTGAGGAGGCTGAGGAGCGTTTCAAAATGATCGAGTCAAGGAAGGTAGAAGAGGTGAGGGTGAAGAAGGCCATGAATGTGGAGCGGATCTACTTGGATGTCTTCATCGAACCCTTCAAACCTTAATGAATGGAGGGTTTGATTTGTCTCGGCAAGTCCACATATGAGATGGAGGTCAAATATTTCAACGCCAATTTAACCCGGCTCAGCTTAAACAACTACTAAACAAGAGTGAATTGGGTGAACATGGTTCTGACGAGTGCCTTGATCAACGAGACCATCAGGTGCGCAATTGGTAGAGACGATCAACAGCAGGTTGAGCGACAACATCTGTAATTCCTTGAAACTTAGCCTATGAGGGCCGATGAGGATGATCCATCTAAGGCGCTTGACCCCAACCGCATGGTGGAGAAGTACTTCAAGATCGAAGTGGGCAATGCCATCATTTAGTCGTGAGACATCAAGATTGATGTCCTGGATCTTAAGGAGGGGATGATGTATAGTATCATTGTCCAAATACTTGGTGAACGTCGTTTCACCCACCAAAATAATCTACAACTCTATAGATGAGATTAGTACATTAGCAAGCAGAGTCGATTCCACGAGGAACGGAGCAAAAATTATAATAAAATACCTACTAATATAAAACAGTTTTGGTGTAGCCACTACGCCTTAATTTTCAAAATTTTATCTAACAACTAATAATGCAAACTAACTAATATAAAATATAAATTGTGTAAATTTTGACGAATATAAAAATCTTTAAAATGTATGAAGAAGATAATCGGTTTGGAATAACTCACATTAGTTAAACATCGATCATAGGCGCAATGATGAATTAATCCTTACGTATCTATCAGTTATAGGAAAGTAGGTACGTTTAACCCCCTCAATTCTTTCTTATTTTGTCGACAATTGACCAATTGTAATTATCAATTATTTCTCTTACCAGGATGTGCCCCAAAAAGTATTCGCTAAATCAGATACACACCTCGATCGCACTAAGAATGAAAAGAACCTGATATAGCAATTACCAAAGTAATAGAAAATAGTAATACACACTTAATTGTTCCCCATATTGCTATTATAATCTTAATTAGTTAGCTGTTTTTCACAAGAACTTGCTACTTACTAACATTTTCTAACGATTACGTATTGGTGAAATTAGATAGCATTATCCCAATAATATTCAAGTTGATTAGGTTTAAACATATTAGGAATAAATTAAGCCAAGAACAATCTAGAACTCATAAGAATCATTTTAAAATAATTAGGCATCACGATTCATAAACTAATCTTTTTGTTCCATGCCGATATAAGAATTAGCTACTCATGATAATTAAACTAAACAAATAAATTATATAAATATTAAACATAACTAACTAAATAATTAACAAAGAACACAAATAAGCAAACCCGTGATTACTAAGGTTGAATCAACGCATTCATGTTGACGAAAAGTTGATTATATTTAATCCAAATAATCCCGGTGGCGGCCTATTCGTTAAAAAACCAATATAAATCTAGTACTATACTAATAGCGGGCAAAATATTTTCAGCGTTCGGTTGAGGTACGGTGGCCTGTGCTCGTGCCTTCAAATTGTCCACCTCCCTACTTCGACTACTGAGCGACGTCACGGACTTTGGTGGGCCTAACAATTTGGGCCCACCAAGCACCCGCACAACATTCAGAGATTATTTACAAGCAAATTTTGCAATATAAATTTTGTAATTCAACGCATATTGCTACAATACCCTTTTTTTTGTTATAGATGTTTCTATTCAAACTTTGTGCGGATGTGATATTGAATATTATGAATTCAATAACATTAAAATAACATGGCTAACACAAAAATTATAAATTAAATATTAAACATCAAAATACATAAATAAAAAAAACAATATAAATAGCCTAACTATTTGGTCTCCGCGTATGTATCTAATGTCCCATATTAATGTGTCTCCGTGTATGTATACACGGTTATTACAAACCCTATACCCAACTACAGTTGGACTCTAAT
>JAULKK010000001.1:8652443-8669632 GCA_032355705.1 Rubia peregrina | reverse complement strand
TGGGATTTGTAAGATTGCATGGAAGATGTTCCAAAGGTGAGAGGCAAACGGGCAATCATTGAAAAAATGGGACAAATTATCTACCTTACAGCAGTAAATGCACTTTGAAGCCAGCGAAATCCCAAATCTTTTGAGAATGTTATCAAAAGGTAAGCAATTATTCAGTAGTCGCCATATAAAGAAAGAGATTTTTGCAGGGATGAGTGAATTCCATACCTTTTTAAGTGAACTAATCTGAGTTCTCCTATCTCTAAAGCAATTATAACTAGATTTTATAGAAAACTCACCCGCGCTGTCTGGTTTCCATATTATGATGTCCCTGTGGTCAGTAAGAAATATGTCTCCACTTATGCATTTCATTATGTTGTTAGGAAAATAATTACTGAAGAAGGGAATGAAAAGATCCCTCCCTTCGCTGAATTGTTTAACCTGTAAAGCATAAAATGGGGGGTCCTGGGAGTGCGAATAATCAATTAAAGGACCCTGACCTGTCCAATTCGCAATCCAAAAACTTGATGAACCTGATCCTAATAGTACTTGCGAGTGTGTTTCAGCCTTAGCCATGACCTTACGATATCTATCCCACGTTTCGGAGGTTCTTTTGTGGTCCGGTATCGACCACATGAACTTAGACCATAGAGAGGAGCCCTGCTGCATCTTCCACCATAATTTTGTGGAAAAGGATTCAATCATTGTGCTAATATTCCTGACCCCAAGACCGTTCTCAACGGTTGGGTAACAGATCCTTTGCCAAGAAAACCAGTGTTTTCTTTTGCCCCATTCAGTGTCTCCCCACAAAAAATCACTAAGAATTGATTCAATTCTATTTATAGTGTGTTTAGTAGGGGCTGTGACAGCCCATGTGTGCTGTGGAATGGCAGAAAAGGACATGCTTAATTAAGACTAATCTCCCTCCCGGAGATAGGAAAGTATTTTTCCAGTTGCTTATCCTGTCTTTGATCCTATCGATCAGACCTAGAAAATACCTGTTCAATTTTCTGCCCTTATAAATTGTGACCCCTGAGTAATTGAAAGGTACAGTGCCCTGAGTTATGCCAGTTAAGTTAGCAATTAAATTAGTTTTAGCACTGCTTAGTTTTCCTGCATAATAGGAGCTTTTATTAAAGTTTACCTTTTGACCTGTAGCTCTTTGGTAAATAGCCATGAATTTCATAATGTTTTCCAAGGTTTTTTTGTGCCTTTTAGAAATAGAACCGTGTCATCCGCAAAAGATAGTTGGGTGAGTGGGTAGGCTCCAGCTGGTACTGTAAATGGTTTGAGGTTCCCATTCTGAAATTGTAACTTAATGTTCCTAATTAGGAGTTCAGTTAGGATGTTAAACAGGAAAGGCGATAAAGGATCACCTTGCTTGAGGCCCACTGGAAGGCTTAAAGAAGCCATGACTAATACCATTTACCATGACCGAAAACCAAGCCCCATTTAGATTGTTCATTATGAGTTTGACCAAGTGCCCGTGAAAGCCAAATCTGAGAAGAAGTGTGTTCAAAATGTTCCAAGACACCCTATCGAAAGCCTTCATCATATCAAGTTTAAGGATTAAGTTCAGACTCTCAGTTTTTTTGTCTAACATTCTAATGGCTTCTTTCATTAACAAGATATTGTCGGTTATGTCCCTATTAGATAGAAAAGCAGATTGTTCTTCTGATATGATTGAGTTCACAACCGGTTTGATCCTATCTACCATAATTTTAGCCATCAATTTATTGCTGAAGTTCGACAGGCTTATAGGTCTGAATTCAGTAAAAGAGGCCGGTGTTTTCATTTTCGGGATAAGTGCAATTAAAGAGCTCCCTATGGCTTTTGGTATTGGAACTCCAATTTGAAATTCCAAAACAGTGTGTATTACATCTTGCTTGATCAGTGGCCAAAATTTTCGGTAGAAGCTACCAGGAAAGCCATCCGGCCCTGGAGCTGCCGATTCGCTCAATCTAAACACTGCCAGTCTAGTTTCCTCTTCAGTTATAGGAGCTAACATTCTCTGATTTTCAAGGTCAGTGATAGATGGATGTATAGTTCTTAGGATGAATTCCGAATCAAATCCCGTAGGATCAGCGTTTTCTTCTGAAAGAAATTGACAGCAGCATCACCTATCAATTCTTGCCCTTGTACCCATTTATTATCCATATCCCTAATCTTAAAAATACCCAACCTAGAATGTTTTTCCTTCACAGAATTCTGAAAGAACTTCGAATTTGTGTCACCATCAATCAACCATTTGGCTCTTGTTTTCTGCCTAAGGAAGGTATGTTGTTCGAAAAGCCTTTTATTAAGATTAGCCCTTTCCTTATGGAGGTTAATACGGTCAGATATGTTATGTGATGCATAAAATATTACTTCCCGTTCAGCTACCGTTTGTTCTGCCTTTTTAATGTTATCAGTAATATTTCCGAACACATTTCTATTCCAGATTTTGATTTCTTGCTTAAGCCTCATAAGTTTTAAAGCTAGTCTTAACTGACCCTGTTCTTCCATGTGATGGTTCCAACTGTTAGAGACTATATCATAGAAATCTGGCCGTAATGTCCACATTTCTTGATATCTAAAGGGTTTAGGATAAGTTGTTTCAGAATTCCTTAATTCCATAAACATGGGAGAGTAGTCCGATGAAGTTCTGTTAAGTATCTGATGTTGAATTCCTAAACACAATTAATTTCCATTCGAGTGGATGTTGAATGCTCAAAAAAACTAGGGGACTGAACTACAATTAAACTACAGCATTTGAAGGTGCTGTAACGAAAACACAACGACCCTCCTCCATTTGCAATATAACATAAATTTAACACAAAATAAGTCAAAATCAAGAAAATATCCCGCCGTTGTTCATCATCAACGATCAACCGTAACAAAATCGAACAACAATATTAATCAACATTAATGGCTGGAAAATTGAAATTCTATTCGGAAAAATTCCACACGGTTTACCTTAATAAATTCACACAAAATTCTATCCGAAAGAATTACCGTAATTAATTCACACGGTTTGGGCCTTCTAGAACAGTCCATGTTTGGACGTCTAAAATAAAAGGAACCCAAACCCAATTCGGTTAGGATTTGCACCCCCCTGCGAGTAGAGGTTGGAGCATAAGCCTGTAAACACATTTGAACTAGGAAGAAAGCTTCTCAACTTATATACTAGTCACAATCTCTCTTTTTTCCATGTGGGACAAAGGCATTTTCATGTGTGATTTTCGCACATTTTTCTCTTCCAAAACTGAATCTTTCGACGTCAATATCTCATTCACTCTTGATCCGTTTTGAGTGTTCGAGTAACCAATTTTATAGTACTCGCAACGTAGAATCCCAAAATTGTCATCCAGCGGACCAATTCATTTCAGGTACTACTCAAAATTGAGCCCAAAAGTTGACGAAATCAACTATATTTTCCAACAACATAATACCGTGTTGCAGTTATTCGATGAAGTTGTTGTTGTACTTGTATAGAGGGGTTGTGATTAAGTATGATGTTTACGTGGGTGTGTACTATGATCCTCCCGTAGCTGAGAAATATGTGACCATAAAGCGGAGGTTAAACCACCCTCAGTTAGTTGATTTACTAGTGAGACGGCTTGGTATTAATTGTGATGGGTTTCTTTTGAGAATCTTTTATCTTTGTCCTGAGAAGATTGATTCTTCTATGTATTATCGATGCTTTGAAGTGGAATATGACGAGTCGACGGAGACCTTCTTCGATACCGTTGATGGAATGTCCGTGTCGTCGGCAGATCTTTACATTAAGCTGGAGAGGATTGAGACCAATTGTGGACGTGCTGGTGATGTGGGCCAGGGCACGTTCATGTCATTATTGAGCAATGTTCAGAACTACACTGCAATGACATGCCCTCCCTTCCCAACACCTGTTTATTCCCACGGTTTTGGAGAATATCATGTTGTTGGTAAGTCGAGTGAACCTCCAGGGATGGCCAACCAGGTTGCTCTCAGCCGTCCATGACTGCTTGTCCACAAGGTGGTTTTCATGAAGAATTGACTGACTTCGACGATGACTACGTAGGTTAAATTGGTGAGCATGGGTCCGGTGGTGGTGGGTGTGATCTTGTTGCAGGCCGTACCGATGTGGAGGGAGAAGACCCCAATCTTGGGGATGTTTAGGAATTTGAGGCAGACAACGAAGATGATTATTCCTTATCTACTGATTCGTATCCAGGGGATGATGATCAGTCACTGGTGTACACGATCGGTCGCTGGTGTTGTGATCATGCCTTTTCATTGCTTAGACTGTTGTGCTCATTTCCTGTACTATTACCATTTTTGAGACGTTACATTACCACAAAAATTGATCGCTTTAATGATTGTGTGCTATGCTTTTCAATATCTGATGATGCATCTTTTATTTCAGTCAGTGGTAACATGGATCATCCGGGCCCAATTGACGAGGGCCTACTCTATCTACACAAGGAGCATCGTGCACCGGCGCTCTACAGTGGTGATTTGAGGACATGGCTTTACTGGTCAGACGATGTGATGTGGCCTGTTGGGATGTTCAGATACCAGAGGATGTCATGCGTTACGTTCATGCATCAGGTTTCCATGGGCTTCTCGACTTAGCGTCGATTCAGATTGACCATTTGCTTATCACAGCATTAGTCGATCGCTGGAGACCGGAGACCCACACGTTACTTATTTCTTTGGGCGAGGTAACTGTTACGTTTGAGGACGTGAGTGTGATTTGGGGTCTACCGATCGACGGTATGCCCATCACAGGTCATGACAGGAGGAGGACGGCGGCTCAGTGGCAGACCGTATGCACCGACTTTTTAGGGGAAACACCCATCTTGGATGCCATCAAGGGAGGTCGTATAAAAGCCTCTTGGTTGGGTGATGTGTTGCACAGTCCACTCCCTGATGATGCCACGGACGTCGATTGTCAGCAGCGGGCAAGGGTATTCATGCTACTTTTGCTTGGCGGATTGCTCATGTCCGGCAATTCTGGGTATCGGATCCCTCTCATGCACTTGTCTCCAATCATGGACTTAGACGCGGCTCGTCACTTTAGTTGGGGGAGTGCCATTCTAGCACACTTGTACAGGAGCTTATACGACGTCGAAATTCCACCGACTAAAACCATATCAGGTCCGCTTGTCCTCCCACAGGTAACAGTAGCTTCAACAAACCCTTGCATGGTGTTCCACATTTACATTTTCATGGCTGGCATTATATTTCAATGCCTTTGTTCTTACTAGTTGTGGGCGTGGGAGAGAATACCGAGCATTCATCTCGCAGGACGACTTCCACTAACATACACCATGGGCGTTGTTGGGTCCAGGTTTTTCTTCTATAACTGAAAGTTGAGCATCCACAATCTTTTGCTAATTGAGCATAACTAATGATCTTCAATCTCTCTCGCGCAGGTGGAGAGCCCGGGATGATTGTTCGCAGTCACCGATGCATGTGCTCAAACTTTATCGTGACCAACTGACAGTTCTCCGCGACAACCAGGTATACGATTGTTTGGTACCCATTGTAACAGTGGATTCAAAATTTCATGATTTTTTAGCGGCCAGGACGGCCCACAACGGTTATGGAGGGGTTTCATGGAGATGGGGCAACCATGGAGCACATCGTATTTATTAACCCAGTGACTTTAATTTAATACATCACATTTCTGCATTTCTTTTTATTAGCCCAGTGACTTTAAATTAATACATCACATTTCTGCACATCGTAGCCTCGTCTCCACTTCAAACCGAATTGCTTGCAGTCGCAATTGTTTAGAATATATGTGCAACTGGGGGATTTGATAAGTGTTAATCCAAACAGACTGTTAGGCTACAGTTGATCTAATAGCGAAGAATCACAAAGCTCCGACGCAGGTCGTTATTGAGGTTGAAGAAGCTAAACTCCTAGTCTCGGACTTCACAAAGTGTTGTTATTTGCAAAGTTACCATAGATATTGTAGAAAAGGCCCATGTTTTGGCCCTTCTTGTAATCTAATAGCTCTAAAGAAAACAAACAATTGCAATAGTACTCTCTCTGGTTTCTTAACATTGTCCTCCTTTTCATTTTGGGTTGATTTTTTTATATTGGCTCCTATCCATATTTGGCAAATCCTAGATTATTTCATCCACTCAATTTACTTTTTGTATTTTCATGTTATTCTCACCATTCATTTCACTCTTGTTAAAAAGAGTGCCCAAAAGTAAAGTCAATGTTAAGAACCAGAGGGAGTATATTGTAGGAACTGGAAATGTCAGCTCTAATAGCTGAGGACTCATCCTATAATTCCAACTTTTACTTCTAGACAATAATACCCGAGAGGAGGGAGATCTACACTGTCAAATGAAAATAAGAGACCTCTGAATTCGTATAGCATGAATCGTTTGTTAGAAACTCAGCTCATTGGCAATAAATACAGATTAGGAAATTCAATGGAATGACCCAAAAATCCGTCAGAAACCTTAGGAATCTCCAAAAAAGAAGAAATAATCGTCACTACGAAAATATAGAACCTCCAACCACCGAATCTGGAAACAAGGCCACCAAATCTAATGGATGGGGAACTTATATCATAGAACTAATGAATCAGATTCTTGGTACAGTAATTGCTCAATCCGGTTAGATGATGCCAAGATTCGACCCCTCGTCATCCTAGGGGCAAACACGTAGTTCTTCCAGAAAGGATTAAAAAACGTAGGACCGAACACAATTGCTTAAACGACTGGAGAGGTTAAATATAATCTCCACTACAAAAATGACTGGTTCACGGTAAAAAATTAGCAGGGCAACACACTCGGCAATTGACATAGATTCCAACATTTTCTACATTAGTTGCACAATTATATGTAATCAACGGTAAATCATCACGCCACAGCCCATATGTGCATCAGTTTATAAGCTTCTGGCAACCTTGTCATAGAGATCCCGGGGCCAGTTCTTGTTCAAATTACTTGCTAGGAAGTTTGCAATCTGCACATTAAAGTGGTCATAATGTACCAAATTTCAACAGTTAATTACAAAATCAGATCAAGAGAGAACTCGAGTTTCAATTGTAATCTATTGGCTGACAGGTTTCAAATTTTAAATTCATCAATCTGAATTATCAGTTTCAAGACATTTTTTATGCCTAACCTATTATAACATCCAAAACAAAGCAGAAAATGGTTCAAGCCAACATAGAAACTCAAGTTAGAATGATGAAGATATCAAGTATGTATGTCATCTGCATAGCAGATCAGCAGCAGATGTACACTCCCCTTCCACGACAGTGGAAGTTATGCCTTAAAAAAAAGGCAGCAGATGTACAGTAGATTTCCAGTTTCTCGAACTGTGAGCTCATTTGTAATATAGCCACAACAGAAACGGCAGTAGTAGTACAAAAATTGATCTCAAACAAAAAAAGGATGGAGCACAAGTTTATCACAACTGATTCTTCTATTTGAAAAACTTGAACTTGCATTATTATTATTCTCTATTCCAGTCCTATTAAGAGTCATGTTTCACTAATATGATTGTTGCAACAGCCCTAAAAGGTTGAAAATTTTCCAACATTACTTTTCCCAATTTTGAACCACATGTCCAAGTAATACATGAACTGTAAGATAATACAATTACGACACTTCAAGTGTAACAGAAAACATGTTGGAAACAGAACTCTTTATGAGGAACAGAGGGAGTATAGCATAGAAAGCACTAGCAGAATTAGCAAGAACATAAAAGCAACAGTTCCCCTATGTGGTGTTGTTGAAAGCAGCCAGCAGGTGTACCTCTGGATTATAAACCAACTTTGTCAAAGCAGTGCACAACCAAAAGAAATTATCACTAACAGTTTTGCAGTACCCAGTGGTCATAATTTTAAGTTATACTTGTCAATTCGTAGAAACGCAAACTCTAATTGTTCACGACACTTGTGAGGAAAAAACATATTCCCTCCGTCCCAAGAATATTGGGCTAATTTACATTTTCGTCAGTCACACAAGTAATGGCATACTTTGAAAATTTAACATAAAATTGCAAAGAATATGGTGTTAAATTTCCACAACGTCCAACTTTGAGATTGGACTTTGTACTTACCCAAAATATCCCTACTTTTCTACACTTATTCCCTGCCACATCAGCTTAAATAAAACTTTGGGCCAAAAGTAATTAGGCCAATATTCTTGGGACGGAGGGAATATAAAATATCACGTCATTGTGTTCATCTAGAAATTGTGGTGGTGAGAACATGGAAGTTACATAAAATTACATACTCCCTTTGTCCCACTCTTTTGAGTTGGTTAGTTGACTTTGGGTATGATTTTAAGAAATTGAACAAAATACAATACAAACAAATATCAAAGGAGTGAAAAGTGTAGGAGAGATATTGAAAAGTGAATAAAGTCATTAAAAATCATGCAAGTGAGTGAAATATGAGCAGGAGAAAGGTTGAAAAGTGAATAAGACAAAATTGAAAACTTACCAAATTAGGAAAGAATTCAACTAAGCAACTTTGGTGGGAAATGAGTAGGAGAAAGGTTGAAAAGTGACTAAGACAAGATTGAAAACTTACCAAATTAGGAAAGAATGCAACTAAGCAACTTTGGTTTGGACTGACTGAAAAGCCAAGTAGACAACTTTTATTGGGTCAGAGGGAGTAAGTACAAGTCAAATTAAATACTAGCTGAGTGCAAGGGAAAAGAAATGGAAGCACTAACATCATCAGACATAAAACATAATACACATACCTTCGTTCTCAAGGCCCGAAGCGAACCATCTGCATCTTTGACATTGTCCAAACAGTGAAGAGCAACTCTAATTAGGTCAGGCACACAAGCTTGGACATGAGTAGTCAAGTTATTGAATATGTCAGTGGCAAAATCTGGGGCCCGTGGATCTAGCGGTAGAAATGGAAGTTTGGCCACTTCCCTCAGAGCATTTATGTATTGTCCCATCCTCGCCAGTTTATGAACATACAACATTGCCTCAAGCTGCCTTAAGACAGTTTGCTGCTCCATCACATTCTCCCTTTCTTGAGGACTGCACAATTGCACAAGTGTAATCATGTATAACTATCTCTCATTTGTGTAGATAAATTAATACTAGATCTTGTTTCATTTCAAACAGAGATTTTCGTCAACTCTCTTCCATGGTTGAGAGCTTTATTTCTTCATATATAATAGTTCTCTATACAGGAAAACAAAAGGTATACAATACTAGTACACGTAAAATCATTTCTGTTGTCATAGTATCAGAGCCTAGTTTATTGGGTTTTAGCCTTTTAGGAAACCATCTACATAAGTGAATTCCATGTCATCTCAGAAAACATCTGACATCAAAGATTCTAGCCAACTCTCTTCCATAGTAGTATCTCTGTACAAGAAACAGAAGCAAACTGCACATCACTAGCACACCAAATCATTTGTGTCGTCATGGCATCAGAACTTAGTTTATTGAACCCGGGTTCTAGGAAACCATCGGCACAAGTGGATGCTATGTGACCTCTGAAATTAGTTTCTCGATTGACCTCACCCACTGGGAATACTTCATCAAGGTCTATCCAAGAGATGGTTGGGAAATGAAACCGGGGATTCAGAGGTGTATACTAAAGCTGAAAGGGAAAGATCAAAGAAGACTAGAGGTCTACTGACTGATTGAAACTCTGGTTAGGCAGCTTAGTAGCCTGAAAGAAAAAAAGAGGTGAAGGCTTATGTCTAGAAGCAGTGCAAGAGCCGCATTTCAAATAGTTGTACAACAGTACAAGTATTCAGGGCTTTGGACAAAGGTGTTGGAGGAGCAACGGATTATGATAGTTTGTAATACATACTGTCAAGCTCCACTGTGACGATAAATCTTCCACCAATATACACCGTAAAACACATTGGTATGATAAAAACGTTTTGAAGTCGAAAGACATTTCATCAAAGTGAAAGTTGGAGAAGTTATTTTGCATAGTCAATGTTTCTACTGAAGAACACTAGAAATTTTTACCAAGCAATTATCATGTCCACGATTTGAGAGACTTCATCAATATTTTACTACTATTAAACATGCAGGGTTTATTTCATTCTAATCAGGTAGTATAGCTGATTTCAGCTCGTAGTCCATATTATTTACGTCCCTGCTAATAGGTATCCCCATAAAAGATGATTACAGAGCAGCACACGAAAAATAGAATGCTCTGTTTGCAAAACGCTACACATCGTTGCATTGTATCGTAATTTTCAAATATCATTGGTTAAAAAATGATATCATAGCGGACCCTGATAACTAAGCATATGCTTGCATCTGTCTACAGGGTACGCAAAGGATAGAAACTTGCGCACATCTAAATCCTTCAGAGTGGCAACTAATATACACAGCTCTAACTAATATCTACTCCCTCCATCCCACGAGTTTTGGCATATTTATTTTTCCAAGTCAAACTTGGTAAACTTTAACCCTAAATATAAATTGATATATTAATAATAAAAATATCATTTGAGATATTGTTAGATTAAACTTAACATCTATTTTTTAAATATCAATTTTTTATATGGAAGTATTATATGTAGCTAGAGATATTGACGGTCAAACATGATCATTGATGACCATGAAAAGGTAAATATGTCATTACTCGCGGGACAGAGGGAGTATGTAAGAGACAGTTGTCAGAACTTGGACCTATGACCTCAAGTCAAATGGGAACAGCTCTTAGCACTGGATCAAGGCTGGTGTCATAGACAATAATCCCAGCCCAAGTTTTCAGTGTGAAATTTGCATTTGGGACTTAAGAAAATGAAATTAAATTCTATTACACTATAAAAAAATAGAAGAGGGGGAAGGGAAATGTCAAGTTTGTAACTAGGCAAAGTGGCCATAGGCTGGAACTGACAAAAAAGGAATATGGGAACCTTCAGCTGAGTCAAAAGGAATAATAATTTAATTATGCAAAACATGATTCTGATTGTATAACAATGGTTTAGTTGACAATATTATAAATATCAGCTAGTTTACTAAATGTATGCTATCAATTGTGTTAGATTTCAACATGCATGAATCTGAATTGCTCCAAAAGAGGGAAACAATGAACAGCACCATTGGAGGATAGTTTGCAATACCTGATTTCAGTATGATATTTAAATGCATCCAGAATATCATTTCCAGAATGAATAAGCCCAGAAGTTCTGCTCTCACCATCCAATCTACCACGTGCTAGGGAACAAATTGCTTCTGAAAGGCACTTGTTGACTGTATCCAGAGCTCCAGAATATGCCCCTACTCTCCTTTGTATCTCTATGGACTGTATTTGACAGAAGACGAGCATTAATTTTCTATTGAGACAACAACAATTCTTACAATTAAAATGAACAGGTGGATAATAATTTGATTAAAAATCAGAGGAAAGGGAAAAACATAGTTGCACAACTTATCACTATGTGATGTGTAAGCAGATAAGAAGTTCAAAGCTTGACTAATGTATCAAGGGAAAAGATCACGTTCAAATTTCTAGCAAGAAGGAATCAAATAGAAAATTTCAATCCGACACAAAATGGGCGTGGATAATCATATAGTATCAAAGCCAATGAGTGAGGGCGAGACAGAGTGCAACTTGCAAAATACTACAGAAAGTATTCTGCAGATTTCATCATACTACAGTCGAAAAGATTATAACAGAGCTAGAGTTTAAGAAACCTTGTATCGAAAATGCTAGATGGTAGATATTCCAACATAGAGGTGTTAATCAAGGAATCGTTTCAATATCTTCTAGACTCAGGTGTTCAAATGCCAACAAAAACTATATGAGGTTGGCAGTATTAGTACATTAAAGATATAAATGATGATAGATAACAAACAAGTTCTAGGTTTCAATTAATCCTCAGATAATTTTATGTGGAGTGTGGACACTCCTCATCTGACTCTGTGCCAGATAAACTAAAAACTAAAAAATGCATACTCATCGAACAGCTTTTTTCATCAATTCTAACTAGGAAGGAAACTCCATTTAACTTTAGCAAGAGATAAGGCCTTGAGACAACATGTACCATAACATCAGTTGAAACAAGAGAGGGTCAGAAAACAGGTGTCACAAAGGGTTAAGGAAAATAGTTGCAGTAGAGCAAAAGTTGGAATTGTCATCAGGAATGAAAGAAAGAGTCCAGTAGTAATACCAGCACCTTGTTCTAGCAATGCAAAAATATGAATGGTATAATGATATCTTATAGGCTTCAGATCAATGAACATTTTAGAAGTCTACAAGATTATGAATAAACTTCATATACTACAGCCTGTAACATCCAAAGCATTTAAAAGCAATGATACATTTGAACATACTATTCTTGAAACAAACTCGTCGTTTAAGCAATGACATTCTGAACAGTGTATACAGAAACAATAACTAAGCCATCAGGTAAAAATAAGCAAGGAAAGAAGTTGTACTTTGTCATCAAGGCCAGAAATCTGACACTGCTGAGATGCTTCCAACAAAAACTGCTGTCTTGTTTTTCCATCTGTGAAGAACCTTCCCAGTTGACCTTCTTCTCCAGTACCTCTGGGTCCAAGTAGAAGGTAAACACCACCATCATGCAATAGAAGCTCCGTTAAGAGTTGTTTCAACATCAAGGTCTTCTGACGTTGCTGATCCATGTTACCTCTTCCAGCCCATGACAACTGGCCACCACCCACCGCAGCAGCAGCCTGTGCATAATACTCCAGAGCCATCGACAGGTCACCATTACGTAAATATGCAGACCCATACTGCCTTATAATACTAGATGCCTCTGCATAAGCATCCATCACTCCTAACTTTTGAGCAGCCCCAGAACCTTCAGAAAATACCCCATGATCTGCCAATGCTATACAGATGTGGACAGAATCAACATTAAATCCTTCATCTCCTAAATCCTTGCATAGATACTGGACAGCTGGAAGCAGCTGAATGCTTAAAAGTAATACATATGGATACACCAGAGGATCTTTTCCATTCTTTGTATAATACGACGGTTCAAATTTATTTAGGTACATCTGTAAATCATCCAAAGTATAAGGTGAGAATCCCTCACTAAGAACAGCAGAAGAACCATCAGAAGAGTCTCTTATTGCAGACAGCTTGAACCATAGAAAATCTTCTATGGTACTGAAAAGGCTAGGTTGTTCTCGAAGTAATCGGTCTATAAGCCGGCGAGAACCAGAAATGATTGCATAAAGAACTAACTTCTTTTTGTCATATGAAGGTCGGCCACCTCTATCACCAGTTCTCAATAATTTTTCACACTCTTCTGAAGCAGCAGCAATGGTCTTTGGTGACACCATACCTCCAGAGGCTATCCATTCAATAAGCTGTAAGGATAGGAAGATTACTGATTAAGTATATAAAAGGTAGAAAGAAGCATTTACCCAGGGGTGGGGGTTTGTGGAGAGTACCATACCAGAGGAGCGAACTGTTGGGCAACCCGAGATGATTGGGCAACTTCCCGTGCCTCATCGTAGTACCCAGTTCGCAAACAAAAGTATATCTGTTAAACACCAGCAAAACAAGTAGTGAGCTAAAACAAATTGGACTATTTTGCTTAAAGATAGCTAGCAGTAGGGAAACCTTATAATTGCAGCAAAAGGTTTGAGCTACAAACATAAAGTTACCATGAGTACATAATACTTGAGATTAACAAAGAATTAATATTCGCAAGGATAATCCCAATGCATCATATTCAAAAGGACAACCAAAACTTGAAAGCAAACGTTGCTCAAGTATACATTAGGTGAGGTAAAGAGACGTCCATAGCCCAAACCTTGATTTGGCATGCTTTGGATGATAAGGACTAGATTCCAGAACTTCAGTACTCTTTTAGTAATTTCCTTAGTCAGGGGTATTTTTGAATATTTATACCTCAGGAATTTTCTAAAATGTTGATTTTTATATATCTTAGTCTTGTTTCTGAACTTTGAATAGAATTTTCTTTTTCCAGTCCAGTTTATAGTATAACGTGCCTCCCAATTAATATATTTGAGATTTCAATCCTATTTTTAATTATAAATAATGAAATCCTGTGGCAGTTGTCTTCTAGAAGGCTTGTGTGAGGGGACTTTGTACAGAGTGCATTATCTATGAGTTCGAGGAAAGATTTCCGACAACTTCAGATCTCTAACTTTATATCCAGTTCTCTTATTTTCTGAAATTCTGTCTCCAACCTACCTAAACCCAAAAGAAAGCTTATAAAATGTGTAAATATTTAAACCCAAACTTGTGATGCATCACATCAGAAAACTTATACATTCTTTCTATAGTTAAACCCAAACTTGTGGCACATCACATTACAAAAAGAATATGAAAGCTAGCATCTATTCAGGATTCAATTTCATGAAACGCATATAAAATGATTCTAGATTGACTTGAAAGTTTACAAAGCCTCAGCAAAGCTCTAACAACATAACATATCCTGGCTTACGAAAAATGGTACAGTGCCTTTATTATTCTCTTTCATATGTTGTGGCCCAAAAATTTCCCAACATGGACAATTTATCAAAGATTAAAATTACGAGACAATTAAGAACTCAAATCCCATGAGCAGTGATAAACTTTCTCATGAAAACAAGATGAAAACCAAGAAATATTTTATAAGAACCTGCTGCCAAGTAGTATCAATAGGAGGCTGTCTACGAGCATCATCTGCATCAAAATCAAGGACTCCATAATCCCTCAAACGTATCTGCACCAAACACATTGTTGAGCATAGGGTGCGACATCCATGAATACTGAAATCTTGGAAAAATCATACCTAAGAATGTCTAAATAATGAGCAAGGGGAAAAAAAGACAAACCCTAAGGAAGGCTCGAATTCGCTGCGAATTATCAACAGCACCACCAAGTGCAGCCTGAAGAAAGAAAATTGCAGGGAAAAATATTATGCTTAAATCACATAAATTAATGCCATCAGCAGCATACGCACCAACATCAAGTTTTCAAAACCATCATAGATCTCAAAATACTACAGAGGAGCATAATGACTTGTCCATATTAGCCACCATTTATAAGAACTCAAATGATATACAACCAAGATCTCCATAATACTATATGAGTCATGGTTTCTAAAATGGCAAAGATAAAACTTATGGTCAAGAGAATCAGTTGTGACACCCTAAGTCTGAGATTTAGTTGTTCTTTGGTTAACATAGAAATTTGATTTTAAGAAGTTTCATTTCATGGAGATGTAATTTTCTTATGTAATTTCAAGGAAATGTGCTTTACATGTTTAGTTGACATCAAAGGAATTTGCACTTCCCAGGAATTCCGAGTGACCGAGGGCTTAGGTGAATTATTCCAATGTTCTCAAGAAAGTTTTACTTCCCTTAATTTTCACATTCTGTCAACCGAACCATCTAAGACCTTTGATTGCCCATTTAACCTCTGGCATACCTAACAACACCTTAGTGGAAACACTAGCATCCACCAACGAGATACAAGGGGCATAATTAAGCCCAATAGGTACACTTCAAGCTTTAAAATTGCAGTTCGGACCATCTTATTTATTTTTGGAGAATTCCAGTGATAGAAGTGCTGGAATTTAAAATTATTAAGGATGTGGAAAAGAAAAGCTTCATCCAAAAATCATATGCCTTGCACACAGAAATGCTTAATTATTTGCTTAAAATACTAAAACCTCTCATACAGAACATAAGAATCAACCTTCAACAAGTTTCAACAATTCTCCACCCTCCGTAGACATACACAAAAACTTGCCCTCATATTTCTCTTCCGAAGACAGCTTCATAGACACAGCAGGCTAGTAACAAAGTTCAATTCCAGATGGAGTGGAGCGACTGATACTCCAAGGTATTAAACAACTTATACATGCTGCAAGTGCAGAGAAGTGGGGATTTTGGGAAGCGCCTGTCTTTTCCTGTAGACTTGCCTACTTTCCAAGATCCAAACTACTTCGAAAAATCTACATAAGACCGGTGGGTTTTCTGATCAATAATCGATTTAATATCTTTACAGGTTCATATAAAATAATTAAGTCCCGTCTGAATGGGACATCATTGACCTGAGGAACTTCAAAATTTATAAAGATCTGATCTTTCACAAATTACATGTATTTGGCCCTTAGGAACTTCAAATTTTAGCATAAGCTGATCTTGTTGACAATATACATAACATCTGACACTCAGCATTTCCAATAAGCACCATTCAGCTTTAAAACAAAAGCAGAATCATTAACAAAGGGCAAATCCATAAAAAATTCAAGAATCAATACTTACCTGGGCAGGATGACTCTGAATGGTATCTAGCACATACTTTTCATGTCCCCATTCAAGATGATGCCTGGCTCCAATCAATAAGGACATTTTTCTTGAAACATTTGATTGCACAGTTGAACCCCCACTCAACAGCATCTGTCCAGTTACATCAGATCATAAGTGGACAATAAAGAAGACCTTACGAATGAAAACATATCCCACGAATGAGAAAGAGTGGTTAAATCATGAAGATAAAGTAAGTAGTTAAACAGTTGCAAACTTGACAGTTTACATCACATAAAAATACTGGCAAGGGGGATGGAATCATTATATGTCTGGATGCTTGATGCTTAAAAGGCGTGAATGGGAACAAGAAGATTGGAATAAAACTCAGAAATTCAGTTTTCCTTGGGGATGTTTTGGGTAAAAAACCCACTCGTCATTCTCTGCTCTGTCTTATCTCTCTTCTCTGCCCATCTTCCTCTTAAAAGTTAATACACCTCTACACATTCTCTACTGTACTGCATATTGCATATTTGTGCCTGAAGCTTTGGTAAACTGCCATCTTAAACTTCTACAAAGCTAAAAGCTTTACTTGTGTTCTATGATGAGGTATGAACAAAACAATGCATCAAGTGTAGAAGAAAGAGTATAAAATCAACTCTACTCAACCTGCATAATTTAAAACCTTCAAATCCTAAACTGCATCAAACGTTAATAAATTAAGTATAGTACTAAAACTAAATCCAAAGATTGACCCAGCATCTGATGACATCGACAAGGGGCCCTTACCCATCTGAACAGATGAATCATATATTTCATTCTGATCATTATCATTTAAGTAGATGATGTCTTCTAATAGCCCCTTTTCATTCCATTTTCTGTCAAGGCATTCGCCTTCATCTTCTAATAAATTTGAGTTCATGATTTTGTTTACCTGCCCTGATTAGTTGATGAGGAATGAGAAAAGGAATTAAGTAGTTTATTTTCTGGAGTACTATTCACGTGAACAGTAACCGGGAATAGTA